>VZRH01000018.1:302659-316768 GCA_013397555.1 Urocynchramus pylzowi | reverse complement strand
GGCAGGGGTGCTCAGGGGCCGGGCAGGGGTGCTCAGGGGCCGGGCAGGGGTGCTCAGGACAGGGCAGGGATGCTCAGGGGCCGGGCAGGGGTGCTCAGCCCACTGCAGCCCGGGAAGGCCTCGAGCCGTGCCCGGTGCGCGGCGCAGCGGGACCGCTGGAGGGCGACCGGCGCCCGGGAACGGGAACGGGAACGGGAACGGGAACGGGAACGGGAACGGGAACGGGAATGGGAACGGGAATGGGAAAGGGAAGGTGAAGGGGAAGGGGACGGGGAACGGGAAGGGGAAGGGGAAGGAGAAGGGGCCGGGGCCGCCCCCGCCCGGGCCGCTCCGTGCGAGACCGCGCTGGGCAGCGGCAGCAGCGCAGCCGGGACGGGAAACGGGGCCCGGTCTCTGGGCTCCCGCATCGCAGGCAGCCCCCACCGAAGGGCAGATTCGTCACAGCACAAACCTGTTGCAGGACACCCCCATCGCAGGGCATCCCACCACCGGGCACCCCCATCACCGGGAATCCCCGGGAAGCGTGGTTGCCGCCCCCAAAAGCTGCGACCTGCATTTCTGCTAGGAAAAGCTCTTTTGCCTTGGCGTGCATTCAGCCTGAGCACAAGCTCCGGGCCACCCGGCCCGCGGTGCTGCGGACACGGTTTGTTTGCACAGCGCAGCCCCGGCTCTCCCCTCCGCCGGGTGCACGCAGCCAGGGAAGGCTTCAAGCGCTGAGTGTTGCTGTGAAAAGTTTTCATGCTGCAGGTTTAGCACAAGCAAACATGCCAAGAAGCTGAGCTCTGCTCGCCCGCTTCCCTGCCCCGCTAATTCCGCCTCGGCCACCGCCGCCGATAACCCCGGGCGCCGGCGCCCGGCCCTGCCAGCCCGGCAGCAGCAGGCTAAAGGACCTGGGAAAACCCCCTTCAGGGCAATCCTCTCTTTCGGGGTGAAGATAGTGAAAGAAGCACACAGAGGGCTAGATTTGGTGGTTGAAACAAGACGTGCTTCAGCTGCAGTTCTCTGCTCCCAGTTTGTGCATCCTTCTGGCACGTATTTCCTGGTCCTGCTCATGCTGGATCCCCTGCTCGTCCCTGAGTATCTGTACCTGCTCAGTGGCAGGTGGGATTCCATAAAATCCATGTGCACGGCTGCAGCAGTGTTTGTAGATGTACCTGCAACACAAACCAATTGTGTTTTGGCTAATTAGGAACCACTGACTGTCCAGCTGAAAACATTCCCCCATGGCCACTGATCCCACGTGCTGCATGCCTGGAGCCAGCTCTGGCTGAGGGGAGGCTCTGAGGGGTGCTGAGGGTGAGCTGTGCAGGGGGCTGAGCCCAGGCTGGTGCTGATTCCTGCGGAGATCACTGGGTGGCTGCTCAGGTTCCAGCTCGCTGCTGGTCCCAGCTCAGGCAGGGACCTGCAGAGCTCTCCACCACAGGCACTGGTCCCCTGAACTGCTCTTGCATAGGGTGAGCAGATCTTGAGTGCCTAACAGACAAGGGAATCCAGCTGAAGAGATGATTCTGATTGCTTTCATCCTGCTCTGAAAGCAATAGGGGATTTTTTTTGTGCGTGGAAAAAAGAGCTTTTTACACATTGATGCCACAGCTCCATGTGCTGCTCATGAAGAGCTGGAGGAGCAGCACACTCACTGGGCCTGGGCACAAACTCGCCTGGTGCCCACATGCCATGGGCAGAGACCCCTCCGGAGCCCCTGTGCTGCCCAGCAGTGCCCAGTGCTCCTTGCTTGCCTCCCAGCCAGGGGGATCTGCTGCTGCCAGCCCCTACAGCGGGGCGCCAGAAAGGGGAAGATGGTGCGGGATGGCCGTGGGCTGCTACAGCTGCAAACCCTAAGTTCACCCTGGTGACTGGAGGGTGAAAAGCAGGGTCTCGGGGTGACCTGCAGGAACAGCTGCCCACAGCCAAGTTGTGGCCCAGGCACAGCACTCAGGGTGTTTAATGCAAGGTCCCATGGTGACAAAATAGACCAAGGCAGAGACATGGCCTGGCCGTGAGGGGGGCAGGGGGCAGGACCAGGCCCACTCTGCCCTACAGCCCACAGCCACTTCCCGGGGCTTCCTGGGAATCCCTTGGTGTGCAACCAGCCCAGAGCACGCTGAGCTTCTGAAGCAGCAGGCAGGGGATGCCCGTCCTTCCTGGGCACAGCCAAGGGACAGAGGCTCCAGGGGAGCCCACTCTGCCACAGCTGCCTCTCGTCTGCAGGAGCCTCACGGGCAGAGCGGCCTCGGCCGGGTGATTAATCTTTTGTCACAGAGGAATCGGGAGAACCGGCAATTAATAAACCCCTGGCTCAGGCAGGAACACGGCTCTGCCGTCCCCGCCGTAAACATCGCCCTTCCCTGCCGGCGACTCGGGATGTGCCGGCGGCCGGGCACGGGCGCAGCGCAGATGTTCCCCAGGGAACCAGGGTCAGCACTGTTTGACGAGGAGGAATCACCAGCGGGAGGATGTTTGTTTTTGTAGCAGCTGGATGTGTCTCGGGGAGGGATGGGAACGTCTTCTGTCACTCGCGGGCCGGGAGGAGGCTGGCAGGGCAGGGATAAAGCTCCTGACAAGTTTGGACTAGCAGGCGAGTTGATTAGCTGAGAGATGAAAATTCACAGCTCGGCTCTTGCAGGGGCCATGAGCTGCTGGAGAGATGTTTACGGGAGGGGAGAGCACCCCGTGCCCGCTGCCCCGCCCGGCCCCCGGCGTGCTGAGCCCGCGGTGCCCGAGAGAGAGTCCGGGCAGCGCTGGGCTGGGCACCGAGGGACAGCGCGGGTCCCCAGGGCAAGGACATCCATGGGTCTGCACAGTACACACATTCATGGATAAGCACAGCCACACAGATCTATGGATAAGCACAGCCACACAGATCCATGGATCCGCACAGCCACACACATCCATGGATCCGCACAGCCACGCACATCCATGGATAAGCACAGCCACATGGATCCATGGATAAGCACAGCCACATGGATCCATGGATAAGCACAGCCACACAGATCCATGGATAAGCACAGCCACGCACATCCATGGATCCGCACAGCCACGCACATCCATGGATCTGCCCTGCTGGGAGCTGGGGCTGTGCGGGGGCAGGGGGGACAGCGGGGAGGAGGGGTCCCGGGGCAGCCTTGTGGGTACCCCGACTTGTCCGTGTCTGTGGCATGTGCCACAGGCCACCGTGGCCACCTGCACACCGTCACAGTAGCCCAGCCATGCCCCATGTCCCGCCGCGGCTGTGGGCGCTGGGCTCTGGACACCGAGGCGTTAATTTGAGGTGAGGGTGACAAAGAAACCCGGCCTGGCAAGTGCAGGCACTTGTCAGCTGAGAGCCCGGGCTGGGCTGTGTCTGATGGGACTGATTACCCGATGATAGACAGAGATAAATGTGTACAGCTGGAGGCAGAATAAATCGATGCTATATGTTGTATAATTGTCTTGAAAATAAGGTAATGCCGGGCTCTTGGAATGCTTTGATCTTATCAGAAAGACAAGGAATACACTAATGGCTTTAATTAGACTTCGGGGATGAAATGAATTCAGCCTCCTGGGTGAGCTGGTTTCTGGAATTGACCACTGGTAGGGATAGAAAGGCTTAAATCAGATTTAGGCTCTTTAATACCCACAATAGTGTGTGTCTGCATGTGTGATACAGAACTGCTGCTCAGGGTATTTCGGTGGGGGCTCTGAAGGCTGCATGTGCTTGGCTTCCAGTGCCATTGAGAGCCGTTTTTCAGTGTTCTTTTCCAGCTGAGTTTAAGCTCAGCAGAAGCAACTAGTTTTATTTATTGACTTCTAAGTTGCAAACAACTTGTCAAAAAGCAGTGGAAAGCTGGGAATCATTTGGTTTCCCAACAGCAGGATCATGGCAGCAAAGCAGCAATCTGGTCATGTATTTAATTGTTAATTATTGCATATACTGGCTACAGCTGAAGCAGGGGAAAAGCTTCTTGTCTCTCCAGGAGCAGGTCTTTGTGTTGCCCCCGAGAATGAGCAGCATTTAGTGCACAGAGGATGAGCAGGGTCTGACTCAGCGCCGTGACTCAGCGGGTGAAGCCGCGGCTCGTCCCCGGCTGATGTGAGGAGGGGTGGGGGTGTCCCAACCTCTGCTCCCCCATGCCTGTGTCAGGGCCATGTCCCCGAGTGTCCCCTGAGCAGCCTCACACCAGCATCCCGGAGAGCCTGAGGGTTTGGCCGGGGCTGGGATTTTTCAGAGACTGCACCTGACCTTCCCCTGGTTATTTCCCAGCAGAACTGGAGCGCTTGCTAAGCAGCAGCAGCCCAGATGCTGATGTTAAACATGCTGCAGTTATTCCTCCTGGGCTGTGTTTATGCCTTCCCTGTTGTAACTACAGACTTGGATTATTTTGGTCGGTTGACATTATCTGTTGTGCTTCCCTTATGTTAATTTGTTGGGCTTAGATGAGCTCCTGAAAAGGATTTAATAACAAGATCTGCTGCCAATGAAAGCACAACCTTGTTCAGCAGTCAGTGTGCAGCCAAACCCTCGGAACGCCGAGCCTCCAGGCGTGGTATCAACTCCCTGTAAGTAGCTGAGGTTTCGTGTAAGCACAGGCGAGAGCACAGCGAGGTCAGCGCTTGCCCCCAGGGTAAGGAGGGGGGTCCCAGCTCTCCCAAGCCCCCCCAGAAGCACCCGATGGTGCTGGAGACAGGGAGAGACCTAGCTCAGCCTCGTGCACAGGACACCCAGTATTTGGTGATTCTGGCTCGAATGGCAGGGCCATGGCAGTGGCCCCCAAATTGGGGAGCAAGGATGAGGCCCCTCCTCTGCCAGACCCCCAGGGATGCCCATTCTGTATCCCCCATCCCAGAGGGGGGACCACACACCAGTGTGGTGGTGGGATCCACCCTGGTCCCCAGGGAACACCATGGGGCCATGGACCCCCTCGTGGGTGTCCCAGCACCAGCACCACTCTGATGGGAGAGGAGGATGCAGGAACACAAGGGGAGGAAGGGCATGAGCTGCCAGGGACAGGCAGCACCAGGGACCTGTCCCCCCACATCACCCCACTCGCACGTTGCCCCAGGATGTGAGATCACCCGTGTGTGTGGGAAAGCTCCTCACCTCGGCACAAACACACACATGCTTAGTAACATAATCTCTTAAAAGCAAAATCCCAGAAATTCCTTTTTCTTCGTGGAAAATGTTGCCTGGGGAAGAAGCTCATAATGAAGGATGAAAGCTTAATCCTTGAAGCAGAGCAGGACTGGGGGGGAAGAGTATAAACATGACAGTTGTTGCTCGGTGAGTCGGAAAAAAAAGGTGAAGGGATAAAAGTTGTGGTGGGGCTAAAAGGAGGGCGAGGGCTGTGGGGACGGGCTGCGGGAGCCCGGCAGCGCTGCCTCCCTGCCCGGGCCATGTCCATCATTCCACTGCTGGCCCTGACAAATGCACAGGTTGTCCTGGCAATTTCAGGAACAGAAAAATGCTCTGTGCTCTGGTGAGTGAAGGTGGGAGAGTAAATGATGCTCTGTACTTGTGCAGTTCACCGCTGGGGACAGCCCTGGGTTACCAGGTGTCAGCATTAGCAACCTGGAAAGGAGCTTTAATCAACATCAGGCACTGAGCATTATAAAATAAAGCACCAGTGCATGTCAGATTGACTTTTCCACGTTTTCTGAGGCGATGTGACAATGCTCAGAAGAAATGCACTGAAGGAAGCAGCTTTGCAGCACCTCACTGCCATCCCTCAGTAACCACCGCTCTAACCTGCCTTCTGCAAAGCCATAAAAAACCTGTTCAAATCAAAGTTAAACCCTCTGCAGTGCTGCCTGATTGAAGCTGAACCTCCCTGCCAGCAGGCAGCAGGAGAGGCAGGGCAGTGGCAGGGCACGTGGCAGGAGGAGAACAGCTCACACCTGGGGACAAGGACACGGGGGTCGTGCACTGGTGGTCACATTTATGGCAGTGGAAGGAGTTGGGCTGATGGTTTGGGGCAGAAATGGGTATTTTCCACAGTGGCTCTTGGCAGGTCCCAGCCAGCCAGGCCAGCTCAGAGCCACCGTGTGTCCCAGGAGGTCCCCAAGACAAAAGCTCCCCAGTCTGTGGAAGGGGCTCTCCTTGCACGGCATCCCCAGTCTGAGAGGGAAAAACAAACAAGTTCCACTTCTCTTCTTTATTTTTAATTGGCAGTGGAGCAGCAGAGGTGGGGTTACACTCTCCAGAGCCCAACCTGCTCTGTCTTTGCTCACTGCACAGCAACGCTGTTTATGGACTCAGATTCCAACCTTCTCCTCTCTCGAGGCTGTGAAGATGTATTTCCTCTTGTGCCATTTCTCCTTCTGGCAAGCAGGCTCCCAGGTGGGTCTGGAAAATGTCAAAGTGGGAAATAAAGTTGTTNAAAAAAAAAAAAAAAAAAAAAAAAAGAGAGAGAGAGAAGAAAACGGGAAAGACAAAAAGGAACAAGCCCCAGAGTGTGAGGTCTGCTGGGAGCCCTCAGGTAGGAGTGTGAGGACTCAGGCATGAGGCATCATGAAATTCCCACTCTGTGCCACCTCTGCCATGTGCCCGGCTCTGTCAGCACGGCTGAAGGCTCTGAATTTTTCATCCCTGGAGCAGGCTAAAAACACAGGGCAAGACAAAAAGAAATAAAAATAACCCAAACCTGACCTGTCTGGCCTGTAAAGGACAGCAAACAGCAGGCAGGCTCCTGAGGGACCATCACATTGCCCAGGCAGGGGGAGCCCCACGCACAGGGGTGACAGGGGACACCATCACAGGGAGGCCAGGCTGCTGGTGCACTGCCACCTCCACCTGCTGAGCTGCCTGGCAAGAAAAGCCCGACCTGCAGCACAGGCTCGTCAGCGTGAGCTGGGGGAAGCCCAGGCCACGGCAGGAGCGTCGGGGCCGGGCACAGATGCTGCAGATTAGAGAATGAAGAGCTGGGAGGTTTCTGCTGAAGATGTTTTTCCATTCGTGAGGCCATGGGGTGGAGCAGGCGAGCGGGGGGGCAGCGCCTGCAGCAACAACAAAAGGCAGAACAAGGGGGAGGGGAGCACGAGGGAGAGATTTTTGATTCATACTCAAAAATTACCCAAACTTTATTGCCAGAATGTCTACATTTTTATGTGCTTAAACACAGTGAGTTATGGAAATCTTAGAACAATGGAATGATCTCCTTCATTGCCCTCAATGCGTTCAAAGTCACCACCCCTCCTCACCAAGAGGAATCTCTTTTTCTGTTTTACTGACTTACAAAAATGCCTCTGCTATCAACACCCTCCACGTGCATCTCATAAATACCAGGGTGGGACACAGGGCTGTTGGTGGGTGTTTTTTATAAACCCATCTCTGCCCCAACCCTTCCTCAAGAAAGTTTTTATGGCATTTGGTTGATCTGGCAAATTTTCTGCTATAACCTGCCTGAACAAGAGGGGCTGTGAATTCCTTGATTCAGGTCCAAGCTCAGAGCTTTGTGGTTCCCCTGCTCTTGTCTTTCTCTGTGGGAGTCCCTTATCTGTCAGTCACGTACTGATCTTATAAATCCCCTGCCTCTCCATGTGAGAGCATTGCAGGGTGTGCCTTACACGCTCCATCTGCCAGGTAAGGAACCGCAGCGCCAGCAATCCAGCTCCAGCACGTGTTTTGCAGCCCTGAACATGCAGAATAAAGTAGATTTGGGTGGGTTTTAGCATTGTGGAGCAGGCATGGAGCAGACCACTCATTTCTGAGCCCACCAGCCCTCGCAGGCACCTCCGGCGGGCGCGCATCCATCCTGAGCAGGGACGCTCTGCTGCAGGGAGAAATCCTTCACACAGCAGCTGTGCCTGAGCAGGAAGGTGTAACAGGGTGTGCAGCAAGGGCCAGCGGAGAGCACACGCCAGGGTGGCTTCCTTTGCTGCCGAGATAATTCCTCCCCACCCCTCTAAGCCAGCGTCCTCCTCGGCTGCGAAGCCCGGCCACACAGGCCTGGGCTCTGATTTACAGCCTGCCAGCTGACAGAGCTGCAGGCAGAGAAAGTGCTGAGGTGGGAGAAAATGAGGACCAGACCGGGAGAGAGGGGCGGGGGTTGCCGGGGAGGTCTCGGGAGCCAGAACCGTCCCACCTGGGCGAGCCGTGCCTGGGGCTGCGGAGGGAGCAGCGAGCAGCTCGGCCCCTCAGCTGCTACAGGGAATCCCCAATGTCTGCACAAACCCTTCTGATTATCCCGCATTTCCCAGGCTTGCCCTGGCCATCCTGCCCTGCTTTCAGCTCCCTGGGGAGAGGGAAGCTGAGCGAGCCACCGGAGAACATCTCCAGCCCTATAAACCAACACCATTGTTTATAATATTCACAAGTGCCATTGCACGATGATAGCTGCGCTCTGACAGAGAAAATTTACTTTTTTCCTTGTTTTTAAAATAAAGTTAGCAAGTTGCAAGTCCCCCAGAAGATGCTTTGGCCATTATCCTGGGTTTGTTTGTTTTTCTGCTTGCCCTAAGTGACACCGGGAGGGCCATGTCCTGCTGCTGATGTTCTGGCACTGTCACAGCACCCACAGAACACACAGCACGGTGCTGTGCTCAGCCTGAACCAGGCAATCTGAATCCCTGCTGGTACCAGGCTGGCAGCCAAAATCCCAGGACAGAGGCTTTTACCAGTCTACCTTCCTTCCTTCCTTCCTTCCTTCCTTCCTTCCTTCCTTCCTTCCTTCCTCCCTCCCTCCCTTCCTCCCTTCCTTCCTTCCTTCCTTCCTCCCTTCCTCCCTCCCTTCCTTCCTCCCTCCCTCCCTTCCTCCCTGCTCTAGGGCAGCCTGCAGCAGGGCATTGAGAAGGGAGCATGCCACAGAGACGATGGCAGATGGAGCAGGGAGCAGTGGAACAGCAGGATGTGGAGCAGGGAGCTCGCAGCAACTCTGTCAACTCCTTGTCCAAAGCCTCTGGAGCCACCCACTGCTGAACTTCCTGGGAAAGAGGCTTGGATTTGAGGGATGAAAATTAAAAGCTGTTGATCTACTGGATGGAATTTATCAGTGCACATGCCGGGGATGAAACCATTCCTTTGTCATTATTATTTGTGTGCAAACACTCCTCCATAGGAGTCAGGCACTTTGCTAGGGGCACTGCAATTTCCTCCAATCTCCAGTTTGCTTATATTGTGCTAAAACCAAACAAACAATCCCTGAAAGGCAGCGAGAGCTGCAGGAATCTTCTAAAAAAATTGCAGCAGGGATTTATCAGGGCTTCGGTGCAGGACACAGAAGGATTCTGTGAAGACACTGAACCTACTGATGGGCACTGTCCAGAGCACCCAAGCCTCTGGGTGTCAGCAGATGTGGCTGTTTCCCATGGTCAGGGATGGGGCTGACACTCCACTGACCTGTCCTTCCATCAGCTGAGGCATGACAAATCATAGAATGATGGAATCACAGAGCACGCTGAGCTGGAAGGAGCCCACAGGGGCCATCAAGGCCAGCTCCTGGCCCTGCACAGCACAACCCCAAAAGAGGAAACAAGGCATAGGAAGTTTCTAAACACACTGAAGGTGGCTTAGGGAAAGAGGTTATGAAATGCAATTAAAGGTTTTATAAAGCATCCTGATCATACTCTTTGGTCACTGTATGATTTTGATCGTAAATCAGAAAATGAGCTGGAGAACTGAAGGGAAGGGAATGGCCAGGAGGGCAGTGGATTGGTGTAGAATCAGTGTGGACATAAAAGTGAGTTTGTAACAGCAACCAAGCCATGACTGATACACAGTCAAGCTCCTCAAAACTTGGAAAAGCTAATTGCAAAACCCATAAACGCTGACTGCAGTGCAAGCATCGTGAGTCTGACACTTACCTTCTCCTTGCTGAGCTGCTGGTCCAACAGCTCACAAGCCAGAAGTCAAGATTCCCTGTTCCTCTTTTTGATATGCATCATTCTCATTTTTCCATGTTGTTGGACACAAGAAGGAAAAAAACCCCTCTGAATTAGCCGGCAGGGCGAGACTCTGATTGCTTTCCCAGCTCCTCCCTGAGCCGGGTCCGGACAGCTGCCCAGGCACCCGCACACGCCCACCCAGCCCAGAGGAAAACAGCACAGAGGAGGAAAAGTGCTGCAGTTTGGGGTGGATAAACACACTGTGGAAAGGCCCTGAATGTGAGTCCACAGCCAAGGGCTGCCTGAACTCTGTTGCTGTTGCTGTGCCCACGGCCAGAGCTGCCAGCCCCTCGTGGCTCCTCATGCATGGGCCGACTTGGCAGCCATCTCTCTATCCATGACCATTAATGCAATGGAACTGGCTGACAATGGGCTCAGAGGCTGCCAAAATCCAACATGAGGGCTGCAGATGTCCCTGGGACCGGCAAGCCCTGCTGGAAGATCCCTGTGGAATGAAAGGTTACCCTCAATTTGCTTCAGATGCTGCTCGCACCTTCCGACAGCCATCACCGGAGGAGGGGCCTCCGTCGGAGAGAAAAGATAAATCCAGCTCCGTCTCCAGACTGTTATTGTCTCCTCTGGTTCAAATTAAGTGACTCGGGTCGTTTTTTATGTGTTGCCATTTGTCTTTTACCTGAGGGCATTGCAGAAAGGAAAAAAGAAAAGGTGAATCTAGCACGAAAGCAGGGAAGGAGCAGGGTCTTTAGTAGACAATTAACTGAACTGACATCGGGTTCTCCCTAAAACATCCAACTGGAGATCAAATGCAGGCAGATACAGCTAACTCCTTGCCAGTGGGTCCAGTGATAAATCAGCACCAATGTCATGGCCGTGGCTGCACGGCAGCATGCAGCCCTGATCCAGGGATGTTGCAGAGGCGTGGGAGACATCCCAGCTCCCACCAGCCCCGTCAGCCCCACGTCAGCACCCCCAGATTGGTGTCTAAGAGCCAGGAGTGAAGCTGATGCAAAGATCTGGCCCAGCCAGCCAGGCACAGGGTGGCACCAGTGCCACCACCAAAGGCCACCATGCACTTACAGTTCCAGGCAGCTAAACTGCAGTGGAGAAAACAATGTTTTCTCACAGCATCTGCTCCGAGTGCCCACAGCCAGGGCCACAGGGCTCTGCGTGTGCTGAGGCTGGAAAGCGTTTAAGGACACTGGGTGTTTTATCAACTGCTGTACTGGAGGCAAATGAAGGAAGCCTCAGGTGAGTAAATGTCAGCACCGTGGGATGTGGGGAGCCCTGGCAGCTGGACCTTGCCTCTTTCAGGTGCTCACATGAGCCTGGCTCACCCCCATGGAGAAGCTGCTTGGCAGAGAGGCAAAAAAGGGGATCTAGTGCTTACAGCAGCCTGGTATGCCACAAAAGCTCACCCATTGTTTGCCCTTACCAAGAGTTTTATAGAAATATAGAATCATTAAGGCTGGAAAGGACTTCTGAGACCATTGAGCCCAACCATTATGTGCCTGTAGAAATAAACAGACTTGGATTAGTCTCAAGGTCCACTTCCAGGAGTCAGGAGAGGCTGGGAGAGAGGCTGGGAGCCTGTCTGTGCTGCCCACACAGGGGCAGCAGCCCTGGCCACAGCTGGGACTGAGGATGCTCCACGCAGCCCTGCTGCTCCCCAGGGTCACACCCTGTCCAGGGATCAGCTGGGACTGGGAGCAATCCCTGTGGGATCACTGGTGTTTGTCAGAGCCTTCCTCCCACAGCCAGCCCCAGCCCAGGACATGGCCAAGGATTGATTTCTCCTGACAGGCTCCTCACACAGCGCTGTTTTTATTCATTGCTCTTGACATGTCTTCTGCCACACTTGGGCAAACCTTGGGGTCAGCCCAGAGCCAGTGTTGGGGGTAAGATGTGAGCTATTTTCAGATGGTTTATAAAATTAAATCCCCAAGGTATCCCAATGTTTGCCAAGGTGAAATCTGTGTCCATTCTGGAGGATTTCATTACTCAATGACCCCTTACATAATTTTCTTTTTCTTTTAAAGCAGGGAGATTTCCACTTCCAGGCCAGCTGGGCATCCCACAGCCCCCCTGCAGGACCAAGACCCTTGCCAGCCTTGTGTGGGAAGGGAAACCTTGCTCCCAGCACCCAAAAACCCATCCAAGCCCCCAAATCACCTGCCCTGCCTTCCTGCAAGTGCATCAGGGCAGCTGAGCTCCCCACAGAGCCCCACAATGCTGCAGCCCTGGGAATACCCTGGCACAGGGAGAAAAAGCAATGTCCTGAATTTTCCATGCTAAAAACAAACCAAAACAACTGCTTATGTGGAAACACAGAATGAAATTTAGACCAGTGATCTCTGCTACTTTTATCAGAACACAAGCAGCTCTATCCCAAAGTAGTCTCTTATCAATGTATTTGGTGATTTAATTAAAAAAAAAATTCTCTTTGTCAAAAGCAAATGCATCTTATGTTTCCACTGAAAGAAAATGTAAGCTTTTAGAAAACAACAGTTTGACGAAAATCTGTTACTCCTGCCCTGTTTGGAGCAGTCAGGGAGAGCTCCATCCCCACACCCAGCACTCGACCTGGCTAAGCACAAACCACACGCCCGCCTGGGGTCAGGCTCCTTTTTTCCAGCACTCTGATTATTTTTTCTCCTGGGGATAGGGCTGGGGAGGACTCAGCCTCCAGCTCAAGGCAAATCCTGCCCTTTCAGTAAAGTGTAATAAACTTCTTCCCCTGACACATAGGAAAATGTTTTAAGGCAAGACTTTATAGAGAGCATCAATCACTGTGGAGGTGATGGAATTGCTGCAGAATTATAAGCAAGTCTGAAGTGTCTACAGAGGACTCTAAACACTGTCTTCTATTTATTCTCTGTGTCCTTTGTAAATGTAAACTTCTGCGGAGTTCAGAGGCCCTTCCGTCTCCACGGCCTGTCAATCCAGCACCTTTCACCACTGCTAAAATCACAATTAAAAAAAAGGGGGATTACAAAAACAAACACAGAGCTCACGCGCGCGAGTGATGGCTGCGGACTGTTGTGGGATCCTGCCCCGTGTCCTCGTCTTCCCAGCCCTGGCGTGCAGGAACAGGAGCCCTGGAGCCACCTCCTGCCAGCCCCTCTGGGCAGTGTCCCCCTGTCACAGCGGGCAGGAGGCAAGGGAAGGGCAAGGGTGAGGATGGAGGAGCGCTCCTGGCCGGCCACAGCACCCAGGCCCATCCCCACCTCCCAGAGGAGCAGGAGGGGGAGAGAAAGACCAGGATGAAATCCCAGAGAAGACAGGGATGGAGACCCAGATGGATGCAGGGTGAGTTTTTCCCCTCGCTGAGCATGGGCAGGTTTTTATCTCCCCCAGACACAGCCAGCGAGGAGGGGTCACGGAGCCCTCCTGCATAAACAGCCACCGGGGCTCGGAAAGGCTCCGAGGAGATCATGCAGAGGACAGGGCCCTGACAGCGGGATGGAGCCGGGCGTGGGAGAGCCATCCCAGCTGGAATGCTGCTCAGGGGAGCAAGTGGAAAGTGACTTTTTCTTCCACAGAATGAAAAAGGAGATGAAAGCGCCATAAAGTTAGAAGATAATCTATATTAAAAATTTCTCTTTGACAAAAGAGATGGAAAAATTACTTTATACGTTGAAATATTCCACAGTTGCTCCAGGGGGAAAATAGTCTCTTTTGAAAAACACCTTTCATGAGAGACTTCCTCTGACCCTGGGGCATCCTGATCGCAGCACCCTGGACACACAGACTGCAGGGGGACAAGTTGCAGTGTTTTGCCCCTGCCCATGAAGGCTCAGGAAATAAACAACTGGGAGCCTTTTGGTTCTTTGCATTAGCAGAGGTTTTGCTAGGTTCAAACAGCTCTATGCAAAACTGCGCATCCACAGGAATCTCTTTAACATCAAGTTAAAGAGGGAAATTCCTGCAAGGGTCAATCCATGACCCACCTTACCTGTGCCTGAGGGACAGTCCTTGCTGGGAACTTGCTGTGCCAGTCGATGTGGCACTGGTACTTGCCAGCATCTCTGGTTCTCTCAAAAGCCCTTTGCCTCAAAACCCAAACCAAAACGCAATTGTTTCAGCAGAAAAGCAGCATTTCGGAGGCTCCCCTGTAACACCCTCACTAAGTCATGCTGACAGGGCAGAGTTTAGAAAGGCGACATGGGCCACAAGGGTGGAGAGGTGCCCACGCCCCTCCTGACGCTCGCTGCGATCCCCCATCCCCCGCCAGGCCGGGCTCGCAGGGCTCTGACCGGCGCAGCTCCCCCAGGTGCGCGACCCCGGCGCGGTGGC
>VZRH01000018.1:291878-302569 GCA_013397555.1 Urocynchramus pylzowi | reverse complement strand
GACTCGGGCAGGGTCCCCAGGGCGGGACCGGTCCGCCGGGGCTCCCGGCGAGGAGCACTGCTGCTGCCAGCTCTGTGCGGACCGGGAACGGGAACGGGAACGCGGCCGCATTTGCAACAGGTCTTTTTCCTGGCGTGCTCCAGAATGCTGAAACATTCCAGCGGCCGCGGCATTCCGCTGCCTCCTGGCTGCACTGCGAACAGCTGATCCCTGTAGGATCGCACCCGCAGCCTTTCCCAGGGCTGACCTGCAGCATCCCTGCCTCCACAGCCCACCCCGCGGCCTCCCGCCCTGTCTTCAGCTGCTTTGTTTGCACTGAAGAGTTGCTGTAGCAGAAGTGCGATTCCAGCAAAAGCTGGCAGGGAATCCAGGGGCCAAGTCCGGAGTAAAGTCTGATAATGCTGTGTTTACATCAGGAATTTCTTTGGCAGATTAATCACATGAATGAAGTAACAGATGGGAACTCGCTGCAGACACTGTAACGGGAATTCCAGCTCAGGGCCAGGCTGGCAGCTCGGCCCTGGAAGCGCCACCACCGGACCAGCTCTGCAGGAAGCAGGGATGAGGTCAAACCGGGATCAGCGCTGGAGGAAAGCAGCACCCAGAGGGGAACTCTCCTCCAAGAGCCAGGAGAGCAGCTCCTCCCCTGGCACACGCCAGCCTGTCCTTCCAAGGCTCGTGGCATCCAAGAAATGTTGGGTATCAAGGGCATCGCTGCAGGAAAGGTCTCACGCTCCTGCTGCCAGCCTCACCCTCACCACCTGCTGGTTTTACCAGCTCTAGACTCAGGTTGCACTCGGAGATTAAAAGTACTCTGTCTCCTGCAGAGTGACAGATTCAGGTTGGCCAGGGTAGACTGGAGACTTTTTGATCTCTTCATAAATCTTCCCAGTCTGGCTGAGTGCTGCCCGCAGAGCTCACCAGTGGCACTAGCCCTGGAGCTGCCAATGCACACATTCCCAATATTCCTCCCAAGCACCAACAGGCCACAGCACTGGCTGCCACAGCAGGAAGGACACGTGCTCAGGTGTGTCCTGGCTCTGCCCCTGCCCCGCTCCGTAGCCACTTCCTGGGAGCCAGGCCTCGGAGCCAACAAGGCTCCCTGCTCCGGGGCCAAAGGAGCCGCTCTGCCCTCGGGCTGCCGAGGGGAACATGTGGGACCCTTCAGCTGGGAGCATATAAAACTCAGCGCTGGATTAGTCATCAGCCCCCTCATGTTCCTTCCACTGCTGGGGGACACGACTCTCGCAGCAGTGGCCGACACTGCTGGTGTTTCTGTCAGCCCCCCCAAGAGCCGCGCTCCGTGCCGCAAGGGGAGAGGGCGCTTGGACGCTCCATCCCAAAATAACAAGTTTTAAGCATGATATCCTCGCCAGCTCGATGGCTCCGTTTCTCCAGCCCTTTGCCAAGCAGCGCCGCTGGGCAGCAGGGTCTGAGGGCCAGGGTACAGCTCTGTGCCCTGCCCGCTGTCCCAGCGCCCGCCGCTGCAGGCCGGAGCGGGAGTCACGCACCATTAACATTCCCACAGTGACATCTCCAAAACACTTCAGGGATAAATTGGTTGCTGGCTGATTTGCAAAGCATTTAGGCAAAATTATTAGGAGGAAGGTTGGTGGGGAGCCAAGAGCTGGACCCCGAGGGAGGCTGCATGCTTGTGGGTCACTTGGATGCTCATCCCGTGGCCTTGGGGAGCTCAGCCTCGGCCCCACAGGCTGACAGCGTCCCACGGCAGCCAGTAAACCTGGGGTAACTCACCCTCATAAAGGGCTTAAGTGCCCTGGCGCTGCTGGATAAACAGGACCGTGCTGAATGCACACAGTGACCTGGCAGAGCCCTGGAGGCATCTCAGCTCCTTCACAAGACCCCCTGTGACTGCGAGTGGCACCAGAAGGGACCCAGCGCCCAGTGCCCGCTGCCATCCCATTGCCTGCCCACAGCTTGGTCATGGACAGGTGTTGGTAGGCAGGATTCCGACAGCCAAGGGCGAATTGGTCATCAGAAAAGCCAGGTAAGAAAGCAAAAAGCCCTCACCATGATTTGCATAGCCACAATTCCACATACCCCATACAGACCAAAGCAGTGGCCAACAGCACCCATCAATCTTCTCCTGCCCACCCTGTCTGGAGGTGATGTGGAGTTCTGGGCTGTTACAGAGCTGGAAAGCTGTTCCTGGAAAACCTGAGTTAGGAAGAGAAATGTCGCCCCAAATTTATTGTATTTACTTTCTCCAGTGTTTTCAGAATTTTTTAGTCTTCAATAGTTTATATTATACACATTTGTCAGCTTTCCTTCAGGCTTTTAACCCCAGATTCACTGTCTCAGGTTATAGTGGAAAGTGATGAAATGGGCATTCCTGGAGCATCTGCTCAACAGAAGGGTTGTGGCCAAATTTAATCAAATGGCCAAAACGAACCCAGTGCAAGGCTGCTGCACAGTGAAACCTTCAGTATCCCTGGCATTGTGGACTTCCCGTGGATCTCCACACCCTCACAGTTGCCAGAAGAACCCACCCGTTTTATTACCAGCTCCATTCACATATTTCTTATTCATCAGCACTGGATTTTTTTTTTTTTCCAGTGGAGAAATAGGCAAACCCACATGTTACCAAAAAATATTTGCAACTAAAATGGCCTTTTCTGTAGCAATCTGATTTTCAAAGAGCATTTTCAACCCTCCAAGAAGCCAAGGCAGGCAGCAGTGACACCAACCCCACCAGACTATGTCCTGCCTGCAAGACCCAGCCACGGCAGGAGGGCAATAGTCCTCGAAATAAGGGAAAAGCACACAAATGAAAGGAGGACGTGAGCAAAACCGGCATTTAAATCCCGGCAAATGCATAATAACGAGTAAATTAACTCCCGGCTATGATCTATTGAGCAGCAGAGCCCCAGGAGCACACAATGGGCTCACGGGCGGCATTTCCCCGCGCCCCGGCCGGGGTGCCGCGCCCGGGGCCAGGCTGCACACAAAGGAGTGTGCGAAGGAGCCCGCAGCCTGCACAGCTCCCCGCTGGGACACCACGCCGGGTGTCTGGCGGCCCGCTGCCCGAAGGGAGGCCAGCGGGGCTGGCAGCGGGGCGGTGACCCCGGCCCGCCCGGACAATGCGCGCTCCGCGGGCAGGATTAGCCGAACCGCAGGACAGCTGAATCAGACGCTCAGCCCTTAACAGGATTACGCTCCCGGGAGCCCCAGTGAAAATACAGACACCCTGCCCAGGGCAGCCCCCCCACAGCCCCCGGGTGTGGGTCTCCAGGGTTTGTTAAAGTCCTGATAAAGCGTGGGGCTGAGCTCCTCCTGGATCCACCGGGAACGGGCTCAGCTTTCTGCCAGCTGCAGGGGATTTACACTGGGACAGGAGGGAGCCCTTTTAAACTGAAAGAGCAAGATTTAGATTAGATGTAAGGAAGAAATTATTTGTGCAAAAATGCCCTGGCACACGTTTCCCAGAGAAACTCTGGGTGCCCCATCCCTGGAAGTGTCCGAGGCCTGGCTGGACGGGGCTTAGAGGAAACTGGAGCAGTGGAAGGTGTCCCTGCCCACGGCAGGGCTTGGAAGGAGGTGAGCTTTAAGTTCCCTTCCAACACAAATCATTTGAAGATTTCTGTGATTCAGGCTCCTCAGTGTTCAAGCTGACCCCATCTTGCAGCTGCTCCCAGAGCATCTCAGCAGTCAGGAGCAGGAGGCTGCAGCCACTGGAATGGCTGGAGCTAATTCAGCATCCTTGTCACCAGCAGCACATGCTGCCCTCACCCTCACCACCACAGCCAGACTTGCTGAAACCCCCGTGAGCCACAGCCCAGGTGTCCCCCTGGCAGCAGGGACAGCATGGGGCAGGGCTGGTGGAGCTGGGATCCCATCCCAGCAGCACCAGGACTGAGCTGGAGCCCACTGGGAGCAGGGGCTGATCCTCTGAGCACCACTCTGCAGGGCACTGGGCAGGGAAGGGGTGTCCAGCATGGCAGCAGATGGGCAGGAGAGGGGCTGGGGAGTCTTCTCCACTGCCAGGGTTGAGGGCCCTGCTACCAAGGGGGGGTCTTTCAATATTCTTCTTTTGGAAGGATCAAACCTTCCATTTCCATGGAAACACAACCCTTTAGGTGTCCAACCTCAGGGTCTTTGCATTCCTCCAGAGAGGCTGGATGCTTCTCAAGTCACACTCCTCACCAACAGGATTAACTGAATAACCAGGTCAAAAGCAGTGCCTGAATTCAGCTCAGCAAGAGGCCGCTCTCATTACATCTCTATCTCCTTGAAAAGTGGATTTGCACCAGACCAGACATTTTTAAGGTACGGGGAAGCACCAAGCTAAAGAGAGATGTACATTTTCCAGGTTAACAATGATTTTCACCTGCTCCAGCCTGGAATCACCACAATAGCTCTTGACAGCAGCACACAGGTTATCAGAGCAAAGGCTGAAAGCACAGCTTGCTGCCCTGACTCCTTGTTGGATTTCTGAGAGGCTGGCAGCTGAAAAGCTGATCCAATTTATCCACAGTTCATTATCCAACATAGCATGACATTGGGACACTCACAGACATAATCCAGCTTCCTCCTGCCTTGCAAGATGTATTGACCAAAGGCAAGAAAACAGAGCATTAATAGCTCTCCACTGTGCAGCTGAATCTGGGCAGCAGCAATGAGATTCTTTGGGCTATTTCTATCCAATCTCACACAAGAGTAAATCAGAAGATTCTACAGACTTTCATTAAATTTCTCCCCATTAATACCAACATAGCAGAGATCAGAATTTATCCTTTTTTTATGTTTTTCTGATATTTTAAAAAATGCTAAAACTCTTCAGCTTCTAGCTGAGCTTAAGATAAAAGTTAACCTCTGAACCACAGCAGTATCTTTCATGTAAGGCACAATACAGAGAGGGCTTTTTACAGTGGGTTTCACTCAGTAATGTATTTCAGACTGTGTTTCCCCCATCCTCACCTGACTCTGGGAGGCAGGGTACAAGGAACCACTGAACTTCACAAGAAAATTCTGAAGGTGGCAAGAGGCACCAAGAGTGCCCATGGAATGTGACTGGCCAGGACTGAGTATGAACCTTGCTTCATTCCTGGAATTCTTCTAAGCCAGTCTGGACATGCCATGTCCACCCTGTTCTAGTGGAAAGTGTCCCTGCCCATGGCAGGGGTCAGAACACAATGATCTTTGAGGTCCTTTCCAATCCCAACCATTCTGTGATTCTGTGATCAGTAAGAGGAGAAAGAGGCCCTGTTCTCTACCCCTGACCACCTGAACCACCCTTGAAGACCACATTTTATGCCTCCCCACGGCTGACCAGCCCTGGCTGCTGCTCTGGCAGATGCCCCACGGCAGTGTGAGAGCTTTGTAATAACCTGTTATCTGATCTGAGCTCTCTGGCCTTTCCTCTCTGGCAGACAGTCCTTCCAATCCATTCAGGGATGATGAGTCACTGAAGAAGCACTTAAAATCCATCCTGGACGATAAGGTTAGAGCTATGTGTGGTGCATTTCCTGCCCTAGTTTGGAGTTATGCTGGGGCTCTCCGCACTTCCTCGCTTATTCCACTTTCCTTCTCCTTCCAGATTCCCCACCATGCTAAGCTGCAAAACCTCAAGCAGTTCAGTGGAGATTCACCAGGACTCAGTGACCACAATGGGCTTCAACAAGGAGCAGGCAGCAAGGATGGGTCAGGTTTGGGGAGGCACAGCATTACCCGCTTCAAAGGGCAGAAAACACCTGTGGGAACTGATCAGGAAAGCTGCTGCAGTGATGCCACCGGCCCAGGAGCTGCTCCTCACTTGGCTGAACAAAGCAAATAATCTCAACCACTCCGTGTATGGCTCCTTTAGACCTTTCACCATCCTCCTGTCCTCATTTGGACAGTCTCTAACAGCTTTGTTACTTTCTCATACTGCGGTGCTCAAAGGCGCACCCAGGATTTGAGGTGAGGCTGCATAAGCTCAGTGGGTCACCTTTGCCCAGGTGGGTCACCTCCCCCCAGGAGAAGGTGACCCCTGTGTCCAGGAGCTGAGCGTGGGCTCCTGACAGCAGCATTAATTCCTGATCCCTGTCAGGCACCCATCTGAGCCATATCTGCGGCTCACAGCGTCCCCCTCGCTGTCAGCAGTGCAGGATAAGAAATTTGCCCCACGTTAGTGAAATGATTATTCTTAATACTCAGGCACTGATCATATTCCTGAGGAAAAGGAAACATAAATCCCTCCCTGCACTGACAGCAGCAACCCGCATCCCTAGATAGGAGAGAGCTAATTAAACCTGGTCATTCCAGCCAAAGCCCAGCCGGCCTGTTTGTACAAGCTTTGCGGATTTGGCCCTATTTCCCCATTTTCATTAATCACAGGGAAAATTCTCCACTTAGAAACAATGCTAGAGATATACCTGATAGGGCTTTTTTTCTCCCTTGGCCACTTCCCACTTGGCAACAGGAATGAAGTTCTGCCTTTGCAAAACATTTTGAAACCTGTTTCTGTTCCAATTCAGAATCACCCACCCCAAAGCTTTCCAGGTTATCTGTAAAATAAAACCTAGAGAAATTGATGGCTTGAAATGCTTCAAACTGATAAACTCAAAATGTATTATTTTAACTGTAATTTTGGTTTGCGTTATAAAGCAGAGTGAAAATGTTAAAAACCACAGAACAAATAGCCTTTGGAAATGGGAAATGTTGTTTTGAAATTGAAGAAATAGAATGTTTTTGCCCTGGGGACCACCTTCCCTTTCCTCCAAAGCTTGACAGAGTTTCACAAAACATTTCAAATTTGATGTGCTGTGTTTTGGGGGGAACTGAGCTGTGTCTGCTGGGGAGGGTAAGGAGAAACTCCAGGAGCAAAGAAAACAGCAGGAATGCAGACAAGGTGCACCGGTGCCACAGTGGGATCAGTCCCTCCAGCTGGGCTCCAGTGCTGGTTTAGGCTGGATTTTGTGTCCCTGAGCCCCGTTTCAGCTGCTCAGGCTGTGCCCAGAGAAGGCAGAGGTGTGCGTGGGAAGGCAGCTGCTCCGGGGATGAGGAACAGGCAGCCCATGCTGCTCCACTCCTGCTAAAAACCCACCTCAAACCCTTCCCTGGTTATAAATAAAGCAGCCACTGACCTCGGAGATTCATCAGTGGCTGGTGTCTCTGCGTGATGCCACGGCGTGTTTTTCCACAGGCCTGTGCGCGGTGCCGGGGACAGCCGGGCTCCTCCTGGCAGGCAGAGCCGTGGCCGCCTCCTGCCGGCTCTGCCGCACGCACGATGCACAGGTGCCTCTGCAGGACGATGGAAACTGGGGCTGCTCGGGCACTGTGGGTATTCTTAGGAGTTACTGCACCATTTCTGGCCTTCGGTGCTTCCATGGCTTCCAGCTGGACCTGCGGCGATCCCTCTGACCCTGTGCTCGGGCACACTGAGCCGCTCCAACAGGAGCCTCTCGGTCTGGTGGCAAGGAGGGGAGGGATGGAGCCAGCTCCGAGCTGATGCCATACTATGGGATGGATCTCGTGATGGGAAACCAGTTCTCTTCAGGGCACCACAGCTGGCAAAGGCCTCGGGAAGGCACAAAAGCTCCTGGTTGGAAACCCAGGTCTGACATCAGGGTTTAAATTTCACTATTTGACCTTTACTCCTGCTTGCAGCTGAACCTACAGCCTGATCCCCTTCCCATGCCTACCAGGCAGGAGCTGCTCAGCTCCAACCGGGCACCAGTGGGCACATGTGGGAGGGAAGATGTCCCCACAATGTCTGTGCCCAGATGGCAGCGGAGGCCAAAGGGTTACACACACCACATGGCTGCAAGGCCAGGCACTGCATGTCCACACAGCAATTCATCAATTAATCTGAGAAGGAACAAAGCAATTAACACTGGAAGCAGGGGATAGACTAACTAAGCACATGCTGTCACTCTGCTGGCAGGGCTACCTTGTGCCTGTTTGTTTGGCTCCCGTTTCTGTGGAGGTGGGGGCCATATCGAAGGGCCAGCTCATTGCTCTGCTTATTTGTATCTATCCAAAATGCTTTCTTACCATCTCAGAGCCCGAGGAGATAGCCAGGGGCTACCTGGGAACTGCTCAGCCTTTGGGAGCTGTGCTCTTTTGGGGGATAAAAGACCTTCCTACCACAGCCAAGTGCTGGAGTCACCGGGACTCATCACTAACCACACGCTTGCCTTTGCTGGACCAGGCACAGCTTGCAGAGGGCCCTGGGCTCCCATGGCTCTCATGTCCTAGTGCTGTCCCTCAGCAAGGAACCCCTTACCCACACAGAAAGGAACCCCTACCCTGTCTCCAGACAGCTGGAAGTGCTCCTGAGCATCCTCCTTGGCACAGTCTGGGGAATGTGGGGGCCCAGGGCCAGCTCTGCCAGCAGCAGATACCCCAGCATGGAGCAGGACTGCCTGTCTCAAGCCCACCTCTCTCCTGGGGCTCCACTGGTGGCACTGTACTGGGCAGTGACAATGTCCAGCACTGTGTCCCCTGCTGTGCCGTGGCTGGAGAGGAAATGAGCTCGACGGAGGCTGTGGTCCCAGCACACAGCCCCTCACCAGCCCCTTCTCTGCAAGTCCAGGAGCTGGGTCAAGCTGCATTATCAACCCCAAAATAAGTTCCCAATAAATATGTCTATAATAGGTCTTTGTTCCCTCAGAAAAAGGGTTTCCCATGGGGTGAGCCAGCCTGGCACTGAGGGTTATCCCAGGACAGTGATTTTTCCCTGGGGTTTCAGGCAGCTGTGATTATGCAAGGCTCCGAGTTATTCCTGGGGCTGCCACGTGAGAGGTGAGCAGCAATCCACCTCTGCTGGCACCCAGCAGGTGTGCCTGAGCCCAGAACACATTTTGACAGATACAAATAACCTCAGGAGCCCAGCACCGTGGCTGGCGCGGGCAGGGCCGGAGGGATCCCACTGCCCTCACCTCCAGCAAAGGTGGGGTGACTGCTGCAGAGAAGGGGTGGATCTGGTACCCATCCATGGCTTGCAAACGTCTGATGGTGCCTTGAGCACGCTGCAGGCTGGATGCCACCTATGGAGCAGCTTTTTGGAGCAGGGAGTGCTACAGAGCAGTCTTGCCCATGCATTTACTTACCCTGCTCTCCTCCTTAGGCATAACACTGACCATGGACCGTTCCTCTGTGTGTGACACCGGGCCCTGCAGCAGCTGCCCCCGCATCCTGGCATGACCAGTCACCACCTTCAGCACCCGGAGTAAGTCTGTGGAATGACCGACCTGCTAAGAAAACAGAGAGCCCGCTCCTTTGAAGTTAATGAATTGTGAAAGCCTTTGAAAGCAGAGCTTTGTTTATTTACTCACCACAGCTCATGTGGATGAAGCACCCAGTCACCCTGAGCACTGCTAATTTGAATGGAAGATCAAACATGAGGCTCTGCCCAGTTGGAGCAGCGAGAGCTGCCCTGGCCTCTTCACTGCCCAGTGCAGGGAGAGCCTCGTACAAGCCCAGGGCAGGCCATGGGCTGTCAGGTGGGTTTTATGGAGAGAAGCATCAAATAAGCCACCAGGCTGACGGAGAAATTCAGTATCCTGGGTGCAAAGCTCTGGCGCCCAGCCTGAGCATTTCACTTCAACACCAAAATTCAGCTGTGATCCCTCCTGCAGGAGCATCACCCTCCCCTCCCAGGGCTGGCCCTGCTGCCTGCACTGCTGCCTCTTGCTCTCATCCCGAGTTCCAGCCCGAGCCAGAGGTCTCTTGCCCAGCATCGCATCACAGCCAAGACCTGCACATTCCCATGAACATCGTGCTTGTCACCTCCTCCCTTTCCCTCCCCATGAGAGCAGGATACAGAGTACTCAGGTCTCTGTCTTTGTGTAGAAACAACCCAGCAACAGAGAAAAGTCCACAAAACGGCCACAGCAGAGCATCCAGCATTCTGCCCACTGTGATGGGTCTTCTAAATAAATTCACAGCTTTTCACAGTCTATAAATATCAGCCTTTTCAGTGCCACCACTTTGGGGATAAGCTGTAATGCAATATTCTGTGTGGGCACTCGGACAAAAGGACAGCACTCCACTAGCACCAGCTTTCTGTCACTGCAGTTTTCTGAAGTATAATTGGATTATATCCATGTGTGAGCTTCTAGTCCCTGTTTCTCCCAGGCTGGGGAAGTCTCTCTTTGATCTGAACAGGAATAGGAAGGAAAGAGCAGAGTGAGCTGAGCTGGCTCGAGGAGAGGGGGCAGCTGAGGCCTCAGGCAATGTGGAAAGGACTTTGGTGGATAATGGGGTTTACAATCCCAGTAATTAATCAGGTATATCACAAAAGTGCTGACAATGAGAGGTGACCAAAATGCCTGCTCACCTCCATGGTGTGGAAGGAGCAGCCAGGGGACTGCATGGGGAAGAGGGAATTGCCAGGCAAGGCTGGTCTTCACCAGCTGTCAGTTTTAGGGTGATGAAGGAAGGAAAGCTGAGAGCCCAGGGCAGCTCATCCTCTGGCTCTCCCTGTCCCACAGCGACAGAGACACGTAGAGAAGGGAGAGCCCTCGCCAAATCAGCGCACAGGGCTGTGTCTGAGCTTGGACACTGATAACCGATGGTGGCTCTTGCTGTGGCCAGCACCATCCCAGGGAGTGTATGCCCTCTATGTCCCTGTGCCCCGCTGCCCGCAGGTCCCCGGGCAGCTGCGGGGTCCGCACCGCGGGCGCTGCGGAGGGCGGACGGAGCCGCCGGGGCCCCGCGGAGCGCGGCTCGCCCGCGGGTTCCCACCC
>VZRH01000018.1:277244-290878 GCA_013397555.1 Urocynchramus pylzowi | reverse complement strand
CCCGGGGCCGGTACCGAGTCTCTCCCCGGGGCCGGTACCGAGTCTCTCCCGGGGCCGGTACCGCAGGGGTCACGGGCACCCCGCGCCCCGAAAACGCCGCCGCTCCTGTCCTGGGGATGGGGCTCGCCGCGGGGACCTCCGGTTCTGTCGGGGAGCCGAACCCATGCGCTGTGACACCTCTGACAGCCTCCCCTCCCCGGACACGGCGAGCAGCCCCTCGGTACGGGTTAGACAGGGGGAGCGACAGCAGCTCGGATCCCCGGATCCACCCTGACCCCGCCGGAGCTCCCAAACCTGCGGGCTGCGGTGTTGCCTGCACAGTTATTTACTTTGCTCCTGGGAAGCGAAGAAAGTTGATGTCCCCCTTTAGATAAGATGAGGCTTTGTAAGAGACAGAAATGACGCCATAACAAAAACCTTCTGGAAAGTAGTCTCCTCCTGCCCCGGTTCGTGTAACAATGAAAATTCATCTATGCAGAATGACAGTAATTAGGAAAATAAGGATCGAGAAGTTTTCCAAGTGACCCTGTGCTGTTTCAGTAGTTCAGCAACACTGGAGAAAAAAAATAGTTGGCTGCAGTAAAGTTCTCAGTGTCCCCCACCCTATAAAAGTCCTCTCTAATCTTGTGGAAAACAGTGTTTTCCATGCCAATCTCATCATCATTAACAGATCACGGTGGATGAGGCAAAACTTAATCAAATTCAACCCATCTGCCACTGAAAGAAAACGGTAGTTTCTGGAAATTCTCAGCTACCGTGGAGCACTCTGTGAGGGGCCGGGAGCACTTAATAGTCATGCAGATAGCAAAAGTATTCCCGGTGTTTGAGAGCACGTCTGGGCGTGTGGCAGCCCCGGCCGGGCTGGCATCCCTAGAAGAGCGATTCCAGGGTGAGAAGGGCTGGTGGGAAAGCTGTGGGGCTGGGAGGGAGCGGGAGCTCAGGGGACAGGCTGCTCGGGCAACTGATGGCAACCAAGCACAAAAGCAACTTCTTCAAGAGACCAGAAAATGCTTTGGGGGACAAATGGAAAGTAGAAAGGGCAAGGCTGTTCACAGCCATGCCCAGAGGAACTTTCCCGAAGCCTGGTCAGCTGAGGGGAACTGGAATCACTGGGAGAGAAAATGAGTCACTGCTGGGGAGTCTCAGGTTGATACAAGCACTGACCTGGCTTCCAGAGCCAGCTCTGCCCCAACCCAGCAGGGCAGGTGAAGGCAGGATTGCTTCTGTGGGCAAGGTGAGGTTGCTAAAATGCAAAATGCTGAGGAAGGAAGGAAGGGACAGTGGAGAAGTTAGATTATTTCCATCATCACAGAGGCTGGAGAAAGAGAGGTTGTTAGAGCTGAGGAGTGGGTGCATGGGATAACATGGCTGGGAAAAAAGGAGGAATGGAGTAGTCACAGCATCATCTGCCCAGAGATGGGCAGTTCTGGTAACACACGTGGATGCTGCCTGAAGGGTGAAAATTCCTTCTTTAGGAGGAGTGTTAAAACCACCTATTTCCCTTGCTGTGGTACCCCACTTCTCCGCAGCACGGCTCCGCCGCGGTCTGCCCTCATTCCAGCTGCGTGTCGCTTCCCAGCAAGCGGGAGGAAAAGCAGCCACGTTTAAAGCCTCAGTAGCTGTGGCTTGTTTGGAGGAAGCTAGATTTAGCTCCCACAGCAGTTTGTGTTCTCAGCTTGCAGGCTGATCCCCGGCTGGCAGCTCGAGGGGAGCTTGTCTGGGGCTGGGCAGCCCCACGGCCCCGCTGCAGCCAGCCATGCCTTTGGACATTTTTACCAAGCAGTATTGGTCCCAAGGACCTTAAATACATGACTTTTAAAACAAAAACAATTAGGAATTGAATATATTAAACTCTTACGATTCACACTTTCAATTGAACTTTCTCTTCTGGAAAGCAGAACGTTCCTAAGAAAAGCCTAAATTGAACTGAGCGCTGTTGTGCTGGATGTGTCAGTCCTGATAAAATAGCGTGTTTAGATGAAATTGTGTTTTACTGAAAATGGTTTCAACCAGCTGTGGTTTGGGAAAAAAGTTATTCAGTGATTTGCATTGGTTTCCAAGCACATCTTTAGCACCACTGATATTACAGTAAATACATTTGGTGGTGCATCATCCTTCCTTATTTTAATTATTATTGCCAAATTCTTCTAGGGATTCACACACAATAAACTTGTGGAACTAAAGGAAATGCTTCTCATTTTCAGAGTCAACTTTTTAAGTAGTTTAATAGGAAAAATTGGGTCTCCTCTGATCGCAGTACATGGAAAGGAAATATCAACCAAATGTTTCTTCTAAACAACTGCAAATTATTAATTTTCAGTGACGTCAGGCATGGCCCAACCGCCGCACATAAACGCCAGGAACTGGTGAACTTTGGCATCCAAAAGAGTGGCTGTGGGTGGGTGTGTGTGCATGTGCACGTGCTCAGAGCACAGGCACAGGGGACAGGTTGGGGACAGTGTGGTTTTGGCCTGTGTGGTTGTGGCCGGGCTGCGAGGCTGCCGTGACTAACGGTGACAGCACAGCGGGGTGGCTGCGGCTGTGCGGAGCAGCACCCTCGCATAAATGCTTCCAAACTCCAAAGTGTTACTTAGCAACAAAATACCAGCTGAAACACAGACAGAAATTAAGAAGGAATGCAAGGGGAAAATCCCTAAATCCCGTTTACACTTGCGTGCGCTGGGGCGGGAGAGCAGCATCGTCGGGGATGGCGGCTGGCAGGGCTGTGCCCCGCGCCACCAGAGCCCGTCAGGCCCCGAAAGCGGCCTCCGAAATTCCTTTGGAAAGATTTGGGAGATTAGACAAATGTTGCTTATAAACATAAACTGTGCAATAAACAAACTTGTTGTAAATAACTAAGTAGAGTTTACTCGCTATTGAGAGCCCGGCGAGCCGTTCTGGTGTGGAAAGCCATTCTAAAATTAAAGGTTTGGTTAAAAAAAATGTACACAAAGCCCTGCATACCCTCCTGCATCCCACCCTTACACACACCCACTCTCCTGCAACCCACCCAGACCCCCCCCAGCTCCCCAGCACAGCAAATCCTTGTTAGCTAACTTGTTTATTGCTAACCACAGCCCTTGGAAACTACAAATATTTAATTTCATTTGGCATTGGAACAGATGGGAGGCATCAGGCTCCCAAAGAGATAAAACAAATCTGTGGAAGGAAGGGGATTGCAAGTTTGGGTGTGGGTTGGAGAGCGTGTGGGTGCCTGGCAGCCACATGGGGCTACCCATGGTGCTGTCGGGATACGGGGGCTCCAAGAGAGCTGCTGCATCCCGGGGTGTGATGCACATATGGGGATTTTGAGGAATGACCATTCCAGAGTCAGGCAGCCATCATGGTCCAGCTCCCTTCCTTGGCCAGGGAAGGAGGAGTGTGTTCATGGGCGTGGAAAACATACCCCGAGCAAATCATGAAGCAGGAGTGCCCATGGCTCCCTCTGTGCCAGAACAACCCCTGGACACGGCCCTGGCCAAGGGTTTGGCAAGGACACCCCCACTGCGGATGGAGAAGGAGACATTCCCACCAGGATGGGCTGTTGGCTGTGCTCCCACCAGTGTTCTTCTCCAGGATTTGCTGTGCATTTCCACTGTGACACCAGTGCTGTCCGTGGTCAGCTACAGTGGATGGGCACAAGGAGTGATGGAAAATGGAGCTGCACAAGTGTGTGGATATGGGATATAGGAGAGAGGGGCTCATTTAAGCAGGCATCATGCTAAGGTGTGTGGGAGGGGAAATAGCATAAATAGGAATGTTTGAAATTAAGCCAAGGGAAAGACAGCTGCACGGAGGAGCTCCACAGCCCGCCGTGTAGCCCTCTGGGGCGGGGGCGCCGCTCCTCCCCTCCGTGCCAGTCTCAGCTTGGCAGACCCACAGCAGCCCCGGGGGCTGTGCTCGTAGAGGGCCTGGCAGGCTGTGTGGGGGCTCGGGGGGCTGTGTGCCCCTAGCTGTGACCCCATCCCGTGCCGTGGATGAGCCGTTGCCTCCAGTGCTTCTGCTGCCGAGCAGCTCGTCACCCTTTCAGCCTTGGCACTGCTGCAGGCACGATACAGCATCATAGACTCACAGAACGGGTTGGAAGGGACCTTACAGCATCTAGTTCCAGCCCCTTTGCCGTGGGCAGGGACGGGGGACAAAGTTCCAGGAGCGGAACTTGCCACCTCCAAGGGGAGAGGACGTGCAGCACTGGGGTCACGCAGACCCCCGGGCGCTCGCCCCGCTGTCAGTTCGTTGTTGCAGAGCACTTTGCATGGCAATAAAAGCACGAGGTCAGTGACCAGGAAGTCTTTATCCTGAGGCGCTCCGCAGCTCCGGCTGTCCAGGCAGCCATGCTGTGAAAAATAAGTTTTAAAGTAATGTCAGACTGATGGAGAATGAACCCCGTGGCCTTTGCAGCAGCCCTGGTGTTCTTGGTTAGGGTGGATGGAACAGATGGGTTCTCTCAGTCACTCTGCGCCATTATAATAATCCTAACTGTGCTGCTCAGTCCATTTTTCATTAGGGTCACTTTCACCTATGGGAAATCTTTCTCAGAAAGAAATGCTGAAGGAAAAAAATCCTTCTGCTCGTCCAAACTCATTAGCTTTTGCTATCACCAAAAGTGATTTGAGCAGTGCCACTAGGAGATCTGTGCTGGGCCAGAGCCCGTGGAAACACAGCTTCTTCCTGGAGCAGCTCACACCCAGCACACAGGATATGCCATGGAAAAGACAATTGTACATCCAGCTTTATTACCAGAGGCTGTCTTACCTCCCCACCTTTTAGCAAAGGACTTTGAGATTTGGGGAGGAAAAAAAAATTGGTTCTTAAGGGTAAAGCGTATTTTTAATCAGCAATTATTTTGTATTCATGCACCAGCAACAATGTCCCTGAGGAACAGCTTTCACCCAGTGCTGACCAAAGTTTTCAGACCTCAGATTTCAGGTTACTGTTATGCAAAATGCCAGCACCAAACCGCTCACATCCACCTGGGGGACAACAGGCTGCAGCACCCATCTGCTCCATCTCCCCAGGACCACAGTGTTTCAGTGCTCCTCACAGAAACTACATCCCAAAGACTGCACAGAGTGCAGGAAAACCACAGAGAGGGGACTCTGACCAGCATCTGAAGGCAGACAACTATAAAAGAGGGATGCACAAGGAAGAGAAAGATGGTGCAGAAAATTAAAAACATATCCCCTGAGTGCCACTGGTACTGGCTCAGCATTATGATATTAAAAGTTATTGAAGTGAGACTAAGGCTCTCAACATGCAGAGTAGTGGCTGTAAGTGAGGAAATTAGGACTATTAATCACTCAAAGGCGTTAACAATTCCAGCCGGCCAGGATGGCCCTGTTCCCAGTGGGGCTTAATAAAATACTCAGGGTTTGTAATACTAAAATAATATCTCAGATGTTTATAGCACCTTGCAACCCAAAGTGCTTGGCAGTTGGCTGTAAATTGTCTGCCACAGCAGGGAGAGCAGAGGAAGGAAGGTGCAGCATCCTTGGGAAGTATGCAAAGAACTCGAGGAGGTGAAATGTTGCCAGGCATGATGGAATTTGCTCTTCAGCAGGCAGAGAGGCAGGGATGTTGGATTTGATCCTATCTGCACAAGCTGTTTCCAATAGCTGCCTACGGCTTTCCAGCCTGCCTCCAAAATGCAGATTTCATGAGGATTCAGTGGGATGGGAAGAGACCAGAAGCCAGGGTAGTTTGGCTCCCAAGTTGATCCTTCAGGACTGTCAGAGCTGTTACAGAGCAATGGGGAACTGAATCACTCTCCCCAGGGGATGGAATCCAACAGCCTCTGATGCCACCAAGAAGCCAGACCATGTTCTCTTCTCAGCCTCAGAGCTCTCAGCAGACCTCAGAAGCAGAGACTGTCCAGAACCCCGGGAGCAGCCGGGGGTAAAGCTGTGACAGTGCTTTTAGTTAAGCTTAGCTTCTATTAGTCTAATTTAAAACTGTACCTTTAATGGTATTGGTGCAACCCACAATGGGAATTTTTGACGTTTCAAGCAGCTGTTTTAATTCAGAGCACTAAAATGTTGATTTGTCTGAGAATGGCAATTCCAAAGATTTCCCTTTTAAAATCAAGTCATGTTCAAATAGGTTTTCCAATGCCTTATGAAATGGTGAAAAATCAAGTCTTAGCTAAAGCAGAGTCTAGTATAAATTTCATTGGAAACTGAATTAGGGCACTCACTCACTTTGCAGGAACACCTTGGTATTATGGAAGAGCAACAGGACAATTTCTGATTCCACGTAATTTGATGAATTCCCATTAAATTAATTTCTTTCTTCAAAACCTCATTTTCCAAGAGACATTTCCCAGCTGATTATCTCCCAGTGAGCACGTGCAGGGAGGAGCTGTTCAGACTGGCACCTGAGCAGCGGGCAGAGACACACATGGGCCACAGGAGCTGTGTGGGAAGCCCAGGAGCAGGACACCCAGCACAGCCGGGCCGTGGAGGGGGATAGCACAGCCTGCACGCTGCCAACTAAATAGATGCGTCTGCCTCTGATTTGCATGTTTATCTTAGAAGCAATTTAGGTTTCTCCTTGTTTACAAGAGCCAAAGTCAGCAGACTCTCCACAAGAACAACAACTTGGAAGCAGCGCGTGACGGGTGTCTCCTGTTCCCTCGAGCATCCACTCGCGGGATGTTGGGATGAGCTTCTGCAGCCTCTGGATGCAGCCCTGCAGCTTGCAGGGAGCGAGGAGGGCTGGACCTCGCTGGCTCCAAAAGCACCTGCCCTTGGAAGACGAAGGCTCCGTCCCCTGCTGTCGTGTCTGCCGTGCGAGAAGCGGCAGCGCGGAGTCCCGCAGCTCGGAATTGCAGGGGGTGACACTGCAGCATCATGCAGCCCAGGGTGGTCAGAGGGATTGTGCCAGCCCCTCACCCAAGCTGGGCAAGCAGCTCTGCACTTGGCAAAGGGCGATGCCAGGGCTCTACACACCCTCAGGAGGCAGCAGCATATGGAATCCTGTTGGACAGGGTGGGGGATTGTTATCCCCACATGCACTTAATTATCCACTCCCTTCTTCCCTGCCTCCCAGCTCCTCCTCACTGCAGGCTGCCCGGTTCTGCCTCTCTCCTCCCAACCCTGAAGTCCAGGCCTGAGTAGCCTCCAGCATCAGGAGAAGTTCTCTCTCACAGACTTTGCTGAAATCAGTGCTTGGGTTTTGTGGTTTTGTTTTGTTTTTTTCAGCTAGAAAAATGCAGATTACCCCAGAGTACAGCACAGCAGAAGTGTGCCACTTCCAGCACAGCTTCATTTGTTTGAGAATGAAGTTCTGATAAGGCAGCTGGGGACTTCTCAGAACATCCATTGTCCTTCCCATTGCAGTGTTTTTAAAATGTCACAGATTTTGAGAAATAAAATTGGAAGGGATGCTTTCATCTATCCAAAACAAATGTTTGGGCTTTTTCCCTCCCAAAACTCTGCTTGGCAGAATTTTCTGATGCTCCTCGTCTTGCTGCATTTCAGAGTAACTGAACTCTACTGGAGCATTTCTCACCAAGTGGAAGTTTTCGTCTTTGCTGAGACAACCACAGCTTTTCCAGGTCATGGGAGGAATTTTCCCTTTAGTTGTGTGCTAGATTTCAGTACATAAACTCTGATGGAATCCTGTAGGTGCTGTTGTAAATGTGCTGCCACAGGCAAAGGGAGATGCAGCCACTGACCCTGGCCCTTCTGGGATGCACATGGCGAGCTGCTGCTGCAGCAGTTGGTGCCCTTCGCACTGCTCTCCCTCCACTTTCTCCTGCTGATAATGTTTGCTCTGATCGGGGTATTTGGCAGGAGAATTAAGGGGAAGTAATTAGCTTCCAGTGTGAAAAAGGGAGTGCCTAGTGTTTATCTTGTCTGGAGTGTTTCCCTTGATCTCGGTCTCCCAGGGGATGGTGTTAGTGCTTTATCCATCACTCTCCAGTCCGGAGGCAGCTGCCGTGTCCCAGCCCACTCGCAGCCCACTGCTGGGACTGGAGACAGTGCCCCAGCCCCACAAGGTCCCTGGTGAAGTGGTCCATCACAGAACATTTTACCCTTCCCAGTTTCTCCAGCATCACTTTTCTCCAGCAAAGAGGAGCATTGGCTACTCCTGAACCTCCATCCTGCAATCTGCTGCCTCCCGGCATCTCATCACTGCTCTTGCCAACACAGGCAGGGATAAACCAGCCATTCCCATCCTTGCCAGGCAGAATGAATTTAGGGCTGGAGACCTGACCATGCTTCCCAGAAGGAATTCTGCAGTCCCACTCGATGTCACCGTGCCACCATCCAGCTGGTGGGATGCCCCTCTGCCCTGCCCCCCATGGGAAGGAACGGGCTGCTCTCAGAGTCTGGCAGTGAAACATCTGCACTCGGCAGTGCTCGAGGAGCTCCTGTTGGCTTTTCCTTCCCAAACAGCTTCTGCCACTTCCCTGTTCCCTTCTTCAGGATGAAAGGCTGGTGAGCATGCCTGTGACAATAGTGCTCACTGCCCCTTGGAGTCTGGGCTTGCAAAGCCATGGGGAGCTGGGTTTATTATCCTTAGCTCCAGCCCGAGATGACCTTGTGCTTCTGCCAGCATTTAAACAAAATATTTTAAAAGAGGGAGCAGATCCCATTGCTTTCTGTGCTTGCAGGGCTTTCCTGAGCCTGGGAGCTCTCTCTGGGGTGGATAGAACTGAGAGAGCACGTCCAGAGACAAACAATGAAATATTGTCCAAGCTTATTGCTTTTTATTATTATTACTGAAGGAAGGTTTTTGCTTCCAGTCTGGGGGTTAGAAAAAAATCTGAATATTACCCAAACCTCATCCCTTCCAGCCAGAATCCCAGCTCTGTGCTCTGCAGCAAGAATCATCCTCAAGCACAAGCAGCCGGAGGGGTGAGCGGGTGGTGCAGGCGGGAGCCGACTGGGATGGAAAATTCCATGTTGCTGCCATTGTCCGGGATGGGAGAGAGTGCGGGGCAGAGCTCGGGTCCCTCCCCCGTGGCTGTGGAAAGCTGCCCATGGGCTCAGCCAGGCTCTGGCAGGCTGCTGTTTGTGCCTTGTCTGTCTGCTCCGAGTTCCTGCTCGGTCCCCACTGCTGCAGGAAGGGGACCAGGATACAGGTGGGATACAGGCAAGATAGGAGCCACAGCATAGTGCTGCCAGTCATGGAGCTTCAGGGCACGAGAGTAAATGTTCAGGAAATGCACAGAGAGAAATCGACAGCTGGGGGATAACAGTGTGGGTGAGGAGTGCAGCACCAACTGGTGCAGCCTGCTCCTCTTCCTCCCTCCCCTGCGCACGCCACAGGTGTCCGTGCCGTGGACATTCCTGACGAACGCAGGCAGGAGAGACAGGGCAGAGCCTGCACGAGCCTCTCTGGGCTCAGCTGGGCTCCATCCTGCTGTGCTCAGCAGGGCTGGGCGACAGCGCGGGGCTGGGATGTTGGGAAGAGGGTGGGAGGGAGGTTTTGCACATCAGCAAGTTTCTCTGCTGCTGCCCCAGGGGCTGACACAGGCCAGGCTTATGGGAGACATCCCATGGCTCACAGCACCCAGAGCTGGCTGTCTGCTGGGGAGATGGGCTCCACAGACTCCCTGCTCCTTCCTGTAGTGATGCACACACCGAGAAAAGCTCTGCTTGCTCCTGGCTCATGCATCTCGGGATTATTTTGTTAAACAAAAAGACTGTGATGGCTCAGCTGTGCCCTGTCCCTGTGTCCTGCCTGTCTGAACCACAGCCCCAGGCAGGTCTTCACGTGTGCCTCACAGCTTGCCCATGCCAAGGGGATGCTGCAAGGGGGCACATTTCTGTGCAGACACACTTGGGGCAGAGCCTGGAGCAGCTCTGACACAGCTAGAAAGGAAAGAGGGAAACTAGACTTCAATATAGGGCCCACCACGCAGAGCGAGGACCTGGAGCCGCTTGGTTTGTTCAGCTGGAGGAGACTGAGGTCAGACCTCATTGGGGTCTGCAACTTCCTCCTGAGGGGTAGTGGAGGGGCAGCTCTGATCTCTGCTCTCAGTGACCAGGGACAGGAACCAAGGCAATGCCTGGAGCTGTGTCAGGGGAGGTTTAGGCTGAATATCAGGAAAAGGTTCTTCTTCCAGAAGGTGGTTGGCACTGAACAGGCTCCCCAGTGCAGCAGTCATGGCCCCAAGGCTGCCAGAGCTCAAGAAGTGTTTAGCCAATACTCTCTGTCACAGGGTGGGATTTTGAGGGTGTCCTGTGCAGGGCCAGGAGTTGGACTCGATGATCCTTGTGGATCCCATCCCACTCAGGATATTCAGTGATTCTATGACTCCCCTCTGCAGGCGGGGCAGTAACGTGGTACGGTTCTCTCTCGCAGGTACATCGGGGCACTGGGTGCGAGGGTGATCTGTGATAACATCCCTGGGCTGGTGAACAAGCAGCGACAGCTCTGCCAGAGGTACCCTGACATCATGCAGTCAGTTGGGGAGGGAGCCAAGGAGTGGATCCGGGAGTGCCAGCACCAATTCCGGCACCACCGCTGGAACTGCAGCACCCTGGACCGCGACCACACTGTCTTCGGCCGGGTCATGCTGCGAAGTAGGTTCTGCCCTGTCCCCTTCCCACCACCATCAGACTTGTCTTCCTGGGAGAGTCTCTCCTCCCACTGGGCTGCCATGCCGGTGGCTTGGATTACTCCTGAGGAGAGCTTTGCCTTTCCTTGTAAATTAATCAAGTAGTAATGGGAGCAGAGCTCTGCGTTTGGAATAGCTGCACCAGATGAGATGGAGCAGGGGGAGCACTGGGGGAGAAGGGGGAAGGAGGAGACACCTCCGGAGAACAGGCTCATATGTAAACAGTAATGGGATATATAAATATTTGGAGAGCGGGGTTGGCCAGGACTCAGCAATTCACGTGGGAACTGGCTGTTCCCTCGCATGGCAAGGGAGGCAAGGCACAGATGCAGCTCCAGTCCCTGCTTTAGGCTCTGAGGTGGAGGAGGACCATGGCTACGGGGCAGGTGCCAGCCCTGCACAAAGGACTGGGCATGGCCCCTGCCTGGGAGAGACCTTCCCACTCCAGGTGAGGGACAGATACAACACAAGCAGGGATGCACCCAAGAAACGTACCCAAGGAACAAAGAGGAAAGGCACGATGGGGACAGGGCGGGGCAGTTCCAGAGCAGGAGCAGCATCATGGGCTCCAGCTGCCCCGGGAGTGCTCCGGGAGCAAACAGGCCCTGGGAGCCGGCACAAGCCCCGGCACAGGCAGCAGCACTGCAGGACAGATGCTGCTGCATCCCATGACGTGCTGGGAGCATCCAGCCATGTGGCCTCCAAATCAAAAGCGGCTGGAAGAGTCTTTCCACTCACAGCTCGTATGGAGGACAGAAGGAGCCGGTGAGTGGGGGGCTTGCTCCTAGCTGGCAGGGGGATGGGGCAGCTGCCCGTGGGGTGGACAAGCAGCAGAGCCACAGGCCAGATGCCCGACCCAGCTGGAGGGAAGGGGACTGGAATGCTGAATGCAGCATTCACCCAGCCATGCTGCAGCCTGCCTGCTCAGCCTGTCTGTTCCCATCGCAGCACCTTTTCTCCTGCTCGCATCCTCTCCTGGCAAAGGATGGGGAATGATGAAAGCTCCTCACCACAGCCCCATCCTGCGAGGCCCAAAGAGAGCTCTGCTGCCTTTGAAGTTGCTTTCAAAGGCTCTCGAAATGAAGACTAACATGGTTTTGATTTGCAGCTTCTTTTACAACATTATAAAAACAGCTGCGAACTTGAACCAGAGACATAAAATAGCAGGCAGCAAGCTGTGCTGCGCGGGAAGAGCCGAGCCCGGCCGGAGCTGGCGCTGTCTCTGAGGGAGGGAGGGAGGGAGGGAGGGGAGCGGCCCTGGCAGAAGGTGCTGGCTGGCCTTGCCACCCGTGGGCATGGACCCTGAGCATTGCAGTCACCTTCAAGGGCAGCCGAGGCTGGACATCTCAGCAGAGATGGCTGGGCTTGGCTTATCCACATGCAGGATGGTCTCGCTCCCCACGCCCTGGTTCTCCATGGGCTGCAGGCACTCGGCACAGCCTGGCACGCTCACTCCCCGTTCCTGTTTCTCTCCCCGTGGCAGGCAGCAGGGAGGCTGCCTTCGTCTACGCCATCTCCTCGGCCGGGGTGGTCTATGCCATCACGCGGGCGTGCAGCCAAGGGGACCTCAAGGTGTGCAGCTGTGACCCGCTCAAGAGGGGCCGCTCCAAGGACGAGCGCGGGGAGTTCGACTGGGGCGGCTGCAGCGACAACATCAACTACGGGATCCGCTTTGCCAAGGCCTTTGTGGATGCCAAGGAGAAGAAAGTGAAGGATGCCCGGGCGCTGATGAACCTGCACAACAACCGCTGCGGGAGGATGGTGAGTGCAGCCCTGCAGCGAAGCCCAGTGCTCGCCCGTCCCACTGGCACCTTCCGGAGGGGACTGGGCAGCCGGAACAGCTTGGCCAGAGAAACGGCACCTCGGGCATCTTTGGAGGGCAGTCCCTGCTGGGGATAAGGCTGATGCTGCCCTGCCTTCCCAGCGCTGCCCTGCACGCCTTGCCCTAGGGAATGGCAGGACCTTGCCCACCTTTGCCTCCTGTCTCCTTGCTGATGTTGGCATCGGTGGCCTCCATACACAGCCCCTGTCTCCCATTAGGAGCCCCATCCCACACAGCCAAGGGCTGATAAGCTGCACCAGGAATGAGTAGACACTGCTGCAGTATCTGATGCCCAGGGTGACCACTGGTCCTTACCCATCTCTCTTCCCACAGGCTGTGAAGCGCTTCTTGAAGCTGGAGTGCAAATGCCACGGGGTCAGTGGCTCCTGCACACTAAGGACTTGTTGGCTGGCAATGTCAGATTTTCGAAAAACAGGGGATTACCTAAGGAAGAAATACAATGGGGCCATCCAGGTGACAATGAATCAGGATGGCACTGGCTTCACAGTGGCCAACAAGAACTTCAGGAAGCCCACAAAAACAGATCTGGTGTATTTTGAGAACTCACCTGATTACTGCGTGATGGACAAGTCAGCAGGTAAAACCTGGAGCTCCAGTTGGGGTTGAGGTTGGGATGAGAGCGGGGAAGAGGCATCAGGGCTGCTGGACTCCTGCAGAGATGATCAATGCTTTCTCAGCCTGGGGCACTCCCAGTTTAGTTCGCAGCAGCCATGGGAGTTCAGTGGGGAGCACACGGTCCTGCCATCCTCAGCCTAACAGAGAGGGCATTCTGAGCTTTGCCAGCTGCAAAACCTGGCTTGGTGGGCACACACTGTTCCAGGGGTTCCTCAAGGCACAGAGGGGCTGCAGAGAGCCCATCCCTGTCCCGTACTGCTCTTATGCTCTGGCAGCATCAAACACAGGCTCTAGCAGTGGGCATGGGAAGGGGGCCATGCAGGTTGTCATAGAAACCCAGAAGGTTTTGGGTTGGAAGGGATGCGAAAGATCATCGCATAAGGGACATGAGAGACAACCAAAGCTGCATCCCTAGCCAGGCTGGTAGCATCCCATGTCCATAAAGCACAGCAAGTGCAGGCCTCCAAGTGGTGCCTTTGGAGACCCCACTGCAGCAGGTGCTGTGACGGGAACAAGGGGATTTCCCCACCAAGGCAGCGGCACCCACGGTCCCCACCGCAGACGGAGGTGCCCAGTCTCACCAGTACCACGGCGGGTGGGTGGGCG
>VZRH01000018.1:245955-276416 GCA_013397555.1 Urocynchramus pylzowi | reverse complement strand
GGGGAAGTGCTGGAGCAGGGAGAAGAACACCCTGACCTGCTCTCGCTTCCTTCCCCAGGCTCCCTGGGCACGGCTGGCCGGGTGTGCAACAAGGTGTCCCGCGGGACGGACGGCTGCGAGGTGATGTGCTGCGGGCGGGGGTACGACACCACGCGCGTCACCCGCGTCACCAAGTGCGAGTGCAAGTTCCACTGGTGCTGCGCTGTGCGCTGCAAGGAGTGCGAGGACACTGTGGATGTGCACACCTGTAAGGCACCCAAACGGGCTGAGTGGCTGGACCAGACCTGATGAGACAGGAGCACTGAGGGAAGAAGCCACTGCCACCCCCCCTTGCAATTTTTTTTAAACCCCTGTGCCCTGAGGGCCACGATGTTCTGGGAGCTGTAGTTCAACTGCATGGCTTTTATTTAATTAATTCTACAAAGCACTAAAGAAAGGACTGCAGTTCCCAGGAGGTACTGTGGGCCCTTCGATGTGCTCAGCAGAACTAATCCCCGACCTAGCAGGAGGCTGCAATCCTTGCTTGAACTGTGAACCTGCAAAGGCTCTCTTCACAAAGGGATGGTGTGACCAATGGAGACTCGGAGGACTGACTGTCGGGACGTGATGGTTGAGGAATCCTGCACCTCCCCAGAGAATCTACGTTACAGTAAAGCTTCACCAGCGAAAAACACTAGTTCAGAATAATCCACTCTTGCAAAAGCATTCTTGCTTTTTCTTTTTTGCAAGGCCAGAGGAAGGGTGTTGTGAATTCGTGAGGCAGTTCCATGATACCTGTGTTTCCCTTGAGCAGACCTGACACATCACTAACCCCACTGAGCAAGAGTCACCTCTGCACGAGGCTTGTCCCTGTGTCCCCAGCACAGGGAGCAAGTGGAGCTGTAACTTGGACTGAACCCTGAAGGACTGCACAGAGACAAAGGCCACCTCTAGATGCTGGTGGACACACGGGGCTTGAGAGAGCAAATGAAACCTGTGAACTTACTGGTAGGTTCTGAAGTCAACAATACAATAGCATCTCTGTACAACTCACATGTATGTTGTGTATACTGCTTATTATTTTAAGTCAAAATTCATTATAAACCTGTACCAGAAAATTATGTCCTTTGCTTTTTGAATTCCTACACACTCAGTTGGGCACGTCCCCAGAGCAGGAGCCAGCCCACAGCGTTTCTCTTCCCTGCTGTCTGCAGCTCCTGCTGTCCCAAAGCTGCCTGCAGAGTTCAGCATCCAAAGCCCCAGGGGAATCCTTTCTCAGCAGGATCACACTTCAGGACACGTGGATGCCCCAACCCCAAAAGTGTTCAAGGCCAGGGTGGACTGGGCTTGGACCAGCCTGGTCAAGTGGAAGGTGTCACTGCCCATGGCAGGGGGTGGAACAAGAAAGGTTTTAAAGTCCTGTACCACTCAAACCATTCCATGGTTCTATAGCATGGGGTCAAGCAGGAAATGCTAGATAAACTTACAGCTCTTTCCCATTAAAAAATCCCCAAACACTTGAAACATAATCAACTAAAATTGAAGCTGATGAGAGGAGGGGAAGGCAGCTGCAGAGCTACTGGTAGATAAGTTACAGGGATCTACCCCTCATCTCTACAAATTTCCTCTTTTCTCCACCAATTTGAGCAAGCAGACATTACAAAAATGCTTTACTTTGTGTACAAATATTTTGTAGAGTCTGGTCAAAAGGTCCCAATCCACAGAAACAAATGCAACGTGTAACAGTTGAACCTGGAAACTACACTGACCCAGGTAAAAAAGAAAAATTATCTTAATCATTGCAATTCCTGAGGCTGAGAGTGCTCCTGCAGTTCCCCCACCAGAGCTCTAGGCTGCACACTGCCCCAGGCAGGCTGTGCCTCCTCCCTGAGCCAGAAAAATGGGGTTCATTTTCCTAATACTGCTCAGCATTGTGCTGACAGGCAAGTGAGGACACTTCACACAGAGCAAATTTTCATGGAAGTTCCAAACTTATAACAATAAGAAAGGCCAAGTCAACAGGGACAGTCACCTGCAAATTCTTTCTACTGGGGTCTGCTTTACTGCTGCCAGAGGGCACATCAGAGGTCTCTGAGGAGCTGGGGTTTTCTCCTGGAAGCAGTGAGATGTGTGGGCAAGAGGGAGCTGAGCAGGCTACAAGAGCAAAGTCTGAAGGAAGGTCAAAGGAGCAGGATGGGATTAAGGCAAAGAAGATTATTCTGGTCCTAAGCCACCCATCAGCTACTGCACCAGGAGTATCTCTGAACAGGGATTTTACTCAATGGCCCTAGGAAATAATAGTTTAAGTGGGGAAAGAAATCCACTTTAAAACTGGTTTTGATGGGGGAGCTGCTCAAAGAATTAAAAGAGCCTGCCATGGGCTGGATTAAGCACCTTCCTCCATGCCAAACCCCTGAGAGTGCTCCTGCAGAAAAAGGACCTTCAGCAGAGCTGCTGCAAAGCCACAGCCAAGCCAAAAGGTGACATTTTAATGGAGATCTTAAGAGAATTACAGCAATCCCACCTCCCCACTGCCTAAACTGTTTCTTACAGAATTAAACCAACATGACAGCACCCTCCCTGCTCTTGCACTGGAGCTGGTGTTTACCCAAGAGTCTTCTGGTGTCCCTCCAGGCCCTTTCCAAGACCCTGTGAATTTCAGGGAGAGACAATTTTCCCATCCTGGCGGTACTGAGGAATGCTGGCAGGTGAGCAGCAGGTCTGAGGCAGGCCAAAGGCATCCCAGCCAGCGCAGCATCCGTCAGCATAGGCTAATCAGCCGGGAAGAGCCTCTCATTTATCTTCATTACTGCTCCACCTACTCTCAATTTACGACAGACTTGAAAAAAATGCTGCCCCCTCAGCCATCAATCCAAGCCTCCCTCCCAGAGCAGGACACACTCCCTGGGCTGGGAGGGACCCAGTGCCTGGGGACCCAGGGTCAGCCGTCATCAAACACTTCTTCTTTTGCAGAGGACCCCTGGGGGGTGTCTGTAGGAGATCTGTGGGCCAGCTTGATGAATGACACCTTAATCAATGGCTGCTGCCTAAATATATCCTCCTCTTGAATGCAGAGGTTCAGATTTTAAAACAAAGAGGGAAACTCCTGAGGACAGGTTGTCTTGGGTTTACTGGCTTCCCCCCTTTCTGGTTTCATCACTGAGATGCTGAAATTGGATGCCTCCAGTGCTCTGCAGAGTAACCACAGCTGAGACAGGAAACCTCCCTAGTCCTGCCAGGTCCACCTGTGCAGCCGCATTCCTCTGTCGCAGCAGTAAATAAGAGGAGTAAAAATACTTGGAATCAAGTGCAAGTGCTACAGAAGTACTTGGAGAAGCAGTCATGGGACAGCCCACCGAGCTCAAGTTCACCTGACAGAAGAAGTGACAGAGTCTTCTGCAAAGGACTATGCAAGGCTACACTCATTCATTAACAAGCAATTAGCAGAAAACCACAGCACTGGAACAGAAATGCACCGGTCAGCCAGAGCAAACGCCCAGTGCTTGTACAGGACAAGGTCTCACTGTGGGCTAAAGGAAACTCAGACTGGTCAGTGCCCTACTGCAGATGAGCCCCATGGAAGCCCCCCTTGGCACACTCATCCTTGGCCAGCAGCTGATTTCCATCTCTCGTTTCTGAAGGCTATGGTCTCACAGGGAACACTCAGTCCTTCTCACAAACCCCTCTTAAGTAATCTGCCTAAAATGTGGAGGGAGCCTTTTATGCAAGTTCATCTTCTAATTATCTTCCAGTCAAAAGCATGGCTGCACTCAAGGACAAAGTGCAAAATTAAATTCCTTATGAGCTTCTGAATATATTACCTTCTCTGAAGCAGCTGGACAGGACACACAGGAGGAGGCAGAAGGCACTGGAAACATGGAATCATGTGCAGGCCCAGGAATTGGACTTGACATCCAAATGTTCCTTCTGGGTCCCTTCCACAGTCCAGGAGATTCTATGATTCTGATTTTCTCCACGTGGGTGAGAACAGGCCTTAGCCCAGGTGACACCACCATTTTTTGGGATGGAGGTAACGGCAAGATCCGTACATTCTTGAGCTCAGCAAAGCAGGTGGGTACATTGCCAAGACACATCCCAGTCCCAACACCCCCTCGTCTCCCCATGGGCCTTTTCTGCTCTCCACTGGGTTCATAAAGGCACAGAAGGCTTTGCTCAGGTACCTGTGACCAGTGTAATCCATGGGGGATTACAAAGCTGCCGTAACAGACCCAGCCCACAGGAGCAGGTCTATTGTGGCATTTGGACTAACATTCACACAGCCTGTCAAGGTCTGTGTGCAAGCTTTCACATCCCATATTCCCGAGGCCGAGTCACAGAGGGCTGCTCCAGCTAGCAGCAGGGGGGTCACTGCTCTGGAATCCCAGCCGGTGAGTCAAGGCAGGAGAATGCAATAGTCACATACTGTGTCACTCTGTTTTATAACTGATGAAAGCCCACAGCCAAATTAGCAAAGAAATCAAGAGGCTGTTAAGAGAAGGGTCCAGCCGATGAGGCTGCTCTGTGATTGCACAACTCAATGCATCCAGAGTAAAAGGAAAATGTTGCTGGCCAGAAATAACCCAAGGGGGAAGATCCCAACGGAGGAAGGCGCTCATCGTGGTGGAGGCACCCTTGGTGATGCCGTAAGCAAGGGTGTGTTATCTCCCTCTCCCCAGTGACCAGACTCACTGAAGATCCCACCAAAGAGCACAAAACAGCACTCGAGGCTGGAAATGAGGAAAATTCCAAGCACATGAGCAGCATCCCTGATCACGGTCGTGTCCCTCCAGTAAGGGCTGGGCGTGCAGAGCACACCCTGCCAAGGAGGCTCCAGACAGGGAGGAGGCAGCCAGGAGACAGAGCTGGAAACTGAAGCTGCCTTTACTCTTTATCCACCTTTACTGCAAGATGGGTGGATTCAGAGCACAGGACACTGAACACAGAAGCCCACTGTGATTGCTACTGTCATCCTGACTGATCTGTAGACATTTTTCCCAAAAGCAGGTGACAACAGCTCATACATCACCTCTGCAGCCATCCTAATTGAAGGCAGACAAGAGGAGTCTGTCTCTTTTAACAGCAAAACAGGGCAAGCTGGGCACTGCTCAGAAGCTGGTAGAGTATGAATGCTGGAGAAGAGGTTCAGACTGGCTATCAGGAAAAGGTTCTTTCCCCAGAGGGTGGTCGGGCACTGAACAGGCTCACCAGGGAATGGTCATGGCTCCTTGGCTGCCAGAGCTCCAGGAGCCTTTGGACAAGGCTCTTCAGGCACAGGGGGAGGTTGTAGGGGTGTGCACAGCCAGGAGCTGGACTTGGTCTTTGCAGGTGCCTTCAGCTCCAGATATTCCACGAAGGCCACCTGCCCTCTGCCAAGAGCACAGCACAGTCACACGTGCTCCTGACCTGCACAGCTGGGCCCACTGGGACCCTCAGCACAGCCTCACTGGCTCCCAACCACACACCCCAAACACCAGTGCCTGGGAGGTGCTGCTCCCCCCACTGTCTCCTCTCTGAGCAGGGGGAAGGGCAATATTAATTTATGTCTGGCCGAGCCCCATACATACATCTCCTTTCCCTAAGGGAGTCTGCTCTCATATTTAACCTCTTCATTCTGCTGGCACTGGAGGGGGATGATGCAGCTTGTGGAGAGGTGCAGGCACTTCCCTCTCCCCCTCCTCCTGGAATCTTCCTCTCACTTGTGGTCCTTGGGATTCACCCAACGTTTCACAGGGAAAAAAAAGAGAAAAAGAAAAAAAAAAAAAAAGAGGACCTCTAGACAAGTATGCATTTAATAAGCAGTGAGACAAATAAGCTCCAGTTATCCCAGCAGAATTACAACACCAGAGAACAATTTTCTGCATTCCTCTGAAGGCCTGAAGGAACCCAATTGCCTGCTCTCAGGCTAAATAGGTACCAGACACCAAGTGCTCCATAAGCAAACAGAGCCCCTAAAGTGCAAAAATGAAATAAGTAAAAAGCTTCACATTACATATAAACCAGCCGTTTGCACCTTGTTATTAATGGTCTCAACTATGACCTTTACAACCTGCCTTGCTCAGAGTCATGGATCTGTGAGGCTTGGCACCCTCACAACAATTCCAGGATGAGGAGCAGGGAATAAACTTGCCTAGCCAGTGCTGGAGAGATGCAGGAAGGGAACTGGCCTGTGACAAATCTGGATGGAGAACCATCCCAGGGCCAGCTCCATATGAATTTGTCCTCACAACCTCAGTGACCAAGGTGTCTGGCAGCATGAAAAGTCCTTTTGCCACATACATACATGCATAAAAGCTACTAACAGGCATCTATTCCAAATATCAAAAATGAAGGGCTCCCAGCATGGTAAATATCTGTCAGAGATTACTCCCCAGAATTCTGATGTGATTTATAGCCCACATGAACTAGGGTTGCAATGAACAGACCTTGTTACCCTAAAATATTTATTAGTCCGAACTGCCTCACCTCTGCCACATGAAGCCTTGTGGAAAAGCTACTGCCATCCCAATGGCTGTAAAGTCACCACAGTTCTTGTTTCAAAGAAGTTACATCAATATTTACCTTGTCCCGAGTCATAACTGTAATTTTTAATGTATATGTACATATAAATGTATATGTATATATATACACACAACATAATTGATATGGTATTACTAAGGTATGGGTCAGGTGTAAGTCTCTGCTATTAAGTGGCAAAGGAACACTTCCCAAAAACATGGACAATGCTGCTGGAAAATTATAGAGAGCACTCCTTCCTCAAGAATTGCTGGCACTTCTAGAGACAGGAAGATTTTCATTACACAGCCTGCTGCCAGCTCTCCTTTCAGAACAAGCCCATCCCCTTTCTGTTACTGTTATGTCAAGGGAGGACAGTGAGAGAAAGCAGCTCTTGGGATGATACATGGGAGGCAGAGCTTCATTTATAACCCCACACAACTGCTGGAAAAGGTTCAACTTTAAAAAGCATTAGGCTGGTTACCTTATGGGCCCCTGCAGACCACGAAGTGAAATCACATGAACACAACAGGCCTATTAATCACCACAGTGATTCCAAAGTGAGAAATAGCCCCAATGACCAACTGGAAAGAAAGTTGAGAAAATTACGTTCTAGTAGTTAGGTAACTCAAAAAGCACAGGTAGTATCTTTCTGTAGGGCTTCCCTTTTGATTCCTTGATGAATTCAAATAGTTAACCTGGATTTAAGTCCAGTCAACAGAAAGATACAGTGGAGAGCAAACAATGGCATCTCTACCTAAGCAAGTATGTTTCCCTTCAGAGTTACAAATAAACTACACTTACATGAGATGCAGAGGTGACTTTCTGTTTCACAGAACTTGGTTTAAAAGGTAAAGAAGGATTTGAAAATAAGCAAAAAGAAAAATAATTAATTCTTGATCTTCAATGTAAGGAGGTATTTTAAGTTAATTCAAATTACTTGTAATTGACTGACATAGAGATTGTTTCAGAGAATACAGCAGGCTACAGCAAGCTTCTTCCATCCAGGATTCAGAAACTGGATTAATTTACACCACCTTTGGAAGAAGCCATCAATGTCCCAAACATTCACAAAGATACTGGAGATCAAACGTGTAAAATCTCCCCAGTTCTTACTGGTAAGTATATGTGCTTATCTGCAAAAAGCAAGATGATGGGTTTTCATGTGCTCAGAATTAGCATTTATCCACAAGCCTGTGCTATTTTTATCACTTCCCCTTCTAAGAAGCCTGGGCTGACACGACTCTGCTTCCCCAATGCCAAGCAGCAGACCTGCATGGGAAAAAGACTTTTGCTCTAATGGGAGAGTGGAAATGGAAGTCACACCAATTACCTCAAACCACCTGGCTGCCACAGCCATCTTTTCACCTCTGCAGTAAACAAACCCTCAGGTCTGGTCTGTATGTGAAGCAAATCCTTTGAAGAGTTTTCCACATCTCCATGCTCTTCAAGTCTTCATAACAACAGTGAAACTACTTTGGACTAACACTTGAAGGTTCAGGTCTCCCAACAGACTCCCCTGCAGATTATCACAACACCTTGGGCAGTTTCAGAAGCCATCCTGTCTTTCAAAATGCCTTGTCTTGAAGAGTAAAAGATGCACAATTAAATCTAAAGAAGTAATGTGAAACAGAGGAGTTTACCATCTCCTTGAGTAATGCAAGCTCATAAGATAGAGAACAAACAAATCTTTGTTTGCACATTGTAATCTATATTTAACAGACACTTAAGAAGTCAACAAATTCAATGTGTTAAGTAGCAACCTTTTAATAAAGAAAGCAGAACCATACTTTGCTGTTAACAAATATTTTGAAAAAGGCTTATGAAATTAAATCTAAGCCAAGTATCTGGTGCATCTGCAGCTGAGAAGGAAGCATCAGTACTCCAAACACCTGCTCAGCTTGTGTATTCTCCTTTCTTACAGAGGAAGTATGAGATTCCAGTTGTCCAATTGATTTAGAGAGCAATAAACTATTGCTCAACAACAACTATTTTCTTAGATGATTACAGATTAAGGCCAAAGAAGAAATTCACATGTTAAGCCCTATCAGCAGAGAAGCTGGTCAAGGATATCAGTTTGAAGAGCCCAGCTTTCTTCTTGGTTCCCACAACTGGGGGTCAGCCAACCACCAAGTGAGGCTCATAAGAATAAAATCAAACTATCACGGAAAATACATGCCAGTCACACTAGTCAGCTGATGCCAGGGGCTGGACAGCAGCAGGTCCTCAATGTGTTCCATAGTGAAGATGAAGGGTGAAAGAAGAGTCCCAAAGCACTGGAAGAAACAGGACACAACAATAAATCAGCTGTTTCCAAACCAACTTCCTTCTGCAGACTCAAGGTACAAGCAAAAACGACCCTGTGTGTTGCCCTCAGGGCAACAGAATTCCAGCCCCTTCACTGCTGATGCCATGAAATAGGCTTGTTGTGAACATCAGGTATTAATGAAGACACACAGAAGAAGAAAACCCCTCTGGAAGCCCCAGCTCCAGCCTCACAGTGCACTCACCCCGGCGCAGTCCGTTCAGCTGGAGGCCAGAACGCTGGGAGCACTCACTGGCCACAGCACCCGCAGCACCTGGGCAGAAGCACGAGGGTTAGGATGGCATTCTTCACACTACAGCTCTTCCAGCTGCTCAGCACTGGGCCCTCAGGGCTGAACAGACCAGGGAGCAGAGGACAGTGGATTTTCAGAGGATCACAGAACTGTTTAGGTTGGAAGGGACCTTAAAGATCGCCTGATTTTTTTCAATATTCAGGCACAGATTATTTACAGGTCACTGACTCAAACGGAACAGCCCATCCACCACGTCCAGTCTGTGCTTCCAGACGGGATCCATATTCTAGATGCCATCTAAACAGTTCCAGAAGTAAGATTAGGCTAAAACAAATCGTGCAAACTCCTCTGCACCTTCTCAACCCATCCCCCAGATATTCCACTGGCACTCAGGTTATCCTTGTGCAAACCCTCATTTCATGAGTTAGCAACAACAGGACTCATTTACTTTGAAAGTTTTACTTTGGCCCTCCTGGCTTCTATCATAACCTCAAATATTACATTAAAAAGGCTTTTAAAACATAACATTCACAGCAGTGTAGGTGCTTTTCCTTGCAGTGGGCTTCTTCCCTGCCTGTTAGCGTGTGGCACCTTCACATTAAGTGCATGAGTTAAGATGTAGATTAGCAAGGCAAGAAACCTTTGCCCTTGGCATCGACACTCAGCTCTGACAGGAAACTTCAGGCTTTTTTTTCCCTACCAAGTGTAGAACTACTCATTACACATTGGCAGGGAAGTGCACATCTCCAAACTATACAAATTTTCTCTTAGATAAGCAAAAGACTCAAGTGTTTATAAATATGAAAAGTTCAGCAGCTGGCTAAAAACTTAATTCTCCAGTCTCACTTAATGAGCTTTGGGGAAAGTGGTAGGGGGATTTGTTCTTAAAGTAAAGCAGAGGGTCACACAAAGCAGAACTTGCCAGACACGGCTCTGCTTTGCCCTGTTTTCTGTCCCTAGATGGCTGCCACAGACAAAATGGCAAGGAATCCTCCAACAGGGAGCTAGGGAACAGCCAGAAGAAAAATGTTTTCTCCTAATCTTGCAATCATAAAAATTAGCCAATTTTTAATTTAAATCCCATGACTTCTTTCTTTGTTGTGAAAGTATCAAGCAATCCATATAAAACCACTTTGGAACAGGGACTGTCTTAGGATTTTGTCCAATTCCCTGAAAAAGAAAGTTGTTCTCAGTAGGATATAGCAGGAACACTGCTACACTATTTTTTCAGTACTTTAATAATAATTTGCACTCATCTATTCCAGTAACATAAGGTTCTGATGTAAAAAAAATGGGATTGATCTGCTTGGAGTTGTCCAGAGAAGCTGTGGCTGCCTCATACTTGGCAGTGCCCAAGGCCAGGCTGGAGGGGCTTGGAGCACCCTGGGATAGTGGAAGGTGTCCCTGCCCATGGGCAGGAGGTGGAACTGGATGGGCTTTAAGGTCCCTTCCCATGTAAACCGTTCTGTGACTCCATGAAGGTATGTTCATTGTTTTCAGGAACTTTGGAGATCTGTTTGCAGTGCCTGCTATCACTCTGTATCACTGGTGTTCTTCACACACTTCCTGGTGTCTTTGTATTATAGAAGGAACTGTGCAACCTCACTTTTTCAAGATGATACACATCCACTCAGTCCTCCACCTATGTAATTATTAAAAAATAAAAATTCGTACTGAATTAAAAAATAATCAGACCTTTTTGTCTGCAATTTTGACAGAAGTTGTTTTATCTAGCAGCGTTTTCAGCTTGGTCAGACAGTTCAGATTATCATCATCTGCGTACCTTCCTCCCTTCTGTCACTTACTGCAAAGAATCTAAACAGCAGCTACTTCTACAGCAGAAACAGAGCTGTCTGATGATCAAGAACAACGTGATTCTCCAAGAGATCAGAAATCTGAATGAAACAAACAGTGAGGCCCAGGGAGCACCTGTGCTGGTACTTCAGCTCCTGTGGATCCTCTGCCACTGTGCACTCCAGCACCCACTCACACAGTTACCATGGAACCACAGAATAGTTTGGGTTGAAAGGGACCTTAAAGATCACCCAATTTCAACACCTTGTCAAGGGCAGGGGCACCTTCCACCATCTCAGGTTGCTCCAAGCCCCATCCAACCTGGCCTTGGAAACTCCAGGGACTCAGCAGCCACACTTCTCTGGGCAGCTTCACGGGCTGTGAGTGTCTCAGTAAGGGCTCAGTGCTCTGCCAGCACCAGCCCCAACACCTGCAGAGCCCCCAGAGCCCCGTGGCGCCGGCTCCCAGGGCGGGGAGCGCGGGGCAGCCGCAGCTGATGCTGGATCACTCTGTATACATTGGAACTACTAAATGCTTCCTTGTGATTTTTGGCCACTTGGAATATTTTTAGCAAATTGCCAAGGTTTACCCTGTGATTTATTATGGAGGAAACAAACTCAAGCACTAACAAATGAAAATATGTAAACTCAGACTTTTCAAGTCCATAGAAAGGTATTCGACTTCTTAAACCCCTTCTGAGGCATCCAGCTTGCTGGGGATTCAACTGCTGGAAAAAGAGTTTGATTAAGAAGTAACTGAAATGTAATCTAAGGAGTCACTGCTTGGAGATTTACAGTGAAAAATTCCATATACACAATACTTTCCAATTGCCATTCCTAAAACCGTGTTCTAGGTTTCTTGGAAATTCAAGAGTTGGAAATATATTTTGCATTGCTTTTATCTGCAGCCAAAGCACTCCAGATATACCAGATAGAACTTTATTATCTCAATTTACTATATTTAATAAGGTAAAGAACAGTAAGATGAAAAATACTTTAAGTAATGAAATACATAGGAAAAAATAATTTTAAAATCCTGAAGTACTGGAATTACTTGAAGATATAATGCTCAACATAACAAATAATAATTGCTTTATTAGAGTATGCTTGAATGGAAAGGCTAGTATCATTAAATAGAAGATAATCTTCCATTTTTAGTATGAAAATTTAAGTAGATGCTACTACTACAGACTTCCAGTAGACAAGAGAGTATGTATAAAGTCTTAGCAGCCATCAAAGCATTATCTGTAGTAAAACTATTGAAACAATCTATTAACTAAAACACAGAATCACAGAATCATAGAATGGTTTGGGTTGGAAGGGACCTTAAAAGTCATCTAGTTGCAACACCTCTGTTTGTGAGCAATAAAAACAGAAATGTTAATTTGATGTCAAATATCATTGTTTCTTACAAGTTTTCTGAATCCCTCTGAAAACACCAGGAACTGAATCATGAGCACAATCATGCAATAAGTAAAATGTGGAAGAATTTTTTTCATTAGTGTATGATTGAAAGTCAACATTAATACTAGCTAAAATAGCAGAATACTGGAAGCTGGTATTTCCTTCTCAGCTGTCAATCTCAAGAGAGCAATACAGAATTCCCTTCTTGCCGGATAATCTCAGTACACAATTTCAACTTTTGCTGATAATAAACTGCCACAGAGAGTGTCAAGAGCCCCTTTGTCTGTGCCTGCTACCACTGATTTGGTTGGGGAAATGCTGTGGCAATGTGCACTCTTCTTGATCATCTATCTTTTCAGCTGAACAGACACTATCCATCTTTTCCTAAAGAAAATTAACAAAATAAACACACTGCCAAAGGGTTTTTCCCCACACTGGGACGTGTCACTGGACATCCCAACTGCAAAGCCAACTCAATTGTACAAAGTCTTTTCTTTTTCTTGGTTCAAGAAACCCAGCAGAGGGAACTTCACCAAGCAATTCTTTGTTAGCACAACATTTGACCTTGTATCTCTTTGGAAATCATACAACTTTGCTAATGCAGCCCTTACAGAATTAATCAAACAAATAGTTAGCCCCAGTTACTATGAACCCAGCCAATTACGAGCAGAACTGAAATTTGTCACTGGCATGTCCAACTACATTTTCCAGCATAAAGATCAACACCACTGTGTGGAAATGAGGCCCCACTCACCGACCTGCATGACTTGGACACTAGACTGGCCTCATTAGTAAAGCCAACACTTCTAGGAACAAAGTATTCTTAACAAAGAAAGGCTTTCCTCCTGGGTCTCCATTACCTGTTGCATTAAACCAGCCAGGATGCAAATGTCTTTTACCCTCTATTTTGACTAGCAAAGCCAGAATAAATTATTCCCTTAAGAGTTCAGAGCTCTTTATTTGCTACTCTGCTCTACTGCAAGAGATCCACAGCTCAGTAAAGGCCAAACTTACTGCTTGGAGTAGTTTGAGAAGCTGGAGCAGGAAGCTGCCTATGCACTTTGTTTCTCAGCTTCCAGAATCCAGGGAAAGATGACAAGGTTACAGACAGCAGAGCTAACAAATAAGTAAGGGAAAGAAACCTTAAAAAGAGCAGGGCAGAGAGGGAGAAGAGACAGGCACAGAAGGCACTCACAGGAACAGACATATTTAAGATACATTTAAAGCATCACACATTATTACCAATGAATCCAACTTCTGTCCTTGAAAAGGCACTCAAATGACAGAACTGTGGGCACTGAACCCATTCTCCATCTAGTAAATGAAACCAGATGAGATATACAACCACTGCCTGAGCTCCTGAAAGGTTAAGGGACAGCTAAACTCAGTTCTGAATCTGGTTTGAAGTCACCAGTTACTTTACCTGTCCTCATCCATTCCACTTACATCCTGTTGTGGCTTTTCAATGCTCACAGAGACCAGTTTGCCTGCAGTTGAGCCTGACTTTCACTCACTTTGCTCAAAGTCTCCAGTCAACAAATTTATTTCTGAGGCTCTCCCACTGCAGTCATGCACTTCCACAAGGATAAAATCCATACTCACCACAGTGCTCTGTGGAAAAATTTCTCTGGGGCTGAAATGCTACTCTCTAACTGAGACAGAGCAAATCAAAGCCATGGTATGTAATAGTAGTAGTTAATCTCTTGTCAAAGTAGACATTTTGCCCAAATTTCAACACGTGTTTGTCACTACTAAGATTCTTATAGAAGCAAATAAAATAATTTATGCTCCACAAGCATGAGATTGACTAGAGGCAAAGTAGCCTCTAGTCAATCTCATGCTTGTCAAAAATTCCTGAAAACCCACAAGACCTGAAAATTCCCAAAAACCCACAAGACACCTTAGCAAGCCCCAAGGCAGAGACAGTACTTACAGCTTTTGCAAAAATGACCATCAGCTCAGGGAACTGGTGAGTAAGGAGGGCCAGCATGGCTGAAAAGGAACACAGGCCTGCTGTGAAATGGATGAAGAAGGGAAGCTCCTTCTGGGGGTAAACGGAGACTTCATGAAATGCTGAAAGGAAAAAATGAAGAATGTTGACATTTGATAATCAAGGACTGCTTCCTGAATTATATATGGCCTCGTAACTAATTTCTGGACTTTCAGAAGGAAAAAGTCTTGCAGCACATCTTAGGTTCCAGTACTTTACTTCTTAAAAATTTTTCCCCTACATCACATGCTTGTTTTCACTATTAAGAGTATTCACATATTTGTTTTCATTATTAATATTCTCTTCCCAGTCTTCTTTTTCTCTTGCACAGGCTTTATTTTTGAAATATTTAATTAGGCTCAGTTTTTGGTACCTACTTTTCTAACAGGACAGAGGGAACACCTGTAAAGTTCACAAGCTGTCAAAATTGCCTGAACCAACTAAAACAGTTCAGGTGTTTTCAACTCTCTAGAGCTCTAATCCTGTTACCTGCAAAGAATGACACATCTCCACACCCTGGAAGAAGCTGAGCAAGTACAAAACAACCAGCATGCTGTATACACATATATTTCCTAGCACTTCTTGAAGACTTCTGGTTGTAGACTACAGTAAATCTGTTCAGAGCAGCTGACAGAGCAGACCTCAAAGAAAACAGTGCCAGGACGGGGTTATAAATTTTGTACATAGCAGCTCCTTGCAATTTCCAATCTCTGGTAACAAAATCCAAAGCAGGTGATTAGCCAGGCTAAGGGTGGCATGTGGAGCTTTCAGCACTCACAACACTACTACTGGTCACTCGCCGAGGACCTGCTGGGTGAATTTGCAATTACTTACTGGCTCTGGGTACCTCCAGCTCTGATTTCTATCTAATGATTTGAGAAGATTTTTAAATGAAGAAAAAAATAGTTTCTATAGACGTAAGTAATTGTAAAAGGACTGCCCTTCTTGACAAGCTGTTTTTAAAATCTAACAAAAACCTAAAATTATAAATGAGCCTTTTTTTGTAAAATGAGAAAATACAATTGTATTCTTTCTTCAACTGAAGTCTGTGGAGGAAAGGGCCACTTTACCCTCCCAGTTACTGCTTCTGAATGCTAGCACATTAAAGCACCATTAGAAGAATAAAGCCAGCAAAAGTGTCTTGTGCTCTTGCAATTCATTAATGGCAAAGTGCTCAGGGCTTGTTTTGGTTTTAATGATATGATTTTGGAGCACAATTACATAGAATATTTGGAGATCCATGTCTAGCACCCATCAGAGATGTTAATGGTACCCAGAGATTCATACTATATAGAAACTCACCTCATTTCTAAAACACGGAGCAATATAATTTAGGGAAGACTTTAAAAAATAGGAATTAGTTCTTTTTGCAGTAGCTTTTCCTACACTGGGAAATTAAAACCAAATTCAAAATAGGTAAAGACAACTAAAGCTAATTCTATATGTTCACAGAGAAGCGTTACTCATCAGACCAATCCAGGTTTTTTGAATCATTGATTTGGTCAACATTTGATTTTAAATAGATAATTTTTTAAAAAATTAAGTGTCAAGATTTCTCAAAGAAGTACTGCAATAAAAGTGTTAAGATGATTTTATTTATAGGTAGTTCTATATTTAAAACAAAACAGGAATGCGTGAGTGATCCTGTTGAAATATCTGCATGTGTTGGTGTTTAATTATGCTGGGAAGTCTACAATTTAGGGTTAGTTGCTAACCAAGGAATTCCTTGTGCAATATCCTGCATAAGTGAGAAATGAGTAATTTAAAGCAGTCTGGGGGCAAATTTAAATTACACATTTTAAATATAACTTCAGGCTTTTAAATAGAAACATGTCTGTGCAGTTTTCCTTTCCACAGCTGTGGTCTCTGTAGGGCTGCTGGTGCTTTTGCAGTAGCCCTTTTCAGTCCCAGGGGAATTGTGTTTCTTCAAGATACAGAAGTTCAACCCCAAAGGAATTCAACTAAGATGTATAATTAACAGCTCAATTCTAATCTAAATTAATGCTATTTTCCTAAATATCATGAGTACAAGCAGTAATGATATAGTCTATTTGTAGAAAAAAAATGTGGGCTCATCACTGCATAACGTAACCTATAAGCTAAGAGCAGCTGGATAAGACTTCCTTTTCAGTATCAAATGTTAGTATAAATCCATAGAAATATATGAAGAAAAAGTTCCAGGAGGCAGCCAGCAGATAAATACAGACCACTGAATTAATGACAGAAAGCAATACCTGTTCTATGAAGCTACAGGTTAACCAAAGATTCTCTGTAAGATCACAGACATGTTTTACTGGATACCCAATGCAGGACAAGATCCATGGATGGATTTCTTGCTACAACAGCAGTCAGATCCATGAATTCTTTTAAAAGCCATTTTTAACAAATGGTCAACTTTGTTGTTCTCAAGGTTGGCCAGACTCAGTCTGAATGTACCACACACAGATTTCATCTCTGAAGGTTATTACTGCATCAAGCTGACATTTACCACACACACAAGTCAAGTGCTTCAGGATCTGCTGGGAGGGACATCAACAAATAGCTGAATCCCCTTCACAGGAAGCTCAAACTAAAAAAATCACAGTAAGGTAAATACAGAATACCACAAACTGAATACGTCCTTAGCCTGTGTTTTATTATCATCACTGCTTAGAAACCACTTACTTGGCAACAGCTCTCTGTCTGCTGTTTCTGTGCAGCTCGGGTAGGGATAGAAAAGATGTCCTTTCTCTAATGGGTATGGGATCATCCTAAATGCTGCAAAAAGGGTGAGTGACATTAGATCTGTATATAATCAGGCAACCAGCTTCTCACAAAGAGAGCCAATCATGTTTGAGGGGGGTAAAGGCAGAGAGACGGGTCTACTGTACAGAAAAGAATAAAAGGAGATACTTACTGCCTTCCCATGTGCAGTGCAGCAGATTGAGAGCTCCTTCTATCCTCTTCCAGTGCTGGAGGTGAAAAAAAGCATATGCTACTGCCTCACTGTCCCCTCGCTTCAGAATGTGCTCTGGAGGCAGCACTAGGCTTTTCATTTCTAGTAAATACTGAAAGGAAAAATGGAAAGCACACCTGGTTACATGGAATGTTCCAAAACCTTTGATTGTGAAACATAATTGATGATTTTAGGCGCAACTGAGCATAGAAGGGGCCAGGGCCAACTTCTACCACGCAGCAGCCAGGCTGTACTAAGTGAGAAATGAAAAGCAGCAAAACTCCTGTGCATATGACTCTTAAATTAGGCTTTCACACACAACAAACAAAACAAAACAAAACAAAACAAAAANAAAAAAAAAAAAAAAAAAAAAAAAAAAAAAAAAAAAAAAAAAAAAAAAAAAAAAAAAAAAAAAAAACCAAAACAAAAAAAAAAAAAAAAAATCAAGAAAAAACATACAGCTCCAGTAAGACAAAAATACATTCTTGTGGAACAGACATTAAGTATAATGTTGCAGGTGCAACACCAATGAGGGACAAATTTAGGCTGATAAAAAACCCCAAACCAACAGTATTTTTGCTCATTACCTCATCATTGAACGTTTCAATGTAGGTGGTTGAGGACTTGTTAGCTCTGAAGTATGAGCAGCAAACCTGAAAGTGTCAGTGTGCTAACCAAAAGAAGAATAATAAACCAAACCCAGGAAAATCTTTTAATGTGGTCTTACTGGGCTACCACAAAGTATCTTTCATTTCAGATTTTTTCAATTTCAGCCCTCTCCCTCCATCAGCAGAAAATGTGATGCTCAGAGGGGTCAAAGAACACAAGGATTAACAACTTCCTATTTCTTTGCAACACAGAACATGCAATATTTTTAACATAGCCCGTTTTCTCATGGTACATTTAAAAAGTCAGGTATTCATTTGAACTTAGCTTTTAAAAACAGATGACTACTTTTTACAATAATGAAATGACAGTTTCAGCTCTAGCATTTACCTGTGAGCTGTCCTCTCCTACCATATAGTGTCTCATTCAATAACAGCCAAAGTTAATCCCCATCTTTGATCAACGTAGCTGGCAATTCTTTGGAGTGTCCCCCAAAGTGTAAGAATGCAGCTAACTCACCGATTTATTTCAGCAGATGCCACAAACTATGAGATTATTTACTAATCCAGTTTGAGGACTTAACTTTTCCCATTCAGACTCTTCAAGGAATGTAGGAGGGGTTGTGCCCCAGCCAAATAAAGCACATTTGCTGCCTGGCTAGGTTCTTCTCTCAGTGCCTTGGGCCTGCGCTCCAGAGGGTAATATTCTTGCTAATCCTCTCTAATCCTCTTCAATTTTTTTTTTTTTAACACAGTAAAGGATCACTCACACAGCACTGCTGTGGGAAAATGGGCTCAAATATCTGACCCCTGACCCAACTCCTCATGCTCTCCACAGTGCCCGCTTTTCCATTGGAATATAAACCCAGCAGTGGTGGTGAAGCCCCACTGCAAGTATTGCCACAACACACCAATGCTCAACTCCAGGCTTTGGCTCCTTCTGAGCCCATGTTACCACATAAACAGAAAAACTCCAGTCTGGCAGGTTTTCACATCCATGTTGATGCATAAAACAGGGAAGGTGTCAGTACTGAAGGTGTCTCAGTACTGAACTGAAGGTTTTGAAGTCTTTGTACACAATAAAAATCTCTAAGATATTCAGAAGATGACTGCAAAAAATTGTTTCATAAAGTACCACAAAGCAGTTACAGATTTGTAATTTGAAATAGCTTAAGAGGACCACTTTTCTAGCTGGTTCTAACTTTCCAAACAAACCCCAGCCTTGTAAAAGCAGAACAAAGATAAACAATTTATTTTCCTTATGCAAAACGTTACAAAGACAATCACTTTCATCCGATGTGCGAACAGAGGGATTTCCTGCTCTACATACTCTTTTTAGTCTATGGGATAGAACAGAGTAGAAATTCAAAGATCAGAGTTTCTTCCCCTTCTGTGAACCACTGGGCAGCAGCTTCACTTCTCTGTCCTTATTCAGTTGTTTGCTTTGACCATGAACATTTCAGAGTTCTAAACAAGCCTGCACCAGTAAAATTCTGCTCTGTCATCTAATCAATTGGTGCCTCAATGTTGCAATAAAAAACCCATGAAGCATGGATAGATATACAATTAGAAGACAAAAACAATTACTGAAACCTGGAATCAGTTTCTGCATTTGTCTGTAGAACTACAGACAATATTTTAACAACAGCCTGTTTGAAATGATCTCTAACTTCTTTAAAAAGGTATATGAGGCTCCAGAAGCAACTGGAGGATACCCAAAACAAAAGAACTTTTAGATAATGATAATGCATTATAATCTTCTGCCCCTAAAGGCAGAGGCTAAAGAAAAAGCTGTCTGAGACTGTCTGAAATGAACTTGCTAGGCTCTTGATCAGTCATGCAAACAAGCAGCAATTAGCTTCCCCAGTGCACATTCTATTGGATTGGACAGGCAGACAGAACGGAGCGGCCAGATCATTCCAGCCTCCCCAGCAGCAGCCACTGGGGCTCCATCATCATCTGCAGAGGATTAGAGCCTGCCCTGAGCCAGCCTCCTGCTTCAAGGTTCATACTGAAACCATCACTAGTACAGCAAAAAGCAATGCAAGACTTTATTTTCACCCAATGCTCCGTGGAATCTGTGTTTTGATTCCAGACATTAAATTACAGCCTGTGGTGATACAGACTCTTAATCTTGTTTACACGTGGATGAAGAAAATAAGTGACTGCAGATCTTTCAATAACCATGGAGCCATGGTTGAAAGCCCAGCAGAATAAAGGGGTTTGGAATACTAGAGTGATTATTGTTTGGAGAACTTAATTTGGCTTTAGGGACTTGGAAGCAGGGTCCTGGAATGAGATATCTTTAAGGTCCCTTCCAACACAAACCATTCTGTGATTATTTTATGATTTTAAATATCTACATTTATATTTATTAATGTCCACCCTTATTGAGAGTAAAGGGCCTTAAGTAATACATTACTGGATTTTCCAATAAGTTAGGAAATTTGAAGTTTAAATTTTTGTGCAAAAAACCCTGTTTGAACATCAACTATTATTAAAAAAAAAAAAAAAATCTGGCCACAAAACACTTATGATATAAATACTAATGTTTTTAAAAACTCCATAGCAGGAGTTATAACCAAATTCAAGAAAATATGGGACTAGAAAGGCTCCAATAACAAAATTATATTATAATACAGTATTTTCCAGAATACATTACAAGTGGTCCAACAGGAAATAAAATACTCTTACCTTTGGAACATGAGGGTTAAATTCCACAGCTCTGTGAATTGCTTCCACAGCATTAATTTCTGCTGTACTAAGTCCTCTCTTGGAGGCAGTTTCTGGGGAGAACCTGAAGGGAAAAACCCACCTTGAACAAAAGTAATAAATAATAAATGCTAACCAGGTGTTTATTTGCAGTGCAAACTTAGAGTTCATTAAAAATTGGCTGATTTATCAAGAAAGATAAACAAACCCGTCCAGGAGAAAAATGTTGGTGTTAAGTCGGGTATCTTGACTGTTACCCATGCCCATATGACACATGAAAATTCATGTGAATCCTGACTTTCAGCTCCCTGTTACAGCATCACCTGCTGGGAGGTGGAGCTGGGCTCAGACCACGGTGAAATGCCAGCACCAACTACCACAAATATCCTGCACCCACCCCAAAAAACAAATCCCCAGCAAAACATTGAAAACAGAATTTACACAAAAGCACTTGGACAATACACAGGCTTGTGAAAAACATCCTCCCCTGCACTAACTTTATGGATGCTTAAAAGTAGTTTTAAATTGTATTTTATTATACACACAAATATACGTATATATATAAATACACTCAACTTGCTCTTAATTAATTTCAATTAATTAATTGAAATTAATTGCTATATAATTGGGCATAACCAGGGATGTAAAAAAGACTAAAAAATTTAAATAATCCTTTAATTGAAGCAAAGATTTCTTCAGAGATTAGAAGTAATTTTAAAACATGAAGGATTTAGACCTTTTTCCTTCATATTTTACACCAGAACCCAAGATATAGCGACACACCGTTCTTTCCACACATGTCCTTGCTTACCTTTCTGAAACAGCTCTGGCTTTTAGCAGAGCTGCTGTGTAACATATTGCTGCTGATTTGGGAAGACTGATATCTGTGATAAAATAAAATAATTAAGCTGTAAGATTCTAAGGCAATACAAACATTTCAAACCCACATCCTTTGAGTTAAAGATTTTTCCTTGGGTATGGGAAACAATGAATTTAACATCTGGAACATTTCAGCTGTGATTAGAAACTTTGAATTTCTTTTTTCTGACAGTCACCAGTCAGTCTCAGATTGAAAACTCAAAGTTGTATTTAGGTGATAGTCATCTTTTGTTTATAATGTACCAACACACTGAAACTGAATCCAAAGAGAAATGTGCATATAAATACATTTAAGAACAGAACGTATTTCCTCTATTAAGCCACAAAGATTTAAAGCTTCTGATCTTTACTTAATTTTGCAGCTGTACAGTAACACAGTTTTGTGCAATACTGAGAGACTGACCAGAAGCTGACCGCAAGAAATTACATTACAGACAGGTAGATGAATTTTAACAAAAATGCGATTTCCGTTCTTCTGCGGTCCCATGGGGGGAAATTCTATTAGTTGTAGCTTTGTAGCATATCTGAAGCCAAGTTTGAGCTGACAATTACAGATGAGAAGGTTAGCACTCCACAGTGCAAGTTTACTTTAAAAGCAGACAAAGTCTGGGGTCTAATTCCCAAGTACCACGTTGTGTACAGTCAGATGGTTCTTGCTTTCTTTGTAAATCCCGTCCTGGGCCTGTCCATCACTTACTACAAGTCTGGCTGCTGTGTCAAGCCAAACACAGGGGTGCTGCAGGGAAGCTTCTACTTGTTTTTCCAGATGCTCAGAAAAAAATCAGCAATGCTTTCTCATGAAAGTGTCACAATTCCTGGTGTTAACAGAAAGAAGCACTGGGTGAAGTGCAAATGGTTTTCATCAATTAAAAAGAATCCACCCAGAAGAGGATCAAGGAATGGGAGCAAGGTGCTAGGCTGGCCATGTACAAGTGGCACAGGATTTGGGCAAAAATACCATACCTTTGATTCCCTGAGGCAATAAAGAATTGACATAAGAGAGAACTCAACAACTTCTGACAGTAACTGTCATCTAATACTGCTATGTCCCTCCATTCCATTAATCCCAAAGGGGATTTAAGGCCCTGCTTTGACAGCAGCCTTTTGTACACTCATGAAGTGGGCACTTTCCAGGTGGCAAAACTGAGGGCAATAAAAAGTAAGTATATACTTTATCAACCTTTATTTAGATTCACACAATATCTGAAACCTACTAATCGAGACAGAAAGTGAAAGCAAACTACACCATTTGATGCACACCACTGATCTCTGGCAGCAGCCTGTCTGCACACTGCTAATCCCTGACAAGCAACCTCAGTATTACAGAAGCACAAGACCAAGCCTGGAAGATGACAAAAAGGAAAACTACCTTTTCCAGCTTATCTACATCAATTACTTACAGGCCTATGTGCTGACTGAAAAAGCCTGATGAATTTAGGCAGATCCAGGGATGTAGAAGAGATAAATTAAAATAATCCTTGAATGGAAGCAAGGATTTCTTTACAGATTAGCAGTAACTTAAAAACACAGAAAGTAATTCATATGCAATTTAGTTTGCCCAAATTTGACCTCAGCAGTCAAAAGGAGAACTTGACCTGCACTCTGCAAGCACCTATTTGTTACTGATGAGGGAGTCTGCTCACCTTGCTGGGGTCATGGGTAGACTCCTGCCTGTGGACAGACATCCCTTGCCCACCTCACTTATACTCTTATTCAAAACCACCCACATTTTCCAACAGGCATCACTTACCATCATACTTGGCTAAAACTGCCTGGACATCTGCATAAGCCTGTAACTCCAGAAGGGCCTCTAGGAGGTTTTCATGGATATTCAGCATACTGAGAAGTGGAAACTCTTTCATCAACTGCAAATCAGTAAAGGGAAATAAGTTACATACACAATTGCAGTTGAATCACTGAAATACTTAATAGAAATCAGTGCAATAATCTAGGGGTTTTTAATGTTCTGTTGTCTCAGAGCATTAGAAACTGGCACGGAAGCAGCATGAAAAGAACTGCATCACTTCATAAAATCACAGAATGGTTTGGGTTGGAAGCAATCAAAGCTCATCTCATTCCAACCCCCTGCCACAGCAGAAGGGCAGGGACATCTACTAGACCAGGTTACACAAAGCCCCATCCAATCATGTGCAAACCCATGGGAAAATAATTCAATTAGATTAATTATGATGTCTAGAAATGAACTTAAAACCATCCATTAGGACAATGTGATTGAAAACAATTGTTAACTCAGTTCCTTTTTTTACTTTTACTTACATCTCTCATAATTTTTACTGCTTCTCGTATTCTTCCAAGTTTCCTGGCACACATAGCTAGTCTCCTTTTCACATACACCAATACATTGGTGTCTCTTCCTGATTACAAAGACAAAAAAATATTAGTCTATCAGTTTCAATCCTTACCTCTCCCAATTATAACTTAATTTTACATTTCTGCTCACACAAACCCAGGAGTTCATGTGATTCAAAGTCCTTACTCAGCTGTGCTTCATGCTGGGGGCTCTGGGAATGGCAGTTCTGAGATTTTCTGTAAATCATTTCGCCTGCTTTCAGAGCCTGCTTGAAATACTTCTCAGCATCCACAATAGTTGTTGCTTCTTCCTCAGCCAGAAGGACATATGCAGTAGCACAACTGAAATGCGAGAAAAACCTACTAGTTATTTTGAGGGAGGAAGTTTAGTATTTTTATTAAGTGATACAAGTGTTAGAAATGGGCAAGATTCACTTGTGTTTAAGATGTAAGCATTGACAGTACTAAAATTCCAAAATACTGACTTGAGTTCAAAGGGGGAGTGACAGGAAAAAATAAACCTTTTCCATTTTACAGAAAAAAACCACACACACACTCCTCCCATTTGGAGCAAAAGCAAAGGAAAAAATTGTTAAAGCAAGTTAAATTATTCTCCTTGAAACTGTAAAAATTGTCTGTAATTGTCTGGAAAGGTTTATCTTTGTTTGGTTTGCTTTTTAAAAACCAGTAGGTTTTAAAACATTTTACACAAAAATAACAAGACAGCATAGCATAGCAGATCACAGGTGTGGGCGAAATTCTTTGGTTTATGCTACAGAGTATTTTTAATTCCTTTACAGGACTGGCATCTGTGAATTCCAAATACAGTTCTACCATGATACCATCTCTGAAATACATGATCTTATATTCAATTAAGACCACTCCATATCTGAAGATGATTTCTCATTTGTTACTGCCACTAACACAGTGATTTAAGAAAAAAAAAAGCTGCACAAAAGATGTTTTGAGTAGAACAGTTCAATATTTCAGGGCAATTTATAGCCCCACGTGCAATTCCCAGTCTGAAGAGTCCCCCTTAAGCATTCAGAACTTTGCTGTAAGGGAATTATTAGATGAAGAAACTGACAGTGCTCTCAGTATCCTTCCACTTAATCCTTCACAGCAAAAATACAGCAACTGAACTTACTAACTTACTCATTGTTCAACTCCAGGGCTTGATATGCTGCTTTAATCCGGGCTTGCGGGTTCCTCTCTCGCCATGCTTTCTGCATAACTACAGAAAAAACAAACATGGAAAGGCTGGTGAGGGACATGGACACCTGTGAAAGGCCTGGGAGCCAGTGGAGGCAACACTGGCTGCTTGGAGCCAGCTCTAATTAACATTCCCTTCCAGTCTGAAAATTCCTGTTCGCTGTATGATTGTTATAAGGAAGAACAAACAAGTGTTACAATTTCCGCCTATTCCTACCACAAGCATCAAATTCTTGCAACAGCTCATTACACCCCAAATTTAGTTTAAGAAAGCAACACCACCAGGAAGATTCCTTGCTGACCATATCAGAACTCCTACACAGAGCAGAGACACAGCTTACACAACCAGGCAGATGTACAATTTCTAAATTGCTACAGATTTTTGGAAACAATTCCCAAGACTTGTTGAAAGCTTGGCAGGAGCAATTGTTAAACATAGGTTCTTGCACAGACCTGCAAAGAACTTAAATTTAAGCTTTCAAACAGAACTTCAAAGAAAACAGTGATGGAGTAAGTGGTGTCTTGCACAGGTAGAGTTTTATACTTAAATACTAAGTTGGCCAGAGCAGCTGTGGCTGCCCCTGGATCCCTGGCAGTGGCCAAGGCCAGGTTGGACACTGGGGCTTGGAGCAGCCTGGGATAGTGGAAGGTGTCCCTGCCCATGGCAGGGGTGGAGCTGGATGAGCTTTAAGGTCCCTTCCAACCCAAGGGACAAAAAAACATTCTGGGATTCTGTTCCATGATTATTTTTAGACAATTATCAGATCATAAAGGGTTAACAATTTCTTTTTAAATTTACAAAGCACATTTGAGTGGCATCACAAGGCAAAGCCAATTCAAGCTATACATTTATCAGCTTATTAGAAAGTGTTCTAGGGAACAAGTAAAAAGGGTGAAATCTATTCAGAAGTGTCCTTGGAACTTCAACTTGAATTCAAAATTATTTCAATGCAATGACTCTAAACCCCTCCCCACCATGCTTCCATTTGGGAAAACTGGAAAACACAAACTGAAAACCATATTCTAGGAAAACAACACATTCAGAGCTACCAGTTTCTATGCAGGATTATAAGCTTTCACACTAAAAACCAGTCCTGAAAGAACTCCAAAACATTACATTCATGGAGTTCTATATCTGGCCTATCTCAAGGACGATAAGAAAACTGAAGAATCTATACATGTTTCTTTTGGAACAAAACCTCCTGCTGTCCAGCAAGAATAACGTGGAAAAATATTTGAGTTTTCTTTCGGAAACAAAATATTAGTCTTGGCTCAGCAAGCGAGACAATTCACTCCCTTTTGTGAAATAAAAACACATCTTTCATATCAAACATGTCACAGCCAGCTGACAAGGAACACCTCCGGAATGAGACAAATTGACAATAATTCACACCCACACTGACAATAACCAGGTAAAGAACATTTTCTGAACTAAACATGTGGAACACAAGGAAAAAAATCTGGAGACTGCACTATTCATTACTAAGGTTTAAATGAGACCACATTTTGGCTGTTGAGAATATAATCCAGGTTTGCAATATTGTGTTAATTATCTGAAATGTGCGAGATCTTACAAAATATCAGGACTCTGACAGCATCAAAGTTGTAGAGAATGCACAACATAAAACAACATCTTTCCACTAAATTTCACTAAACACTAAATTTCACTAAACACTAAATTTCAAGGGGCTTGCAGCAGCCTGGTCGAGTGGAAGGTATCTTTGCCCATGGCAGGGGGCAGAACTGGATGGGCTTTAAGGTCCCTCCCAACCCAAACCACTCTATGATCCTCTACATCTATTAAACCTCTTTAGCAGTCGAGAAAGGTTACAGTTTCATGAAATATTTGACAGGACAACTTGCACTAAAAACATAAGCTTGCCATTGTCCAACACTCACACACCTTACACAGACACCAGTACCTGTGTCTGAAGGCCGAAGGGCATCTGTGTCACATGTGAAAAAGGTTTGATGATCTTGAGCAGACAAATTCATATCATAGTAAGTCAGAGGCTCCTTCCCAGTCACCCACATGTACCTAAAACAACATCTTTCAGTAAGAGGCATTCCTAGTAATTAGCAATGCTGCTATCAAGGCAATATCTAATGTGCCTAGTGCAGAAAAACTGTAATAAAAGACTAAAGCTACTAACACGAAGTTTCAAGTACTGCTGTTCAGTAATCTGTAAAGTTCTAAACAACTTGGGTACTGGCTTCCTAGAAAGCAGCTTTTCCCATGAAGTAACACTAGGAGACTCACAATATAGTTTAATAAAAGAGAATTTACATTGAGAATCACTGTCTCAACCTCTGAATAAAGTATTTTTCCTACTTTACTCTCAAAAAGCCTTGATGTTACAGTAATATTTTTGTTCTTAACATTGAAACTGCCAAAGCTTGGCTTGGTGCTTTTTAAACACAGGATTGGTATCAATCACCCCTATAATCTTGCAGGTCTCCAGCTGTCTCCTGACATTACCAGTGCAAGCTCTGTGAAGAAGTCATGTGCATGCCCCCAATTAAATTTAAAAATATGCAGTGGAAAGCAAGATAATTAATACCTGCTATACTCTGCCCCTCTGAAAAGATTGAGAGGATTTCGCCACACTTTGCACTCTGAGGAATAACAAAATAAAAGTATTTTTTAAATTAAAAGCACAGGAAATATTACCTTGACATTAAAATGCAGTAATGCAAAAGCAGTTGTGTTTTTAAAAGCTGCTTTAATTTTATTATTATGCAATCATCATCTTTATAAACTTCTGCTATTCCATAAATATTTTTGCTCCCCAACATTGCTGGGGTACAAAAGCACAGGGTGGGAAGATTAAGCAATGCATGTACACTCATGCAATATTTACCTTGCACATAATTAGAACAGTAAATAACTAATGTTACTGAAAGTTTTAGCTAAATTTTCTAAATCATATCTTTAACAATGAATGGCTTAGAGTGAAAAATCATTATTATTTAGTTTCTTTTTACCACTACTAACAAAACACTTTTTAAAAATGGACAAAGCCTACATCTTACAAAGATGTAGACTTTGTCTGTTTTTTTACAAGCACTAATGCAGAGCCAAAGCCATTAAAAGCCACCTCAAAGCTTAAGGAAAGCTCCTGGGACACATCAGGAATCACCTGGCATGTTCTGCCTGCTGGTCTCGTTCTCCCCTGCCGAGAAAGCTGCTGGGGCTGGGGGGCTGCTCTCTGCACCCCCGATGAGGGGCCTCAGATGGCTCACAGAAACCTGCTCGATGAAAGAGGTGCCATATTTTCGGAAGTGCCACCACTCAAACACCTGTCACAGAAGAAAAGAGCACCAGAAGTTCCTTAGGTGACGCTCCCAGGTGTCATGAGGGACAAGAGTGTGGACAGCGAGTACGTCCTCTTGCCACTGACCAGGGATGGAACTTCTCTCCCTACAGAGTAACACTGATGATCTAGTTTGGCCTGTCTTGTCAGGCAGGATCACCCACAGAGCATGAAGGAGAATGGAAAAAAAACAGCTAAAATTTAGTCAAATGTAATGTTCCTCCCTCCCACAGTCATTAGGGTAACTCAGAAACCCTTTCAGAAGTACCTGCATAGGGAAACTGTGAACAGAGGCAAAAAAACATTATATCCTCTTTTCTGGTGAGGATATTTCAAGCTGTAACCCTACCTGTAGTACCAAATTTGTAGTACTCAACACAGGTGTAGTTTTTTCATTTCACAAAAATAATCTAAAAGAATAGAGGATAAAATGGCCCATTAAACTGAGATGTTCTGCTAACCAGAAAGAGAGAGGCTAACAAAGAGACAAGGCTAAATTAACAGCAATGACAGTCACTTAGCAGAAATTCTGGGCCAAAAATATTATCATCTCTTTTTGAAGCTATTAAAAATACCTGCATATCACAAGCCCTCAAGGACTACACCAAACTGTCAGCCCTGGACCAAGCTGGCTCCTGTGCCTGGATCAGGTCCTGGTCTCTTCTCTCGGGTGACCAGGGACAGGCCCCAGGGGAGCAGATGGAGCTGGGGCAGGTAAACCATCAGGTAAACCTGGGGCAGGTAAACCATCAGGTAAACCTGGGGCAGGTAAACCATTCTGGAACTCCACACAAGTTATTTCTCAGACTCGTACAGTCCCAACGTACAACACACACAGCAAAAGAGTTGCAACAATACATCAGAGAAGCTCCTTCCCAGCACAAAGGCACCCTCTAGAGTCTGATATTCACTCCCTTTACACCTCATAAAGTCATCTGAGAGGTGCTAAAGTTGTTTAGAAAAAAAAGAAGTGGACTACTTACAAATATCAGTCCAGATATAAAAGATGAAGTTACTGTAAGGGCAAAGTAGAATTTTGGAGTCAAAGTGCTTAAGAACGTGGTCACTGTTAAGAGAAACAAAACCAAAGACTTAATAAGTAGAACTGAAAAAGATAAATAGCTTGTCTATTAAAGAATGCCAAATATCATGCAAATACATAGTACACTATAGCCCTAGTAGCTTTATAATGCTACACTGTTAGGGGAATCCTCACCATGTATTATTTTGTTTGTATTACTTGTGACAGCCAATTTTTATATCCCACCAAAACAAAAAATCACTGTACATTTCTAGACAAAGCATCTTATGGTTTAACCCATACAGTGGCTGGTGGACCACAACAAGCCAATTCAATATATTATTTCACTTTAAGACAAAATCATCCTGTTTCGATGCAAGTTTAAATCCAGTGCTAATAAATGTTTTCCACAGACCTCTCCCTCCTGCTATCGAGAGCACAATGCAGAGAATGCAATTATCCAGTGGTGCTCTGCCCATGGCTTGGACTCAAACTGCACATCAGCCTTGTCACCTGCCACGAGCACAGGCTGGACAGGAACAGTGGCAGCCAGGGCAGGGCTGCAGCCTGACAGACCCCCAGGCGGGAGCACGCAGCAGCACTGGAGCAGTGCCTTGGCTGCTTTCAGCTGCCCCAGGACTGCCCAGTCCTCGGCCGTGTCCCTAACCTGGGGCTAGGTGACAAGCTCAGCGTGTCACCAAGCGAAGGTGGACGCACAACCTGCCCCTACCCGTAGGCACGGCTAGGACAGACTCACAGAATCAGAATATCAATTAGTTTGGAAAAGATCCTAACGAGTCCAACCTGTGACCAATCCCCACCCTGTCAACAAGAGCAGAGCACTGAGTGCCAGGTCCAGCTGCTCTCTAGGTACCACGATGGGTGGGCACTCCAAACCTCCCTGGGCAGCCCATTCCAAAGCCTGACCACCCTTTCCATGAAGAAATTCCCCCCGACGTCCAACCTGAACTTGCCCTGGCACAGCTGCAGGTCGTGTCCTGTTCCCTGGAGCACAGCCCGACCCCCCGGCTGTCCCCTCCTGGCAGGAGCTGTGCAGAGCCACACGGTCCCCCCTGAGCCTCCTTTCTCCAGGCTGAGCCCCTTCCCAGCTCCCTCAGCCCTCCGGGGGCCCCAGCCCCGTCTCCTTCTCTGGACACGCTCCAGCCCCTCAAGGCTCCTCCCGACTGGGTCCCAGACCCGGGCACAGCCGGCGCGGAGCCGCCCGCACAGCGGGACAGCCACTGCCCCGGACTCCCG
>VZRH01000018.1:232858-245698 GCA_013397555.1 Urocynchramus pylzowi | reverse complement strand
GGGCGCGGCGGGTCCGCCCCCGCTGTGCTCCCGGTAGCGAAAAACCTGCCCGTTCCCGTGATGGTGGCAGCACGGCGTCTGCCCGCAGCTAAGATGGCGGCAGCCGCGCTTCCGGTCTACGGCTCCCGGCCGTCTCAGCCCACGGGGCACGCCGGGGCGACCAGGGCGGGGNGGGCGCGGCGGGTCCGCCCCCGCTGTGCTCCCGGTAGCGAAAAACCTGCCCGTTCCCGTGATGGTGGCAGCACGGCGTCTGCCCGCAGCTAAGATGGCGGCAGCCGCGCTTCCGGTCTACGGCTCCCGGCCGTCTCAGCCCACGGGGCACGCCGGGGCGACCAGGGCGGGGCTCCTGTGGGCAGCCTGTTCGTCGAGTCCATCACCGCTGCTCCGTCCAAGCATATCGCACACGATGACCGGGAGCTTCAACGGCTCCGGGAGCAGGCGGTTCTGTTAGCCGGTACCGCGAGAACCCACCCGTTTCTACGATGGCGGCCACGCGGCGTCTGCCCGCAGCTAAGATGGCGCCCCCAGCGCTTTCGGTCCGCCGCCCGGCGCTCCCGGCATGTACTGCGCGGGGCCGGGCACACAGCTGCCAAGATGGCGGACCTGGAGGAGCGGGTGTCGGATGAGGAGAAGGTAAAGGAAGGGGGTGGCCGCCTCTCCGCTATGGGCCTGCGCCGCTGCCTCCGGGAAGGCAGCGGGTGGGGAATGGCGGGCGAGCTCGCCTGGTGCCGGTGTGCCGGCCTCCGAGTGCTTGGGGCGGGCGGGCTCCCGAGACCACCGGGCCGCCGCTGCCCGGCTGAAGGACCAGCTGTTCCTTATAGCGCAGCACTTTGCCTTCCGATTTCCTCATTGCCTTCCGATTTCCTCATTGCCTTCCGATTTCTTCATTGCCTCGGTGCAGCTGATGCGTCTTGGCCAGTCGTTGTGCATGAAAATGGACATAGTCTTAATCTAAACCAGGGGAGGTTTAGGTTGGACATCAGGAGGAGCTCCTTAACAGAAAGGGCGATTAGACATTGGAAGGGGCTGCCCAGGGCGGTGGCGGAGTCCCCATCCCTGGTCACGGTCAAGGAAGGACTGGACGTGGCACCTAGTGCTCTGGTCTTGTTGGCAAGCGGGAGTCGGTCACAGATGGATCCCTTGGTGATCTTGAAGGCCTTTCCCAACCAATATGATTTTGCGAAAATGTATTTTCTGCACTGCTTTTCCCAAATCAGCAAAGTAACCGGCGTGTCTGTAAGGTGCTTTGCAAGCTACACACTTCCTAAACACCCTCTGAGTGTGTTGGTGCGTTTTCTGCTCACCCCAGCTGCTGACAGGAGCTTTGATGTAGATCCTGGGAATTATACTGGATGGAAAGGACTAAGTCGGAGCAAATAGAGCCATAATTATTTCAGGAAAGGGGGAGATGAGCAGTTTGTTCTTCTTGTGTAGGAATGTGGAAGAGTTACATACTGCAAGTTCTCTGCTAGGTAATGCAGTGTTGTCTGCACACAGTAGTTTCAAAATGCACTGTTACTCTTCCTTACATCATAGAAGTGTTACACTTAGTGCTTGCTTTGTTTCTTGACATTCTGGAGGAGTTGTTCAGACTCGTGGATCTTCAAGGATCCTACAAGTCCAGCGGTTGCTTTCATTTTTTCCCTTAAACTGCAATTTCAGCTTCATTTCAGTGACATGGTTTGTGAAACAGGCAGAGCTTTAGAGGTGCAGTTCATCTGTTAGTCAGTATTTTAGGTGATGTTGTTTGAAGTAAGTATTCCAGAGCAGAATTGATATGGTCTTTAGAACATTCACTTTCAGCTAACTCCATGCCTCACACAGGCAGAGAAGGATAACCTTAAGGGAGGATCTGAAAGATAAACATGCAGCAAAGATTTACTGTAGTATGTGACTATTCAGATGAGTCTAGAACTTTATAGACGTTGATTTTTTTAAGTTTGAGTTTACCGGTACTTTAAAGTAAAGCAAAAAACCCAAAAAGTCAATTGAGCAACAAAATTCATTCCTTCTATCCTCCAAGCTTCACTCCTTTATTCTCTTTGGGCGTATTTTAGGTAAGAGATTAATTTCTCAGACAGGTGGGTAGAGCTGGGGGTGTCCAGTCCGAGAGGAGAAGCTCCAGGGAGGCTTTAGATCCCCTTCCAGCACCTGAGGGGCTCCAAGAGAGCTGGGGAGGGAGCTGGGACAGGGGCCTGGAGTGACAGGACAGGAAGGAACAGCTTGCCACTGCCAGAGGGCAGGGCTGGATGGGAGATTGGGAATTGTTCCCTGGCAATTCCCAATTGGTGCCCAGAGCAGCTGGGGCTGCCCCTGGATCCCTGGCAGTGCCCAAGGCCAGGCTGGATGGGGCTGGAGCACCTGGGACAGGGGGAGGTGTCCCTGCCATGGCAGGGGGGCACTGGAGGGGCTTTGAGGTCCCTTCTGACCCAAGCAGTCTGGGATTCTGTGATTTTCTTGTAAGCTTCTCTGAAATCGCCCCTGTTTTGCTCAAGTTCATTCTGCTGCTGTTTTGCCAGTTTAAACTAACGGCTGAGCAGCTTCCCTTCCCCTCAGACACTTTCTCCATTTTAGAAGCAGGAAGTTGATGCTGCAGAGCTGAAGTGACACCTGAAATGGCCCCGGGGGCCAGGAAATGGGGCAGGTTGCAGAAAGTCCTATTTTGGTGTTTCTGCAGAGGAGCATCCTGACACCGCCCTCCAAGCAACCAGCTCTGAAAACCAACAACCACTCCAGTGCTTGACATTGCAAATTAATCACTCCCCAGCCCGTTTCCTGCACCCCTGATTTCAATAGTTTGACTGAAATGTTTTGTGTTTCATTGATCTGTGAGAGGCAGGGCAAGGGATAATTATCCAAGTGAACACTTTCAACTTGCAGCCTTTGCTTTGTTCAGAACTGGCTTTGTAATAACATTTGATTGAAGTGCAGAGGCCTTTCTGTGTTGATTTAATTTTGTTTATCCTTCCAAGTGAGAGAATTTGTGCAAGACTATAAAAATCTCTCACTAAACACTTGGGGGTTTTTTTCTGTTTGTTTGTTTTTCCCATAAGGATTTCCTTATGAGAATCCATTGATCTAAACTTCAGCCTACTAAAACATTGTCCCCCTTTTCCAAGGGTTTCATGTTCTGCAGCCACATCATCATTGCATAAATTTATAAGATACTAAATTTTATAGCCTTTTAGAGGCCTTTTTTTGCCGAATGTTGAAGCACCTTATAAAAGAGAATCTCTTCATCCGGGGAGTTAATTTGCAGGGCATCCCGGCATTAGTGGTAGATACTTGAGAGAGCTTTAGCACAGTGATATTCTGTGCTGTGCTGTGCTATACAAATAACAGTTGTATTTGCTCAGAAAAGCACATGCTGTCCCTTCAGAAAGCTTCCAGCCTTTTGGGCAGACTCTGAGCAAAGTCCACTGAGGATATAGAGCTGCAGGGTCTCTATAAGCTACTGCCAGGCTCTCTTCATCACCATCCAAATTTCTGACAGTGAAATTCAACAATATTGTGGCAGCAATCTGTCCTAATTACAGCTCTTTAAATAGTGAAAGTTTTCAAACAGTTTAAGAGCTCCATTTTTAGAACTGCTGTATACTTACCAGCCTAAAACCAGAAGATTAAGAGAAAATGGTTTATGTCCTGCATTGTGTCAATTACACAAGATACTGTCTTTTTAATGTTTTCTTTGTATTGCTTAATTTCTTCAGGCACAAATAATGTATATCTATTTTTCGAAATCATTGGTAATTTGGAAGACAGTCTGTTTTTATCTGAAGCTCAGTCCAGTTAAGGCAGAGTTGTTACTTGATCCTGTTGGAATAAGGCAATTACCTTTTGTTTGGAAAAGTGTTTATTTCTTTTCGTGGCTTGCTTTAAATAATTATGTGACAAACAATACAAATAATTTCTAATTAAAACAGGGAAGACTGTTGGGAGAAGTGAGTTATTTCCAGCTCTGGTGATTACTCAGGTGAAGCAGTTACATATATATACACAATTCTTTGTCTTGCTGCTCAAAATGAAAAGTCGAAAGTAATCAGAGTTGTAATGAGCAATTCTGCAGTCACTTTCAATAAATGTCTTGTTAGACCAGAGAGGCTCATTGGTCAGCTTTGTTAGCTGGAAATGTTAGCTGTCAGAGGAAATGGGACGTTTTTATTATTCTAAGGGAGCGGTTTAATTTTGTGGCATTTTCTTTTTCATTTCTTCCAAGATCTTTCTATTCCCTTTGGTCCTGTAAAAGCCATAAAAGATTTTATAATGAAAACCATAAACTCTTACCAATTTTAACAGAATCAATACCTGGACCACCTAAATTCTAACAGTGTATATTGGATTTCGGAACACATTGCAGTTTTATTACACTTTTAGAAGAGACAGGGGTTTTCTTTTCCAGATACAGACTTTCTGGACACTTAAAGTTGGCTTTTTCAGTTATTGATGCCTTCATCATCACAGTTCCACGTGCCTTCATAGAAACCCAGAATGGTTTGGGTTGAAGGGGACCTTGAAGATCATCCAGTTCCACCCCTTGCCATGGGCAAGGACACTTTCCACTAGACCAGGTTGCTCCAAGCCCAGTCCAGCCTTGCTTTGAACAGTCTTACAAGACTATTTCTACCTTGACAGTGTATGCCTAGATTTCTCCCTAAATCTGCCACCTTCTGTCACTTCAGAGTTGGTTTTGTTGGTGAATTGCTTCAATATGTATCAACTCAGTAAGTTATCTTTTGTCTTTAATTACTTTTCTGCTTCATTGTAGGTGCGTATAGCTGCAAAATTCATCACACATGCACCCCCTGGAGAGTTCAATGAAGTATTCAATGGTAAGCAATTAAGGAAAAAATGATCAGTGGTGTTTTCTTCATGTTTTATGTATTTTAAAAATCTAAGGCTGTGTCACACCAGACTGCTTTTGAGGTTAAGTGGCTAGGGAAAGCATGCAGTCCTTCTGGACTACTTCTGTCTAATGAAATTATTTCATCTTTTAATGTTTGCATTTGTACAGTTGAAAATAAAGTGCATAAAGAGAAACATTTGATTAAAAAATCCAGTAACACACCTGAACCCTTTCTTCTCCAGATGTCCGGTTATTGCTTAACAACGACAATCTTCTCAGGGAAGGAGCAGCACAGTAAGTACTAACATTTCAACACAAGTCAAATTCCCATCAGAGATCCTTCTTATACCCATCATTCTGTGACAAAGAAAACCATTTGCTGTATTCAGAGCAATCTTATGTAATTCCTTAGCCCACCTAACAAAATACATAATGACAGGTGTAGATGATTCTTTTTTAAAAGCCCTAAATTGGAATTTGTGCTGTATAGAACTGACAGGAAGGCATTCTGCCAAGAAGTTTAACTCTGCAGCAGCAGAAATGTCTGATCGTGTTGAATCATCTGATTTATAAAATGAAGCCTGAAATACTGATTAATCCATAGCCTAAGTTTAGAAAAAGAACTACCCTCAATAAAAAGTTTTCAAAATTTGTTGTTTACTTCCACAGCTTCATCAGAAGGTGCTTAAAGATTACATGTACAGGCTTTTTGATGCTAAGATGTATTTCAAGCTAGGTGACGTGTCAGTCAGCAAGTCTTTACATAAGAAAATTGTTGTAAATATTCGGTTATTCGTTTACCTTGCTGCTGTCTAAATTGTAGCTGGGGTGTTCCTGTTTTGCCTTGGCTTGCTCACAATTCCCCAGGCTATCTGCTGTTCTACTTTTGAACTCAGTATTTTCCTGGCCATCACTAAACAAACCTGCTTTTAGATCTGGGGTTTATAGCTATCTACAGTAACAGGTATTGGAAAATCTTTTAACAGTGCTTGTGTGCATTGTTTGCCCAATTAAGTTGATGTTTGCTGTAATGTAATCACACAATGTACTTATCCTTGAGTCTAAATGAATGTGCATGTGCAGCTGAAGTTCATGTTCCTTTGGTCCTCAACAGTGCCTTTGCACAGTACAACATGGATCAGTTCACTCCGGTGAAGATAGAAGGGTACGAGGATCAGGTACGAGGAAACTTTGTACACTTGAGGTTGTATTACTGCACTGTGAAAAAGCAATAAAAATGTTGTTTCATCAGGATGTTGGCTCCCAAGTCAACATCACCGTCAGCTGAGTCACTCATTCTGCTCACAAGGTACCACCCTCCTCCTTCCCCCACTTATCACGGTGACAAACTTTCTTCGATAAGAACAAAGCATAACCAAGATATTCTCTTTAAGTTCTGTGTCGTACTACTTAGTAAATCCAGTTCACTGTTCCTTAAAGCTCCATGCTGAAGTCACTGGAATTTTACTTAAGAGTATGAGTGATTAAAGATTACTGTCTATTTAAAGCTCACTTGCAAATCCTTATGTTGCTACTTGCTTGCAGTTCCTACTGACAATTGGTAATAGATTCTTAATAGTTTGTTTGGTTTATTTTCTGCAATTTTAATCCATTCCCAGCTACCCTAAAAAACAAACTTATCTTTGTTGATACCAAATCATTGATTTGGTGTAGTGATTATACGTGATATTATCCAGTCTATGCCAGCAAAACAAGTTATTTCAGGGTTTTTTTTAATTTTTTTTTTTTTTTAGAACAAACAGCAAGTCGTAGAGAAGCCAGAAAGCTGCCTGACCATCTGCTCTGTTCTCTGAGCCAAGCTCTGACCCAGCTTTTCTAGTGTCCCAGATATGTTTATGGGAGTATGGGAGGCATATATTAAGAGGGCTGTTCATAGAAATAGCTTTGATGAGAAAGTTACGGTACAACCTGAAAAAAAAAACCAAAAAAAAAACCACCCCAATAAAGTCAGTATTTGGGTAGCCAGAGAATTAAGGTGAAAAAGAAAAAAGAAGGAAATGTGCAATGCTGCTTTGCTGTCTGCTTTTGTTGGTGTATTTTAGAAATAGTCACATCTATGTGCCCTTCTTGCCCAGAAGTAGAGCTATTGCAAAGCATGGAACATGGCAATAAATGGTAGATTTCAGAGTAAAAGTCTCTGTTTCCATTAGAAACTAAGAAGGAAAACAGCTAAAATAACTTTAAAGGCAAAGCAACGAGTTTCTATTGTAAGGATACCCAATTTTAAGCCAAATATATACATTATTATAGTTCAGCCTTTTCTGGGACAGAAGTCTAAGTGCAATATTACTGTGGAGAGCAGAGACTTACCTTCAGCCTCACAACAACTACTAATTTAAATTATTACTGAAAATTCTTGCTTTTCTTTATGTGACCTTATAGCTCAATGAAAGAACCTATTGTAGCACTGATATGCAAGTAGGGAAAAATGCAAAATAACACATCTATATCAGCCTAAATGTATCATCATTTCAACTTCTATTCCAGGTCTTAATCACAGAACATGGTGATCTGGGCAATGGCAGATTTTTAGACCCAAGAAACAAGCTTTCTTTTAAGTTTGATCACTTAAGGAAAGAAGCAAGTGATCCCCAGCCCGAGGACACAGAATCAGCTTTAAAACAATGGAGAGATGCCTGTGACAGTGCATTGAGAGCCTACGTCAAAGATCATTACCCCAATGGCTTCTGCACTGTTGAGTATCCATCTTGTTTCCCTGCAAGTGTATTGCTCTGTCAGCCAGTCCCAGAGCAGACTCTGCTGCGCAGAGCTGTTGGAATTCTCCATCCTCACTAGCATTTTGGCTAACTTTGGAATGACGTGTTCCAAAGAGGGTGCAACTATCTTGGTATGCACACGGAGGTAAAGATGAATTAGACGTTTCCATAGGCATGACTGCCAAGCACCTGCACACCTACCCATAGTAAAATACCTGCCAGGGGAGGTGTTGGACAATGTAACCCATGGTGCATGTTCCCAGTGAGGTACCACCGCAGCAGCCTGCACCCTGCTGCCAAGAACAGATTGAGAATGGCTTTCCTTAGCTCTTGGGCCTTTTTAACTCTTTTTCTAAATACAGGTTTATGGTAAATCTATAGATGGACAGCAGACAATTATTGCCTGTATTGAGAGCCACCAGTTTCAGCCCAAAAACTTCTGGTAAGACTATTTCAACATAGTGTGTTTTCTTCCTTTGCCTGGTTCCTCAAAACAACCCATCCTCTAGCTCTGACACGGTCAGAAGGACAGGGAGTTTTGGGCTTCCCAAGAAGTTCTTTTCCTTCTGTAGTCTGTTTTCCTTGCAGCCCCCTTGGCACTTACCAAAACTCTTCCTGTGACCTCTCCAGAGGAAAAGGCATTAGCAGAGCTGGATAGATGCTCCTTTACATCTCTGGAGCTTCTTTGTACTGAAGCTGCATTATATTCAGCTGGGCTGCAGAAGTTTAACTCCATGCCATCTAAAGCACTAAATCCCATGTGGTATTGGTGATAAGACAACATCAGAAACAACTTGGTCGTTAATTTCGTTCTTTTTGCTGTTAGAGCTTCTTGGAAATAGTTTTTCATGCTTTGATTGCTTTTAGGAATGGGCGTTGGAGATCAGAATGGAAGTTTACCATCACACCACCAACAGCTCAAGTGGCTGCAGTGCTCAAAATCCAGGTGAGTTATTTTCCTGGCAGTAACAGGAGAAGCTGCATTGTGCTTCTTTTACAGAAATGCATTTGGCTCAGAATGAGATGCTGAAATGCAGCAGAGATGTTCTTCTCAAGTCAGGATGTTATTAAACTAAACCTGTCAAGAAAGTCATTATTAAATCTAGTATTTCAGGAATAGTCTCAGATCTGGCCTGTGGTTTATGATGTAGCATTACCCTATAGGCCTCCACTTTGCTTCACTTTACAGGGCTAAAACCTCTACCTTGAGTCTTTTGTAATTGCTCTTATCTCAGCTCTAGGCATTTACTGATTAACATAATCTTGAACAGTCTTGACAAAGAATGAAACCTTTTAGAAAATCCATCCTGCTTTTAGTCTCCATGTAAGCAGAGAAGACTGGCACGATGCTCTGTTGTGCCATTTTAGTAGCATTTGGGGGCTCAGGAATTCTGGAGTGAGTGGTCATGACAAAACCTGCATTGTGCCTTTTTGTCCAGGTCCATTACTATGAAGATGGCAACGTCCAGCTGGTTAGTCACAAAGACATTCAGGACTCTGTACAGGTGTCAGTAAGTATGCTAAAAGATCTTTTTGATAAGCAACTGTTTTCATGCCTTTAACAGCTCATGAAGCATGCACTGCTATGACTGCATTCTCTTGACTTTAAAGTAATTTTAGGGTGAACAGTCAAATGTGGTGTTTAGAGTCACGTAGGAATCCCAGATTCCCAAGTGCTTAAAATTCAATCTTATTAGAAAGTCTCTATTGGAAAGCTTCTCTTGGAAGTTAGGTTTGAAAAGGTCAGAATATGCTTTTCTATCTCTGTGCAAGGGAAAGAAACAGTAAGAGTTATATGCTAAGGGAAATTAAGAAATCCTCTAGTATGGCAGAGGGAGCAGCAGCTGCAGAGTGACTCATTTTACCATGAAGGTCCACTTCCTTTTTGCTCACTAGGGTGCAGCTCTGTTCCAGTTTGGAGCACAAGCTCTACCCAGTATGTAGTAAGTGAAAGGAACCCAGCTACAACCACAAGGTACAAGCTGATGATGTTACCTATTTTATCTATACTCAGCCTATCATTGAGAAGAAATCTATTGTGTAGCTTATGTAAGGTGCTCTTAAACTTGCAAACTTTTTTTTTTCTTTTGCAGAGTGATGTCCAAACTGCTAAGGAGTTTATTAAGATCATAGAAAATGCAGAAAACGAGTACCAGGTAAGATCAGTGGTAGTTAAATAAAACATAGAATCATATCAGTCTCCATTTGCAGTTAATGGAAACATGGAAAACTGACTTCTGGTTCTGTTCCTGCCTGAATCTGGTATTGCCTGTAAGAAAAGGGCAGCAGTATTTGTTTAAACAATACCGTTATAAAGCTGTAAAGTTACAAAGCTGTGTTGTAATTAACTATCAGGTTTGCTGTATGGTTTTTTTAAAGGGTGACAAATAATACCTGGAACAAGCATGGGAGGGGAGTGGGTGAGTCAATGTATTTTCCTCTGTGACAGTTAACAATACTGAGGAGGAAACTTGTGCAGCAGCTTTTGCATTGTCCCAGCCTCTGTGCAAAGAGACTGGAAAGAGATTAGTCAGTGAAAGACCTAAGGAGATGCTGCTGCATTCCAGGGGAGGGGAACAGAAAGCCTTTGACTTGCACACACGCTGATGACTGCATTATTAATTTAGTTAATAGTGTGTCTTACACCTTATAGAAAGGAGTTAGTGACTTTAACACTAAGTTGAGCTTTCTCATAGTGTTTTATGTGTGCCCTAACCAAATCTGCTTGCCCTTGCAGACAGCAATCAGTGAAAACTACCAGACTATGTCAGACACCACTTTCAAAGCCTTACGCCGGCAGCTGCCCGTCACCCGCACCAAGATTGACTGGAACAAAATCCTCAGCTACAAGATTGGCAAAGAAATGCAGAATGCTTAATGCAGAAACAAGGAGGTGTATGAAACAGTCGTGTGCAAAAAAACAATTATGGTCCTATGCCAAGTAGATGGTTTTTAAACCAGAGCAGCATTTTTTAGGGCTTTCAAAGTTAACAGGTTTTCTAGCCTGAGAGGGAACCGTGGAACAAATAGTTGTCTTTGTGTTTTGTGTTTCCTGCCACATAAACTTCCTGTTGTAGCTGCATTTAATAGGTCATTTAAATTCAGCCATTCATGGCTCAGAAGTATAGCTGTTTTCAGTCACTGGCTGGAAAACTTCCTAGCTGGAAAAGCCCTATTATTACCCCAGGAGAGGGTGCAGAGCGTTCCCTTCACCTGTATCCAGCACTCCAGGTATCCAGTAAGTTTGTCAAACCTGCCAAGAGCTCACGGCGCTGCAAGACACAGTAAGTGCAAGACAGTGAGTCCTCGTGTATCCTTATTCCCAACCTCTACAAAGCAGATGCCTGCAGGCTTAGATTTTGCTGTAGAAAATGAGTTTACAGGATCCTTTACAGAATTCCCTACTGACCCAGCTCTTCCAGGGGCGTAACTTTTTTTTGATCTGAAGATTGAGCCATGTTCCCTAAAAGTGAACATCTTTCTTCTCCCCTCCTTCGTGTACGGTTACCAGACATCTGCATTTTTCCAGAACTACAAGATGAGTCACTGCTGATCCACAAGGGCTGGATGGTGATTAAAAATGCAAATGTCTACAACATAATAGGTATGTTGTGCTTTAATGCTTTGTGGCAGGTTCATAGATTTGTATCACAGGTGTATGGATGGATAGTGTACAAAATAAATAAACTTGCACCAAAGTGAAAGAAAAAATCCTTTCCATTTGTCTCAGTTGTGGACAGTTTCTTGTCATGCTTAGAGGGGATTTTGGAATTAATCTCTTCTACATGCTTGCTCTGCATTACTATTTTCCCCCTCTAACATCAAAATTAGCAGTCATAACAGTTTCTCTGAAGGGGAGGATGAAGAGATAGACACATGCTTTTCTCAGATCTTGGAACATAGATTCACTACAAAGTGAACTTCCTTTGGTGCACTCCCTTTGCTTTGTTTGCACTTGGTTATCACTGGGCGCCTTGCAGGTTCTGGTTTTTAAACTGACTGATGTCTTCTTGTTTTTAAATACACAAAGGAAAAAGGGTTGGGAAGAGAGGGGTGGGGTTGCCTGCGCATTACACTTCAGGTTTTGCACAGTAACGCTGCAAAATAAGTGTTTATCCTTTGTGAGTTTTATCTAATTAAAATATATTTGTATTTGCTGCTGAGACTGACAGTTCATCCCTCAGGCATCCTCTGTATCAACTAGTCTAGTGCAAATACATCAGTCTTTGTTTAAAGCCCTTTGTGTCGGTTTTTTCATGGTCTCACTCCTGTTAATTCCTGAAGGCTAGGAAGTGTTGGCATCACCATCCCTGAAAGTGTTCAAAAATGTGAATATGGCACTTGAGGACCTGGTTTAGTGGTGAACACAGTGGTGGTGCTGGGTTGATGGTTGGACTTTAATGATCTCAAAGGTCTTTTCCAACCTTAGCAGTTCCGTGATTAAGACTGGGATGGTATCGCTCCAAACCCATGGGTGATACTCCTGCCCTGGTGTGCAGACACGGGAACTGCAGGGCTGAGCTTCCAAATCAAACTAGAAACAATCATAGAGCTTTAACGCAGCTCCTCACCCTGGAAAAAAGGCAGCAAGGTGGTCATTCCCCTTACCCTCGGTGTCTTACTTCAACACCTACCTCAGACCCTCCTGGTTGTGTCCTGCACGGGAGAAAGCGGGGCTTCTTGGAGGGCTGCCCAGTGCTCTGCACGGAGCTACTCGTGGACATTTGAAGAGGCTCCCACCTGCAGCAGCACCCAGGGGAGATGAAAGGTTGTGTGGGCCTCAGGTGCTGTGGGCTGCGGCCCTGGACCCATCCAGGAAATCCTGCAGGAATTCCAAGAATGTGAAGCCGAAACAGGGCTGGAGATAACAGTCTGCACACAACACAGCTTTTATCTGCCTCAAGGCTAGTCTCCTGCTCCTTGGTTACACTGCAAGCAGTTCACCGCCAGTGTTCCAGCCTTAAGAGCGTTTCTATCTCTTTGTCCTTCTCCAAATCTTTAGCTAATCATCCTTTAGACTGACTGGTTCCCTGCCGGCCTCCTGGCCCTTCTCCCCCACCCGCTGCTGACCCAGGCTCCGCTGTCCCCCTGCCAGCCCCGATCCGCCCGTGCCAGGCGGGCGGGCCCGCGGCCCCACGGCCTCTTTCGCTTTCGTTTCTCCCTGCGCGACCAGCCCTGGCCCAGCCCAGCCCAGCCCAGCCCAGCCCAGCCCGGATTAACCTGGCACTCCTCGACGCGGCACCATCTCTGCTCGGCTCG
>VZRH01000018.1:217124-232700 GCA_013397555.1 Urocynchramus pylzowi | reverse complement strand
AACCTGGCACTCCTCGACGCGGCACCGGCTCGGCTCGGCTCGGCTCGGCTCGGCTCGGCTCGGCTCGGCTCGGCTCAACCATGCCGCGGTTCAGCGTGGCGGAGGCCAGTCTTTGGGGGTGTCAATTCGTGCAGTTCCTGCAGGACACGGGCAGGGAGCAGGCGAGCCTGCGGGAAACGCTGCGGACCATCTACAACCAGGAGTTCCGGGGCAGGTGAGAGCCCTCGGCCAGACCCGGGCAACATCATCTGGGACAGACCCCGGGCCAGCATCCCCATTGCCTGGCCAGCGCCACTGGTCCCCAGCAGCATCACTGGGGTCCCCAAGCTTGTCTGTCTCACCAAAGCCCTGCTGGGATGATCCCCAGCTCCATGGGCCCCCAGCAACTGCCTGGGGATGGCCTTGGACACCCACTGCCCACCATACTCCCCCACCTCACCCTGCTGACACCAATGACACTGATCCTTGTGCAATATCACCGCTGTTAATCATTGGCAAAGCCGGGGCTCAGTGCACTGGTGGGACTGGGAGGAGGTACCTGGGGAGTCATCACTGCTGGGAGCACAGTGGCTGTGCCTTAGCAGAGCCACCGTCTGTGCCAGCTCAGCTCCCAAGCACTGGCATGGACAGGGACTGCATGGCTGTCAGGGCCAGGCAGAGATGCAGTGGGACAGCTGGAATGGCTGTGGCATAGCTGGGACAGCAGTGGCACAGCGTGGACTTGCTGGAGCAGCCAGCAGAGATGTAGGATTTGCACAGGCCAGTGGGAAGCCCAAGTCCTTCTTCCTCTCCTGGAGCAGAGGGGGCCTACTGAGAACCCCCTCACTGCAGCCTCAGTGTCCTGCTTCACCTCAGCTGCCTGTGCCCGTGGCAGCCGGGCCACACTGTCCCACACAAACCCTCTCCCTTGTCTCCGCAGGACTGATGCCAAGACACCCAGTTTTTCCTGCATCTTGTACGCGCTGAAGACAACCCACCAGGTTCAGGTGCACGGAGAGGTGGTGAAATTCAAGGTGAGTTCATGCTGGGGTGGTGCCCACCAGGACTGGCTCCTCAGGAGCCCCCTGCAGAATCCTGGGGCCACGCTGATTCTGGCTGCTCCTTGCAGGTGAAGAGGCGTGTGGTGGTGGCAGACCAGTACCGGCGACCCAGAAGGAATGCACGGACATCCGTGTCCACGTCTGCCTCAGGACAGCAGCTCAGCTCCACTCCACAAATGCCCCAGAGCTATGCCAAGCAGTGGTATGACCAGCAGCACCCCACCCTGGCGTGTCCCTTGGATCCCCCACCCCGGCTGGGAAAGCCTGACCCTCCCTCCCCACAGGGCTCAGCTCATTCGTGGGAAGCACGGGGTAGAGATCATCTCAGACTATGACCAGGCCAACGGGAATATCCGCTTCCCAGTGGTGCCGGGTGAGCCCCGGACAGTCACTGTCCTGGTGCAGAACTGTGGGACAGAGGTGGTGACGCTGCAGCAGTTCCAGCCACGCCAGCAGTCACAGGAGCTCTCCTTCAGCGATGAGCAAGGGGCAGTGCAGGGCCAGTCCCTGCTGTTACACCCAGGTAGGGTCCCACCCCATCCCCTGCCCGTGCCCTGCCCTGCAGAGAGGGTGCAGGACCCAGTCTCACCACTTCACCCCGCAGGTGGGATGTACCCCATCCAGGTGCGGTGCCTCACCACCTGCAATGGGCACTTCAGTGCTGTGGTGGTCTTTGAGTTCACCAAGGAGCCAAACGAGTCCTTCAGCATCTCACGCTACGTTGCTGCCATTGCCGAGAGCCAGCTGGCCAAGGACCTGGGGCCCTCGGCACCTTTCCAGCCTTACGAGGCCAGCCTGCAGCGCCTTGTCACAGTCATCACCGAGGATGGCATCCCCCCTGACAGGTATGTGATGAAGTCACCTGCTGCCATCCTGAGCAGAGGGGCCCAGCCTGTTCTCCAGCCAGGGCAAGGCTCAGCTCCTTGACTGTCTGGCACCACAGGACTGTGCTTCAACCCTGCGCCATGGCTGGTGACAGTGGGGTTGGGGAAACCGTGTAGTCCCTGCAGCACTACTGTCCCCTCCACTCAGCTCCCTGAAAAATGAACTGGAGAGGGAGATCCCTCTGGGCACCTACCAGTACCCAAAGAGCCTCAAAGACACGATCCTGCTCGGACCCAACACCAGTGCCAGCTCCAGCTGGGCTGCCATGCGGTGAGTGCCAAGGGCTGAGAGCAATGCTGAGGTGTTCCTTGAGTGCCAAGCTGTCCCTGGGACACAATGACATTGCTGCTGCCCTCAGCTCGCTGCTGGAAGCACCTCTGCAGGCTGAGAACTACCACCAGAAATTCCAGCTGCTGCTGCACCTGGAGGAGATTCAGATGGAGGTGGACATCCGACGCTACGACATGCAGGATGTGACCATGGTGCAGGAGAGAGCGCTGCTGGTTCTCGATGTGCGTAGGGGCTGAGGGATGGGAGGGGTGCTGGCACAACACTGGCACTCCCAGAGTGCCTGGCATCACTCTGGCCCTTTGGCACAGGTGCCTGGCGTGGCTGAGAACCGCCCGTCCCTGCTGAGAGGGGACCACCTCTTTGCCCACCTGAGCAGCGAGCGGGACCGCTCCCCGCTCGTCCAGTACAAGGGCTACGTGCACAGCGTGGAACTGGAGAAGGTCAGGCTGGGCTTCTCCTCCAAGTGAGTGATGTCTGGTCCCAGCAGCCTTTCTCAGAGATGCCAAAGGCCAGGAGTGGGTTGGAAGGGGCCAGGAGGGCATGGGAGAGTGCCCCTGCTCACACCATTCCTTCCCAGGCTGCAGAAGAAGTTTGTGAAGAACCTGAAGTTCGATGTGACCTTCACCTTCAGCCGGCTGCCACTGCAGGTGCAGCACCGGGCTGTAGTCCTGGCCGTGCGCCGTGGCTTGTTCAGCCTGCTCTTCCCCTCCGCCTCCTGCCACAAGTCCCTCTTCTCAGGCCCCTTCCAGCCCCGGTGAGTGCCCAGCTCTGCAGGGTGGGAGGGTCTGAGGGGTGGAGGGGATGGGGGCGATGGGGCTCCGGCAGCGCGGCCTCTGCTCCCACAGGTGGTTTAACCACAAGCTGGAGACCAACGAGGAGCAGTGCAAAGCTGTGACCCACATCGTGATGGGGGTGTCCCGGCCAGCCCCATACCTCATCTTTGGCCCCCCTGGCACTGGCAAGACGGTCACTATGGTGGAGGCCATCAAGCAGGTGATTTGGCCGGTGCCCAAATCCAGCCCTGAGCATTGCTGCCCCTTCTCGTCCATGGGGCTCAATGCTGTCACCTCCTCCTCCCACCCAGGTGTGGACATGCTTCAAGGATGCCCGTATCTTGGCCTGTGCCCCTTCCAACAGTGCTGCAGACCTGCTGTGCCAGTGCCTCATCAAGGACATTGCCCCTCAGAATGTTTACAGGCTCATCGCCAGCTCCAGGAGCTACAGGGAAGTGCCCACTGATATCATGGTAGGTCCCTGCCCCTCCACCCTGAAATCCTGACAGCACATCTGGGCTGTTGTCCCCCAGGATAAGGGGACCTCACCCCATGCCTGCGCTCCAGCCCTGCTGCAACTGGGATGATGAGCAGAGCAGCTACGTGTACCCAAGCAAGGAGAGCCTGAAGCAGTACCGGATTATCATCACCACACTGGTGACAGCAGGAAGGTCAGAGGAGCTGGGATTGTCCCCAGCATCCGTGGCAGGTGGACCCAGGGCTGCCTTGCAGCCAGGCTGTGAAGGCAGTCCCTCTGGGAGTCAGCAGGGAGGGGTTGGAGGAGGGCAGGCAGCAGCGGGGGAAATCCCTCCTCTGTGGGAGGATGAGGATGAAGGGTAGGAGAGGAAGTGTGGCCAGGTGGGGCAGGATGCTGAGAACAGCCTCATTCCATCTCTCCCCCAGGCTGGTGTCAGCCAACTTCCTCCCTGGGTTTTTCTCCCACGTCTTCATCGACGAGTGCGGCCACGCGGTAGAGCCGGAGAGCGTGGTCGCCATCGCGGGTGAGTGGTGCCGGCTGCTGTCTCAAGGACCAGCATCTCTGCATGGCCTGGGGCCCCTCCCCTTCCCCACTGAGCTCCCCCTGTTCCCAGGGCTCCTGGCTCCCATGGATGAGAAGACCAACCCCAATGGGGGGCAGCTGGTGCTGGCAGGAGACCCCAAGCAGCTGGGCCCTGTCCTGACCTCACCACTGGCCATCCAGTATGGTTTGGGTGAGTGGGGAGAGGAGTGGGAGTGCTTCAGGCACCCCACAGGGGCTGAGTGGCCTTGCGGGGAGCCACAGGATATCTCTGGGCACAGGCACCTCGCTGCTGGAGAGGCTGATGCTGCACAACCCCTTGTACAAGAAGTCGAGTGGAGGATACGACCCACAGTTCATCACCAAACTGCTCTGGAACTACAGGTGGGGACAGGGATAGTGCAGGAAGGGATTGAGCCAGGCAGGGATTGGTGAGCATGGTGCTCCAGGATCTGTCCCCCAGAGCCTCGGAGTGCCCCAGCTGGTGTGGGAGATGGGAGTGCACGGTGCCTGAGGGGGTTCTGGACCCACGTGGCACCCACCCTGGGCACGGTCCTGCCTCTCCCAGGTCCCACGAGGCCATTCTCAAGATCCCCAACGAGCTCTTCTATGACAACGAGCTGAAGGTGTGCAAGAGCGACGGGCTTGACATCCGGAATCTGTTTTGTACCTGGGAGGAGCTTCCCAAAAAAGTGAGGGGCGCAGGGGGGACTGACCCAGGGGGTTCCCCAAGGCACAGGCAGAGCAGAGCCAAACGTTCTCCATCCCCAGGGCTTCCCCATCATCTTCCATGGGGTTTGTGGGGAAGACCAGAGAGAGGCCAAGAGTCCCTCATTCTTCAACACGGCCGAAATTGAGGTCCTGGTCCACTACGTCAAGAAGCTGCTGCAGAGCCGGGGCAAGGGCAGCTGCCCCGCTGTGTCCCCCAGGGAGATTGGCATCATCTCTCCCTACAGGAAGCAGGTGAGGGACACAGCCCTGCAGGCTGGGCATAGGCAGAGATCTCCCCAGGGGGCAGGGAACACTGGGATGGATGGGCAGCCCCGAGGCTGGCACATGGCCCTGTGGTGGCTGGATTTTGCCACATGCCTCCACTCAGGTAGAGAAGATCCGGAAAGCCATCACCTGCCTGGATCCCGATCTGCAGAAGCTGCCGGACATCAGCCAGTTGAAGGTACGTCCTGGGCATGAGGAGAGAGGAGCACACCATAGGAGGTGTGAGCCCTGACAGCCCCAGCCCAGGGGTGCTCCTGGCCCCTCACCTGTTGTCCCTGCCCCAGGTGGGCTCTGTGGAAGAGTTCCAGGGCCAGGAGCGGCACGTGATCCTCATCTCCACCGTGCGCAGCTGTAGCACATACTTCCAGTTCGACCAGACCTTCAGGCTGGGCTTCCTCAAGAACCCCAAGGTACCGCCTAGCCCCGAGCAGACCCTTCCTCCTTGGCATCCCCTTCTTCCCTCTGGTTCTCACAGGCAGGCAGAGCTGCTCTGGGTGCTCAGTGCCACACCAGAGCTGCCTGCACCCAGGCAGGGCCATGAGATGATGAGAGGTGTTGCAGCCAGGTAAAGCCCTCTTGCTTGTCCTCTCCAGAGGCTTAACGTGGCCATCACCAGGGCCAAGGCTCTGTTGATCGTGGTGGGTAATCCGACCGTGCTCAGCAAGGACCAGCACTGGCTCAGGTGAGCTGCTCCTGGCCCCTGCCACAGACAGTGCTCACCTTTCCTGCTGCCAGCACGTGGTGCCTGGCCATGCCCAGCGAGGCCGGGGCCCCTCGTGCCCACCCTTCCCTCCCTGTACACCTTCAGGCTCCTCAGGTTCTGCAAGGAGCAGGGTGGCTACACCGGGTACCCCTACGAGGATGAGAGCACAGCTGAGGACAGACTCGCCAACGACCTCCACATGCTGCAGCTCGGTGTTTAGCACCAGGTGAGCAGAGCTGGGCACTGCCAGTGGCCCCCAACAGCAGCAGGGTGCCAGGGTTACATGCCAGCACCCTGGGGCAGCAGCATGGCCAGGGTTACAGCTGGGGCACTGGGAGGCTTCTCCTGCCCCAAATGCAACAGGACTTACAACAGGTTTTTGCTTAGGGCTTGCATGTCTCCACCTCGAAGACAGGAGCCAGCTCTGCCATGAGGTTTCTCTGCAGGAAATGCACCTGGGAAGGGAGAAGCCCCATGAAGCTGCATCCCCTTCAGCCTGTCCCTAGCCTGCAGCAGCTCCTGCTTCTTCTGTCTCAGTCCTGGGGTGCTCCATGCATCTCTGTGGAGATGGGGCTGAACCCACCAGACCAGAAAGTGTTGCCAGCCTTTGCTGCCAGCCACGGAGCCCACACCAGCATCAAACTGGGACAACTCTCCATTTTAATCATTTTTTTACATGGCTGTGGCAAAACTATTCTGTGACTGGTCTCAGCATTCAGCGAAAGGCTTAAGCCTGGAGATCCTGGCCTCCAAAGAACATCACTGGGTGCACAGGAGAGCTCACTGCTGCTGTGATGGGTGGCTGGGGAAGGCAAGTACCTGGTCTGGGACAGGCTGGCTCAGCTCTCCACTGAGCAGCTGCCTGGCCTGAGAGCTGGCATGGCTGTGCAGGCACTCTGTTTCCCTCAAATAAATGTTTAAAGAAAAGCAGTGTAGTGTTGAGTCCTAGGTGGGCCTTGCTTACACAGACAGGGCTTCAGAGCAGCCTCAGGCTCGCTGCAGCCCTGCCCTGACCTGCTCTAGAGGCAGGATGGCTCCAGCAGTGATGGCAGTGCCCATCCCCCAGGGACTGGGTACAGCTGGGAAGCTCCTGCCTGGCCCTTCCCATGTAAACTACTTCCTGGCTCTTCTGCAAGGTACAGGGTAGTGAGCCCTGATCCTCCACCAGCAGCTAAAGCAGCAGGGGCTGGGGGCCAGGCAAGTCCCCACCCTGCAGCACAAGGCCCTGAGCCCAGGCAGGAGCCTGGAGCAGTGAGAGGCTCAAAGGAGAGCCAGAAGAACACCAGACAAGCAAAGTTGTAATTACTAAAATACCAGTTTGCATTTATTCTCCCAATTATGCAGCTGGGTTAACTGCTGCCAAGTCCATGACCGAGGCAGACTGGAAGGCGGCGATGCGGGCAGAGCTGGGCGCGTGCCCCGGCAGGAGAGCTGCTGGCAGCAGCCGAGCCCGGCTCTGCTCAGACAGGGCTGAAACCGCCCGGGCGAGCCTGCAGCGCTGCTGCGAGCTGCCTGCACGGCCAAGGAGAGCAGGCAGAACACCGAGGGTGGCACACCCCACACGTGAGCTGGGGCCGGCACCTCCCGCTACTGTGACACCTGCCCAGAGCTGGGGAAGAGCGAACACCGCAGCAATGCCCACGGGAAAGGCAAAACCAGGGAGCTCAGCACAAAACGGGGCGACATGGGGAGCACCCGGCCCATGGAGAGCAGCAGGCACTGAAGGCACTGGCCCCTCACGGCCCTGGAATGTCGCAGGGACACCCCGTGAGTGTGGGTGGCAGCTCTGGTGAAGGGTTCAGGGCAGGACGTGGCACCACGAGGTCCTGCTTGGGCTGTCTGCCAGCAGTCCCCCCGGCAGGGCAGCCAGCGGGGCCGCTCACAGCAGCGGGCAGCCTCGGCGCTTCTTGTTCTTCCGCACCTGCAGCCCAGCACGGGTGGCCATCTCAAACACCTCCCGCACCCCCTCCTTCGTCTTGGCCGAGCACTCAAGGTAGCCAAAGGCGTTGATCCTGTTGGCCATGTCCCTCCCCTCCTCTGGCTTCACCGGCTCCTAGGAAACAGTAAAAACAGGGTTTGGAAACATTGCCAGAACAGCAGCAACTGCCCTTGGGGCATCCAGCCCTTCCAGCCAGGATCTGGTGTGGGCAGGATCTGGTAGAAGTGGCTTGTTGCTGGTTGGGGGAGCCAGGGCTGTGCCCACCTGCTTCATCTTGGCCAGCTCCCGCCGCGTGTGCTCGTCGTTCCGCAGGTCCTTCTTGTTCCCCACCAGGATGATGGGCACATTGGGGCAGAAGTGCTTCACCTCCGGCGTCCACTTCTCAGGGATGTTCTCTACAACAAGCACACGTGGAATCCTATGAGCTGAGGGGCTGCTGCCCCACAGCCTCCACACAGAAAGCAGCCCCAAGCTGCTCCCGTTGGAGCAGGGAGCGCTCAGCCCCCCTCTCCCACCACCTCTGCCCGGTCAGCAAGTTGCCGGCATTTCCCTTAAGCACACTCAGGGTCGGGGGATGAAGGGAAGGCTCTGGCATCCTCGAGGGGCAGCACAGGGGCTTCCCAGACCCCAGGGGGTTCAGTAGCAGCACCGAGTCCCGTGGGAGCACCAGGTCCCTACCCAGGCTATCCGGGCTGTCGATGGAAAAGCACATGAGGATTACGTCTGTGTCCGGGTACGAGAGGGGCCGCAGCCTGTCATAGTCCTCCTGTCCTGCCGTGTCCCACAGGGCCAGCTCAACCTGACAGGGGAGAAGGACACGGCTCAGTGGCTCTGCAGGCCAGGAGGGACAGATTTATCTTCCTCAGGTATAGCTGTGCTCTTTCTCAAACTGGGAAGGCTCAGGGTGACCCGGAAATGCTGGAGCCACGGGCTCCTCTGTGCACTGCAGGTGCATCCGAGCCCACGGAGCAATCCCATGGCACTGCCAGCATGGGACCTGGAGCGAGGGCACGGGAATGACAACGGCCCTCACCTGCTTCCCATCCACCTCTATGTCAGCAATGTAGTTCTCAAACACGGTGGGCACGTACACCTCGGGGAACTGGTCTTTGCTGAACACGATCAGCAGACAGGTCTTTCCGCAGGCACCATCTCCCACAATCACCAGCTTCTTCCTGATGGCTGCCATCGCTGTGGGGACACGAGCAGATGAGCAGGACAGAGCAGCCCGGGCAGTTCATGCTCCCGACCCCCAAATTCCTGTGCACAACAGCCTGGGAGACACCAGACACAAGCACCTGGGCACTCCCCACTGCGAGCAGCCAGTGACTGACAGGACAGAAGGCTGCCCAACCCTGTGCCAGACACCCTCCAGCTCCCACACTCATCAGCTCATGGGCACCACAAGGACTGGCCTGACTGGAACCAGTGACACCCAGCACTGCTGCTGTGGCTGGGAGAACCATCCCAGCTGTGGTCAGTGCTGGTGGCTGCACACAGGGACCTTGTGGGAGTCCACAAACCACTCTGCCTTCCCCAGACATCCAACCCACCCTTGGTTTTGCTGTGCTACCACCCAAGTAATCAAGATTTTAGACTATCTCAGAGTTCCACGCACATGCTGGGTTTATTTTAAATTACAAATTCCTCAGGGCAGAAACTGTGCTTTGGATTTCACCCCAGCACACTCACCAGACCCCAAATAATCTGATCAGCAGCTGGAACACACCAAGCCAAGCTCCTGGAGGTCTGGGCAAGCAGGACCTGTGTGCCTGGCACCCGGCTGGCCCCATGCCAGCCTGCCTGAAAAAGGAGCCTTTGCCATGGAACCAAGAGAGCCAACGCTGGCACTGGCAGCAGGAGAAGCTGCCAGTCACCACTCAGCAAACAGAGCTGAAACCCCACGACAAAGCAGGCAGCTTTCTGCCCCACGGGAAAAGGATGCAGTTCTGCAAGGAAAACTATGCCTTTGCACCCCTCACTTTCAAAAGGGGTTTACAGCTGAGCCTGGGAACCAGCCAGGACAATGCCACAAAATGCCTGGCACAGCATCTGAATGAGGCATGAGAAAATCAGCCTTAGTGGGATCACATCCCTCCCCAACCTTGTGACCAAAATCTCTTTTCCATCCCCATATTCCCAGTCCAAAGAGCCTATCCTACTCCTTACATGCCTTCAGCACATCACCAGCCCCCTGTCCCTGCAGAGATCCTGGGAATGACGCAAGTTGACATCTCAGGGTTTAATCCCTGCAAATTCACACTGCTCTGGGGGAAATTACAGGTGACCAAGAAACCTCTCCTGAAGGCAGGGATGTTCCACGCTTTCCCCTCTGCCCAGGCAGCAGGGTGGGAAGGAGCCGTTCATGCTGGGAGCCTGGGGAAGGTTCACAGGAAATAACCCCGTGGGAAGGACACACACACACCAATGCTGATGCATTGAGCTGCAAGCACTGGGAGTGGATCATGCTGGGATCACTCCAGGATCACTGGGATCACCTTGGGAAGGCCAGAATATCACAAGCCTGGCCTTTAACCAGGGCATTCATACTGAGCCTTGACAAAGGCCAGGAATCTGTCCCTGCCCCAGTGATCCCATCCTCACCCTGTGCCAACAGAAAAGGGAGGAAAAGGGTAAAGCAGGAGTCCGGCTGCATCTTAATTAGCTGCAAGTGAAGGATTAAGAAATGAGCCTGAATGGCTGACTCGCATTCCAAAGGCAGGCTGCAGACCTGCTTGTCTCACCGATGTGCCTGGCAGGTCACCCCTGTCACACAAAGCCTGGGGAACCACCCCAGTTTCACAAATCACACTGCCTGATGATTTGGGCAAAAGAGAGGGAGTTTTCACCCAGCCTGGACCAGGCCCTGCTGCAGCCATGGACCTTTGTAGGTTCCAAGCATTTCGGCTCACAAGCTCAGGCAGGAATGGTTCATGGCTGCTGAGCGCTCTGGAGCTGTTAATAAAAATAGAAAGCTGGCACTTGTAAGGTGAGAAGAGGGAGACTCAAGGGCTGCATCCGGGAGATGGGACGTTCCTCAGCTGGGATCCTTGGTGTCAGGCACGCATCCCAGTGGAGCGGCACGTCTACAGGAAGGTGACCACATTTGTGCAACACTGCAGTCAGAGAAAAAAACAAAAACGTGCTCCAAAGGGCCCTTTAGGAACCAGGGGCACTTTTTAGGGAGGCAAGTGCTGAGCATGGGAGGGAAACAGCTCCTGTCCCTATTCCTCAGGCCCTGCTGCTCCTGCCTGCCCAGCTGGGCCAGGCAAACCCACAGTTCCACAGAACCATTAAAGCTGGAAAGGACCCCCAAGACGTACAAGTCCAACCCTTGCTGCAAACCATCCTTCTTGTCTGACCATAGGCTCGTCCTCTCTCCAGCAGCATGCCCACAGCACAGAAAACGGAGAGCTCAGGGAGAAAAAAGCCTGTTTACTTGGACACAAAGCTTCTTTGCCCACAGCAAAACATGATATGCTGCTTTGTGCCTCCCTGTCTCCAAGAGGAAAGGCGGTTTGGGCCGTGCCAGTATCTAACCCAAGCACAGGCAGATGACAACACGAGCAGCATAAGGAGCAGGAGATGCCCAAGGACACAAACAGCCGCTCCCAGACGGACACCAGGACCTGCCCATGCCCCGTCTGCAGACACTGCATTGAACCAAACCCAAGCAGAGTGGCACTGCTCCTGCCCAAAGGCTGCCTGCCCTGCCCTGCCCTGGCAGGGGACAGCAGCTGCCCCAGGGCGAGCCCAGCCCCTCACCCCGAGCTCCTTCCCACGGCCTCCGCGCCCTCCCTGACCCGGGACGGCTCCGGCCCCGCAGCTCCGAGCCCGGCGTGATGCCCAGTGGTGACTCAGAGGGCAGAGGCACTGTCCCCACCCAAAATCTCAGCACAATTCATTCCATTACTCAGGAGAGCCATCCAGAAATAGCCCATTACTAATCCAGAGCTGGTGTGCAAAAGCAAGCAGGGCAAGGAGGCTGGAAGAGCTGTGAGCCCGAGGGGTCGGCTGGGTGCCCCAATCCTGCACGGGACCCAGAAGCTGGCACAGCACCAATACCAGATGCCAGCAGCTCTCTGTTCCAGGAAAGATGAGCTGCTTTGCCAGGGGATGCTCTTGTTGCTCAGCAGGATGAGGCCAGTCCCTGCGATGAGGATTCTGATGCAAAGGTCTTTGCACTGTTGCCAGATTATGAACAGATAAAAAGAGGGGAAAGCATGAAGACAATTTCATGAAGACAAACAGGACAATCCCAAGTACAAATGCAGAAGAATTAAGTGGGAGAAGCCCCCAGAGGAAGGACTTGGGAGTGCTGGTGGATGAGAAGCTCAACATGACACAGCAGTGTTCACTGGCAGCCCAGAAACACCCCCGTGTGCAGGGCTGATCCCCCAGCGTGGGCAGCAAGGGAGGGGGGAATTCTGCCCCTCTGCCCCACTCAGGTGAGAGCCCACCTGCAGAGCTAGGGCCCCCAACACAGGGAGAACACAGGGCTGCTAGAGTGAGGCCATGGAGCTGGAGCCCCTCTGCTCTGGAGCCAGCCTAGCAGAGCTGGGGGTGTTCATCCTGGAGAAGAGAAGGCTCTGGGGAGACCTCAGACCCCCTTCCAGAAGAAATTATTCCCTGAGATGATGGTGAGGCCCTGGCACAGGCTGCCCAGAGAAGCTGTGGCTGCCCTGTCTTTGGAAGTGTCCAAAGCCAGGTTGGATGGAGCTTGGAGCAGCCTGGGATAGTGGAAGGTGTCCTTGCCATGGCAGGGGGTGAAACAAGATGAGCTTTAAGGTCCCTCCCAATCCCAAACCATTCTGGGATTCTGTGACAATCTGAAGATGGCTTTACTACAACTGCCATCAGGCCAAATGATTAAAAGCACACAGTCATCCACAACAGACATGAAAGCTGAGATTTTAAAGTCTGCAAACCACCCCAAAATTCAGCCAGCCCTGCCCAGACCACGCTGGCAATCCAAACTGGCAGCTCTTGGGTGTGAGCAGCACTCGCAGGGCCCTGCTGGAGATGCCTCCTGCTCATCCATGAGAACACAAAAGGGAGCAGCAACTGCGTGCCAGCATTTCCCACTGCCCAACCCCACAGGGCTCCCATGGCCATCCCCACACCTGCTGCTGCAGGCAGGCTGGGCCCACACAGGGACAGCTGTGGGATTAATCTGTGCCACCACTGCCAGCACCAGCCAAATCCTGAGCAGGCATCTCCTTCAGCTCACCAAAAAGCTGCAACATGACCCCAGATTGCTCTGTTCTACTTTCCAAGCAGCTATTCTAAAGCCATCACCATAAAATCAGCCAGGCTCCAGGGCAGCCCTTGTGTTGCTGGTCTCTCCCAGCTTTGTGCCTCAAAATGTGAGTTCCTGCTGAGCAGGATATAGGGAATTCCTCTGGCAGCAGGATGTGTCCATCATCCAGTGTCTGCTATGGGGACTCAGGAATAGCAGAGAAAGAGGTTAATGCTTTGAAGGACTCCAACCAGGGACAGAAATCTTTCAATGAACCTCCTTGGCCAGACTCAACTTCCTAGAGGTAACAGAGGGGTTTTGTTCAAAAGCAGAAATTCCCGAGCACTGCTGACAGCCCCACCCTGGTCAGACCGGTCCCACCAGGGATCACTGCCCTGGCCAGAGGCACAGCTCTGAAGTCTGGGCAGGGCTGGGGGGAAAGAGCTGTGCTGGGAGCAGCCCCTTGGCAGGGACACCCCCACAGGGATACCCCAGTGCTGTGGGGCAGTTCCACTGCAGAAATGGTTTTAGCAGTTTGGACTCACTGGTACAATGATCAAGTAAGTAAACTTCCAAATTAGAGCCCCACAGGAATGCCCACTGTGGGGAACTTCATTTGCTGAGACACCTAAGCCATGGCCAAGGTAGTACAGGACAAGTGTCTTGGCCACTACTGCAAGCACCAGAGGGACTCTGACTACAGAATCACAGAATCATTAAGGTGTAAAGGCAGAAAAAAATTCCAAAAAGGGCTGGAAGCAATGATGCTAAGAGGAAGTGCAATGGGCAGGGAGGAGCGTGGGCTCCTGGGTGGATTGCAGCTCAAGACCATCCAAGTGGCACTGGCTTTGGCAGAGCAGCATCTGTAATTCCACACTCCTCCATCCCCTAGGCTGTGCTGTTTGTGCAGCGCAGACCAGTCCCCAGTCCCAGTCCCAGTCCCAATCCCCAGTCCCAGTCTCCAGTCCCAGTCCCAATCCCCAGTCCCAGTCCCAGACCCAATCCCCACTCCCACTCCCANNNCCCAATCCCCAGTCCCAGTCCCAGTCCCCAATCCCAGTCCCAGCCCAGTCCCAGTCCCCAATCCCAGTCCCAGCCCAGTCCAACAGCCATCGCTGACACCCCGGCTGACCCACACCCACCCCCACCACCAGTGCCCACTGCTCCCAGCCTCCTGCCTCACCTGCCATCCCGCCTGCCTCTGCTGCCAAAACTACCCAGCACCAAGGAAAATGTCTTTATTCACCCCTGAGAGCTGCCTGAAACCTTCCTCAGACCTCCAGACCTGCTATATCCAAACAAGTGATTGTCAAAATAGGAGCTCAACCCAGTGCTCAAGTTTAGACCTTGCCCATTTTTTTGGAGATACTCTTTGGGCACAACCAGGCAGGCTGGGCTTAACACACACTCCAGTGGCAAAGGGCAACTGTCCACACCCAGACCTGGAGCAGAGTGTCCAGGCTGGCTCGTTTTCACTGCTAAATCCCACAAAAAACATCCACAAGCAAAACAGAGAAAGGAACTTTGAACAGAAGAATTTGAAAGCCTAAACAAAGCTCAAACCACAAGTGTTTGAGCACTGAGGGAAAAGCTGCCTGCCCTTACCTCCTTTTCCAAAGGACATCATGCCATGTTCTTATTTTACCTCCTGCAGCAGTGACAGCCTTCCCAGCCTCACGGCAGCACAAGTGTCTTGCTGGAAGCTCCAAACAACAGGCCACAGTCTCAGCAGATGCCTGTGCCTGCCTGCCCCAGCGCCGACCAAGGTCTGCTACTACAACTCCTTACTTCTCATGTCAACACGCCTCTCCAGTGCAAACGGCAAGTTGGGAGGTGAGCCTGGATAAACGCTCCTGATAACCTGTTGGAAGACAGTGACCTGGCTTATTTTCCACTTATACGTTTCCCTGGAGAAGCTGCAGCTGTCAGGAACCTGGATGCAAGTGAAAGGCCACAAAATCTCATGCAGCCTCTACCTGAGCTGAGGAGGAGGAGCTGGACATAAACTGAAACTGTTTGGACACCAAAAGCACTTGGCAAAACAGAAACAAAATGCAACTGGTCCCCATGACACCCAGCCAGCCAGTCCACCACCTGCAGTCTCCAGTTTCCCCTGGAACACTTTCCCAGGGCTGTCAGCCGGGGGGGCTCAGCCAGGCCCCTGCTCCCAGCCCACCCCAGGCAGGTGCACCCCAGGGATCTCCCTCCTGCTCCCCCGGGGCGCTGGGAGGCTGGGCTGGCTTTAGGGAGGCTGGCGGCCACTGAGAGGCTTGGCTGCCAGACTGCTAGCACTGGAAAAGGCCACGCAGTCATGCTTTTGGAATGCTCCCCTGCTCCTAAGACATTACACAATTATTTCCCCTCCCCACAAACCCCCCTAATATAAATGTTTAAGAATGAGCTCAGCAGTAAGGAAAGGGAACTTTTTTTCCCTCTTCTTGAAGAAAACACAGAGTGGCCACTCCATGGGCAAGGCTGTCCATGGGGACACTGCTGGAGTGGGGGTTGTGGGGAGGGATGTGGGATGGGGCAGCAGCCCCCAGGCTCTCATCCCAGGTCAGACACTGCCTGGGAGACAACTGCAAGTTGGGACCCACAGCCCAGGGCCACCCTCAAGGAATGGCAGCCTGCAGTAACTGAGGCAGAGCTGACCCACCCCTCACCACACCCAGGGACCCCCACCCCACCCTAG
>VZRH01000018.1:206498-216505 GCA_013397555.1 Urocynchramus pylzowi | reverse complement strand
GTGCCGAGCCGTGCGGGGCCGTGCCGAGCCGTGCCGTGATGGGCCGTGCCGAGCCGTGATGGGCCGTGCCGAGCCGTGATGGGCTGTGCCGAGCCGTGATGGGCCGTGCCGAGCCGTGCGGGGCCGTGATGGGCTGTGCCGTGCCGTGCCGAGCCGTGCGGAGCCCAGCCCAGCCCAGCCCAGCCCTTTCCAGCGCTGCCCCCGCCCGGCTCCGGCGCCCCCGGTGTTTCCCCGCGGAGCCCCTGGGCGCCCCGAGGGCGTTTTACCTGTTCAGGTTCCCCAGGCCAGGTGCGGAGGGGGCGACCCCAAGTGCCGGGGAGGGGGCTGAGCTGCTGCCCTCAAACGCCCCCGTGCCGGGTAAGACCGGCGGCACGGTCCATTCCCAGCGGGACAGACACAGCTGCCTTGTCCCCAGGGTCCCCTCCGGGGGGCCTGGCGGAGGGGGCTGTGACCTGCTGTGGCCCCAGGGCCACTGTGGGCCTCCGGCTCCCCGTGCCCAGCGTGGGCTGTCGGGAGGGAGCCCCGGGCGGCTGCCCCCCCTGACATCCAGCTGCAGGGCAGAGTTCCCGTCCCTCAGCCAGGGAAAGGCAGCCCCAGGAGCCTGGCGCAGACCCAGGCTCATAAACCGCTGCTATTTTAAGGGCTTGCAGACTATTTTTCTTTATTCATCAAGCCCCAGGCCAGGAGTTGGTTCCAAAGGAAATGTTTCCTTAGTAAAAGAGGGAACCACAGAGGAAGCTTTAAATGCGGCAGCCACTGCCTCCTTGTCTTATCCAACAGCCGGGCAGTGACCTGGAAAAGCAGAGCCAGTTCTCAGCCACCAGCATGAGAAGGAATGTGCCAGGGGAACAGGGCTGTGCAAACAAGTGTGACGAGGGCATCAGGAGTATCAGGGGTACCAGGTGGCTGTCAGAGGAACGTGGGGGTGTTTCCAGCAGGCAGCCCACCCTCGAGGCAGAAGCAGCTGCTGCTTGAGTGCCTGAACTCCCGGAGAGGGATAGTCACATTCCTCGGAGCCACAGCCTGCCCCACTCCCTCCCTGCAGACAGGAAAACCATGAGCCTTTTCTCCCTTCCATTCGGTGTGCGATGTTCCTGTTCCCACCAGACTGCTGCCTCCCAGGCAGACCCAGGGATCCAAACCCCCCCAGCACACCAGCGGGTCCCACGGGGCTGGGGGGACGCTGCACGGGCTCTGACCAGTGCCAAGGCAGATGGACAGCAGCACACATGGCTCTGCACAGGCCTGTTTGCCTGCCTACATAAATTAATCAGAGCTAATTGGCTTTTCGGTAAGTCTTCTTTGCAGGAGCTCTGTAAAGAAAGATTTCGAGGCAGGACTGCGAGTGGCAAAATCTTTATTTAAACACACAGTGCTACACAAGGACAGGCCCCGGCCCCAGCACACCTCCCTTCAGCATGGATGCCAACAGGTTCAAATCTCGTGTATAACTTTCACTTTCCATTGTGTGCACCCAGTTTATTTACATCTCACTGGTTACAGGACACAAACAACATTCACTAGAGGTGACACTTGTCAAGAGCTGGCTGCACCCAGTGACAGAACACAAACTACTGGTGCCACGGAGCCTTTCCCAAACAAGGGACCATGGCCCAGCTCTCCCCATCCCCACACTGCCAGGCTGGGACAATCCCTCACAGTTTAGGATTCTGCAGAGGTCTGGGAAATGGATGCTCCAGGTTAGAGACTTGTGTGATGCAAAAATCCGGTGCAGAGATCAACTGCTCCAGCTCCCCTCTGCACCAGTTCTGAGATCATTAAGGAAAACATGGGAGCTGTCTTTCCCTGCCCTGGTCACACCAAGCTGCTTTTACTATAGGTTCCCAGCCCTGGGCTAAGCAGATCCAGTGCAGTTAAGCTGTTAAGCTCACCTGAATAGGGCTGCTCTGTGTGAGGCTGCTAACTCAGAACCACTCCAAAATATAGATATACATTCTTAGACTCCCCACACCAAGAAAGGATTTAGATATTTTCCAGCTCAGCTCTCCAGTTAATAAATAATTGGCTCCAGAAGCACTGCAGTGATCCAAGGCATGAGAGGATGGGGGTAGAACCTGTGGCACAGCCAGTGCTGGTGCAATTGCTTGTCCCTCCTCAGGGCTCTGGGTGCACAGCAGAGCTTGGTCACTGCTCCAACCTCCCAGACTGGAGACTGAGACAAAGTCCATGGCAGAATGAAGGTGTGAGGGGCTGAAAATTGGGAGCACAAGGCTGGGATGGCCATTGTGAAGCCTCAACTGGACTTGTGCCAGGCTTAGCATTGCCCAGCTGCCAGTGGGACTTTACTCCCAGTCACATCCCACCTGAGCCCCAGCTCCCACCCCCAACAGCAGCTTCAGTGTCACTGGCCAAAGCATCACAGGGCAGGAGATGGGGGTGACTGCAGCAGGAATGAGTGCCCCAGCAGCCCCATGGCTGTCACACAGGGCTGCAGTCAGCATAGCCATGGCAAGAGGCAAAGGACATGCTGAGGAGCCAAGGAGCCTTCAGGCTTTTCACAGCATTGAGAAAGTAGCAGCATAAAAAGATCCCTCAGCCCCAGTGTTCACACTCTGTCCAAGGCCTCTCTGTCTCCGCCTGGGACTGGGATGCAAGCAGGTGGAGGGGGATGCTCTGGACAGGAGCACACTCTGAGGCTCCAGGTTTCTTACTCTTCTTGCAGCTGGCTCAAAACACAGGTGCTTAGAGGAGACGTGGTCCTGAGGCAGCCTCAGAGTCCCACTCCAGTGTCTCCACGCAGGCAGGGTGAGCCCTGCTGCCCAGGCTCATTCAGCATCACGTGTAGTTGCCGGGGCCACCCAGGGGGATCACAAAAACAGAGATGTCATCACCAGAGCCCAGCTTGTCATTGGCCAGCCGCCAGCCACGCTCCTTCAGCACCCCCCGAGACCGCACCACCAGCTCCTGGGCCACCATGGTGTACCTGGGGCACAGCAGAGCACGGCTTAGCAGTGAGCCCAGACCCCCTGGTGCAGCATCCTGGCCAGGAGGGAGAAGCTAGAGCAACAGAGCTGCAGGAAAGGGTCCCTTGGAGAGATCCAGGCTCAGATATGCACATCCAGGGGGGCAGTGAGCTCCGTGGAGCCCAGAGGGATGCGTGGCCACAACGCTGCTCCCAGGAGCCAGGCCAAGGGGAGGTGCTGGCATGCCCGTCCCCCTGCTCACTCGCAGCTCACCTGCACGGGTCGTTGGGCTCATAGCTCGTCAGCACCTCCATCACCACACCAGCCACCTCCTTGTCATTGGTGACATCCCAGAGCCCGTCGGTGCCCAGCACCAGAACATCGTCAGGGCAGTGCTCATACTGCGTGAGGTCATAAACCCTGACCTGGCAGGCAACAGGGCAGGATGCAAGGGTGAGAGGCAGAGAGGCAGAGGAGGCTCCTGCTGCCCTGGGCACGTCTCAGATCTGGTCCTGCCGAGTGGCTCTGGCCATTGCAGGGACCCCTGGCTGCGAAGCGGCTGGCAGCCAGGCTTACCTCTGGGAAGCAGGACAGAAAAGGCTTGATGTGGATGTTGGAGCTGAACACCTTGAGGTCGTGGTCTCCCAGGCCTCTCGTGACCCCAATTGTGGCCATCATCCGAGCCTGGAGAATGGTGGAATCAAAAGAGAACTTTAAGCAGCTTTATCTCCAGTTCCATTCCCAGCTGAGAATTGGTGATGACAGCCCTACCAAAAATGGGCTGAAATCCCCCAAAACCAGTGAGTGCAGCCAGGAAACAACCCCTGCCAAGCTTCTGCCACAGTACTTTACCTTTTTGCCTTCCCCAAAGATAAGTGGAAACTTCAGGTCATTCTCTTCTATCTTTTTGTAAGCCCTGGTTAAAATAAGCCAGAGACAAGGTGTCAGCAGGTGAAGCTTCCAGCACCTCTGCTGACCACCTGGGACCTGGTACCCAGTGTGCCAGAGCCCCCTGCCCCGTGGGAGGGGATGCCAGCGATGAGCAGCCACCACAGCAGGCCCCCAATGCCACTGGTGGGTTGGGGGTTACCAGCCATTCATGTCCTGGTCCCTGTAGAGCATCTTCTTCCCCAGCTCCTTGGGCTGGATCCTGCGGGGGAACTCCAGGTGGGTGAACTCCTTCCCCAGCAGCTCGGGCCTCAGCAATGCCTGCAGGAAGGAGTGCTGGCTCAGCCACAGGGCTGGGAGAGCAGGATCTGTGGATCCAGCCCTGCCCAGACCAGGATCCACCGTCCACCAGAACACTACAGCATTCCGTGTGGGATAACATCGGCTGCTCTGGAGCCACTTGAACAGGTGCTGGTAAAGCAGCTCCAAACTGCCCACCTGTGCTAAGCCAGAGGGGAAACTGGACAGCCATGCCAGCACTCAGCAAGAAGGTGAAGCTTTTGCATAGAGAGATTTGGGAGATAAAGATCTCCAAAAGTGATCAAACAATCAAACCCCAGCAAATTCCAGGAGAAGCTGGAATTTACCCACGAAGAGTCATAGCTGCAAATCTCTCAGGATCCCAGGCTCAGTGCAGGGCATGGCACTCACCCAAGGAAAAGAGTGATGGATCTTCTCTGAAACAGTGTCCCAGCTGTAACTGTGACAAGGGACAAGCAGCAGCACAGAGCCCTACCCAGGGCAGCCCCAAGCCCTCATGGAGCACAGTGGGGAGGGGACCGGGAACAGGGAGTGTTGGAAAACGCTGAAGGGGAAAGAAAAGCAGGAAGAGAAGAGGAGATCCCTTGGGAAGATGGGATGGCAGGGGGTTGGGGCAGAGGTATGGAGACCCCCAGCCCACTCTGGGGGAGCCCTGACCACAGCCTTGGCACCACGTGGCAGAGCAGCGTGTGCCTGTCCCCAGCCTGTCCCTGCCCCTCGCAGCCAGCTGAGGAGGATTCTGATCACAGCAGTTTCCTCCTCTCGGTCATTCAAAAATAGATTCCAGAAAAAACGCCTCCGTGTTTTTCCAAGCACATTGCAAGCCAGGAAATTTCACCCAGCAGCCCTTCTCCAACACAAACTCCTCCTCCCCTGTGCTGCCCTCAGAGAGGTCTTTATAACCTTAAAGAGTCTCCCTGGGTGGCACCAGGGGGTTCATCCAGGAGAGGGACAGGGAGCTTTCAGAGCGAAAGACAGAAACCCGTTGGCACACATCAGCTGAGGCTCTCTGGGGAGCAGCCAGGGAAGAAAGTGGGGCTGAGCAGGAGCACTGCAGCTCCCCGACACTGAAAGGGAGCACAGGGCTGGAGGGAGCGAAGCCACGCTCCTCCAGGTCACAGCAGCCAGGCAGGGGATGCTCCCTGTTCCCTGGACAGCAACAGGACAAGATGGGCCAAACTGGCTCCGTGCAGACCAGTGCAGCCCCATGCCAAAAGCCTGGGCTCTCCACGTCCCAGCTGTGCCAGGCTCACCGTCCAGACCCTCACACTGAGCCCACAGCAACCAGGCCTCTGCCAGCCACAAGATGCCCCCATGCCAGCTCCCTGCATCCCAGTGCCTCTTCCCATCCCAGGAGCTGTCCATCCCAGGGATGGACAAGTGCCAACAGCAGGTCCCAGCCGTGGGGCTGCCCTCGGGTCCAGAACCCCACCATGGCAACAGTCCAGCAGGCAGCACGGGGGATTGGGAAGAGGCCAGGAGGTGTTTTGGCAGGAATGAGGTTAGAAGAAAGGTCTTTCTTACTAAAAACTGCAGCCTCTGCCTCTCTGTCTCTGGAGTAAACTCCCTGGACATTGGAATGATTTCCCCATTACGGATGATAATGGCCCTGCAATGAAACGTGGAAGGATGAGATTAGAGAGAAGGAGGCTTGGCGGAGGAGCTGAGCCTGGCTCTCCAGGGCTGATTCCCAGGAATGGTGCAACCCCTTCCCCTCTGCTGCCCACCCTTTTGCCAGCCTGAGGTGGGGGCTGCTCCCTGGATTCACTGCTCCCCCTGGGCAGGGCAGGGCAGGGCATCTCTCCCTCCTGTGCAGGAGAGGGGCAGGAAGGAAGGGGAAATGGAAGAGAAGCATGGGGCAGAGGGAAATGAAGCAGACCAGATCAAAGGACAGAATATGGTTAGAAAAGGAGCAGCACAAAGGTTCCCTTTAGAGGGGAGCTGCACATAGCAGGGGCAGAAATTGCCTGCAGCAGGAGACAGGTACCCGTGCCCATCCCACACCAGCACTGTCACTTGCTGCTGGGTCTGCTCTTACAGTTTAATGTCTCAAGAAAACATAAAGGTCTGATTATGAGATGTTTCTGGATGTCATGGTAGGCCCAAGGATCTCCAGCACTGGTGGCTGTGAGTCTCCTCCAGTGGTGTAAGGCCAGGCTGAGCTCTGCTCTGGCAGTGTCTGATGCCTGAGAAGGCAACACAGAAGAGCACAGTTACAACCTCAGGACTCTGTGCACGCTGACATCCTGCATGGCCAGTGCCTGGCTGCTGCTGCTGCCACGGAGGGGGACCTGCACCCAAAACGAGGGATCTCCCTCTTCTCTGCCAGAGCTGGAAGCACATCCAGCCTCAGAAAATTGACCAGAGCCTGTATTTGCTGGCCTGACATTGCTGAGCACAAGATAACCTGCAGTAAATACCCAGAGCAACTGTAGCTGCCCCATTCTTGGAAATGTTCAAGGCCAGGTCAGACAGGGACAGCCTGGTCTGATGGGAGGTGTCTGCAAAGGGCAGGGGGTGGAACAGGATGAGCTTTAAGGTCCTTTCCTACCCAAACCATTCTTTGATCCAATGATAAATACAGGGCAGTTCAAACCAGCTTCACCTGCAGTGGGCACACACAGGTGCAGTTACAGTAGCCCACACCTGGAAATACATACAGCCATTAAAGTTCTTGGGCTCCAAGCTCCCACTGCACATAGATTTGTGTTCTTCTCCTGAAACAGGTCACTGGTATGAAGTACTCTAAAATTCTTGCACATTTTTGAAAGCTTTGCTGAATGCAATTTTCACTCTCCAACATGCAGCCCAGGCCAGTGCCAGAGCCATGTGGGTAGCAGAGAGGATATTGTTAGGAAAGAAGGGAGCACATCCCAGATTTTGGGAGGCAATTCTACAGCCCTGTCTGTGTACCTGGCAAACACAGAGATCACAGCAGAGTACATTGTCCCTGGAGCATGGAGCAGGCAGGGGATGACTCTGCCCAGTTCTGCCACCTTCACCCTCCCCTAGAAGGGATGGAGCTGGGTGTTCCTCACCAGCCATCCCTCTGGCACCCCCCACTCTGCTGGGGTGTCCCCAGTCACTGAGCAAAAGCTGAGGGCTGCCCTGTGGGGCTGTACCTGCTGTCACCAGCGTTGGCCACGTAGAACTTGCCCATGAGGTAGATGGCAGCCAGGGCACAGCAGCCCCCGGGCAGGTGCTGGGATGCCCGCTCCCGCTCAATCTGGTCGTCCTGGGGAGACAGAGAGGCTGCAGGGTAGGTGGGCAGCCCCAAATAGCACCTGGCTGCTCCAGCAGCACCTCAGCTCCAGGTGGGAAGCAGAGACCAGCCAGGGTACCTTTCCCCACACTGCCATGGAGTGGCTGTAGGGCTTGAGGGGCCAGGGGTCTTGTGGGGCAGCCAGGGATGTGGCTTCAGTGGGGCAGGAAAGAGCAGGACAGGAGGGGAGCAGGTGGGCCTCCTGGAACAAAGCGTGGTGGAGACTTCTGCACCATGCAGGCTCAGAGCCCAAAGCCTCTGCATTCTGAAAGCTCAAAATGCAGAGCATCACAGAGCCTCTCTGAGATGATCATGCCTGGAGCCCTCCCTGCAGTCCCCTCCTTGCTGCAGAGCTGCCTTGCACCAGTGGGGCCAAGCTGGTGCAGACACAGACAGCAAAGAGGTGCTCTCAGGGGGTGCCCTCGATGATCCCACAGGCAGAGGATCCTCACCATGTGCTTAAAGGCATTCTCAATGGCACCAATCACCAGGCTCTCATGGGACACTGCTTTCTCCAGGTGGAACCGTGGCACAGCATCGTCCAGGACCTCCCCACAGTCCTCTGCACAGGACATCTGGTCTGGATCTGCAGAAGCGGTGTGTGCATCACATGGGAGGCAGACGGGAGGTGGGGAGGGGTCCTGCAGGATCCCCACGAGGTCCCGGAGCTGCTCACAGATGTGCAGGTGCAGCCTCTCGGATGCCATGACAGCAGCACCGCTGCCTGCATGGCCATCAAACAAGGCCCAGTAGTGGAAATAAAAACCTCTCCTGCCCTGCAGGGAGAAGAGGGGAGGTTAAATGAGCCTGCAAGGAAGCAGATGGCATGGGGAATTCAGAGCAGCTGGGGCTACCAGCTGAGGACAGTGACACGAGTCCCACAGGTCTCAGTGCAGGCAGGAGCAATGTGGGCAGCTGGCCGAGGGTGTCTGGACACGGCTGATCCCTGCTGGAGCCCAGCCTGCGTCTGACACCCCGAGCCTCCGGCAGCCTCCCAAGGGGGGGCACCACGGGCCAGCACAGCAGCCACCTCTGCAGCCCTCCAGGGCACGTGGGCCACTGGTCTCCCTGGGCCAGCCCTGTGCAGCCACACGGGGATGGAGGATGGTGGGAGCAGGCAGAGAGAAGGGCCACGAACCGCGGGAACCCCCAGTGTGCCCACACTGCCACCTGTCTCATCTCATGCCCTGCTGCTGGGCATCTTCCCTGTCGTGTCCCTGTTTGTGAACCACCACGGCTCTCACCCCATCCAGCTCCCCGCTGCCTTCCCTGGACGACAGCCAGCCCCTTGGGCTGGGCCTCTGCTCCACAAACACCACCTCACAGCATGCCTGGTCCTCATTGTGCTGGCTCTTCCCTGCATTTATCACCCTGCCAGGAGGAAAAAAGGTGTAAAGGCCCTTTCTCTCACATCATCTTCCAGCAAATGCCACCCTGCAGCACCTCTTCCCCCCACCCCCACCCCTCCACTCATGCCCCCATGTCCCCAGAGATGCCAGGGATGCCCTGCACAGGTGCTCCTGTCCTGTCCCAGGTGTCTCAGACCAGTTGTGTGGGTTGATCCGGGGCCAGGAGCAGCATTGAGTCCCACCCACAGCTGGGTCCAGGGGGGAGCAGTTGTCCACACACCTACCAGGGGAGGTGACCAGAAATAAACTGGGTTTGCTGAAGGTCCCTAGCACTGCTCCAGGCAGAATTGCCCCAAAACCTCTATCAGCCTCAGATATACACCCCTGGGACACACAGAGAGAATCACAGCCTCACCCATGTCCCATCACCTCTTGGGGGGAGCAGGGGGCTCAGGGAAGGAGGGCAGAAGGTGATGATGATGAAACCGGCAGAACTTTTGCAAAAAGATTCACACTGACTTTTCCCAGCCTGTGCTGACACAGCAGATTTCAGGTCTAGATTGCAGAACCTGCTCACAGGAAGAAGCTGTAAACACAGCAGGGTGATTTTTCTTTGGGCAGACTTTCCAAGTGGTTTGCAGAAAGAACTCTTGGGGCACCGAAAAGGGGATTTTTTCGCTCTGGGTACTCCGACCCCACTATCTCCAGGGGCAAATGAACATCCCATAAAGCTCTCTAGGATATCAGAAATATCAGCTTGAGGAAGGGATGCGGGAGTGGGCTGGAAGCAATAAGCAGCAAAAGCCTTCAAAGTCTGACCTTCCCGCCCGCTTTCAGTTAGGGCGGAAACTCGCAGCTAGTGAAAGAAGAAGACAATCAGGTCCTTGAAGGAGAAGTCTCAAGTAGTCTCACTCCCAACAAATCCCCAGCTCCCTGCTCCCCACGAGTCCTGCCAGAGGCGCCGCAGCTCCCTCGCCCTCGGTACCCATCGGTGACAGGGGGTGTCGTGCAGAAAGCGCAGGAAACCAAACGGACAGAAGAGCCTAAACCCCTCGGGTTCCGGCAAGAGCACAGCCCCTCGCTGATGCTCTCCCGTCATGGGCACGCACAGCGCCCGCTCCTCGCTGCTGCTGCTGCTGCTNGCCCGCCCCCCCGCCGCTCCCGCCCCGCTCACTCTGCGTATCCCGTGCTCCAGGGCAGGCGGCGGCGGCCGTCGCGGGGGCTCTGCACCGCCCGCCCCGCGTGGTCGTCGGCGCGGCGCAG
>VZRH01000018.1:147934-200641 GCA_013397555.1 Urocynchramus pylzowi | reverse complement strand
CAGCCAGCACAGGCGGCACCGGGGTGCCGGTCCAGGGCTCCGCCGTGGGTCCAGCGCTCCCGGCTCCGCCCGGCCGCCGTACGTCGCTTCCCGGTCCCCGCGTGTCCCGGTCCCCGTCGCCCGCCGGGGCTCCCCGGTGCCGGTGCGCGGCTCGGAAGGGCCCCTGCAGTGAGTTTAACGGGGCCGGCTCTGCCCTGCGCCCCGTTACCGTGACTCCGACAGCAGCGGCGGCCACGCTCCCTGCGGGCTGCGGGGGGATTCGGAGCCGTGGGGCCCTGTCCCGGCCACCGGCTCGGGGAGCGGGCTCGGCACGGGTGCTGTTTTGCCAGCTCTGCGAAGCTGCTCGCCTTTCTGGGAGGCAAAGCGCTGCTGGAGAGATCCCAGATTCTGCAGCCGAGGATGATCCTTTACTCTGGAAGGGGCCACAGATCCCAGCTGCTGTTGCCTTCAGCACAAGCTGTTCCTGTGGCCAAAGCCGTGAGCAGGACAGGATGGGATGGGGGGCTTTCATCTTCCTCTCCTTCCTCCATCTCTGCTGTAGCTCCTCCAGCCAGGATGGGTTTGCCTCTGGCCAGCACCAGGCTGGAGTCGGGCAGTGGCACTGAGAGCCAGCTGCCTCCCGGGGCGGCTGGAGGGGCACAGGTGGGCACGGGTCAGGTGGCCCCAGCACCACGAGGAGAGGCTCAGCGGCTCAGAGGGGAGCATGGGCTGTATCAGTCCCTTTCTGGAGTCATGAGTTTGTCCACTCTGTGGGTTCCAAGGCAGGGAAGCAGGAGACTCCTGCTCATCTGCCATCCCCTTTGCTGCAGGGAGAGGCTGGGGGGCTGTTCATGAGCCTCCTTAGCACTGTGGGGCACCGAGCTGTGCTCCAGCAAAATGCAGACCCTGGCTGGAGGGGCACAGTTCCACATGGCTTTAATTGAGGAGAAGGAAAACGTCCATAGCTCCTGTGAGAGGCAGAGTGGTCATTGTCTGGGAAGTGTTCCTGTAGAGTGTCTGTGCTGAAGAACCTCCATGAAGCTCCCATGTGGATGATGACCCATGCCCACATGTGCCTACAGGGAGGGACGTGGACCCTCACAGGGGAACCATCATCTCTTGACACACTGGTTGCAGCTGAGATTGATAGTCTGAGAGATTGGGGAAATTGACAGTTCTTTTAGGTTCCAGCTCAGACCCAAAAGGCAGAAGCAGCTAAAAAATGTTAGTGAAAAAATCCACAAAATTCCAAACAGCACATAACAGAATAGAGAATACCGAGATTTTCAATCAAAATTAAGTGTTTTGACATGCCAGAACACCACTCTTCATTTCACTGACATTCCAGGCTGAAAAATCTCAAGTCAGACCAAACATTTGTAGTTGTAATCTCACTACATTGGAAGTTGATAACTGTCAAAACAGCAATTTCCATGGAGCTGTGTTTTCCTATGGGAGTTTGGGCATGAGTGGGAGCTCTGAGTGCCTCTGCCAGCATGGAGCACTGGGATGCACCTTGTCCTCCTGCTCCCCTGAGCCTCGTGTGCTCTCCTGGCCACCAGCGTGGCTCCTGCTCAGCTCAGTGGTTTCCCTTCGGAGTGTGGCATGGACAGTGTGGATTGCATTATTGATAACACTGATTTATTTATGCTTCCTTGGCTATAGCAAACAGCTCAGCCTTTCTGAGCTAAATATACTTTGCACTGGGAGCGTGTTGCTGTCCTCTGTGGGATGGAGCGGCCGGGGAGTGCTTGGTTTTTGGGCCAGCTGAGAGGTTTAGGAATGTCTCCTGGAAACTCATGGGGCCTGGAGGGTCCCACGGGCATGAGCTGGGGATGGGCTCCTCCAGAAGGACTCTGGTATGTGCTGAGGGGCTCAGGCCTGGTGCCTGGGAGCTGGGCTGTGCTCCCTGCATGAAGCAGGAGCTGGAGCAGCAGCCAGGAAACCAGGGTCTGCTAAAGGGAACCTGGCTGCTCTGTTGGAAGGTTCATGGGAGGTTCCTTGGCACTGGGGACTCACTGGTGCAAAAACTGCACGAGCATTGTGTCTGCTGTCCTCACAGCTGGGCTGCTGGATGTGCCCCATCCATGAGGGGCCAGGCAGCTGTGTGCTCCTCCAGCTGGGACACAGCTCCTGCAGCGTGGCTGGCGGGGTGGCCCCAGGTGTGGGCACCTGCCCCACTCCCTGCTGGATGCTGTGGCACACCCTCCCTCTGGATTCAGGTGGAGGACTGAGCAGCTCTGAGAGAGCTGTTTGCTTTGTCATTGAGCAAATAGTGCACGCTTTAACCTGACATCAGTATTTACACAGTGGGCTGTCACGTCTCCAGAGGGACTCCAGCAGTTCCAGCTGTTGTATGATCCCCCTCTGAGGAACCTCATGCAGAGCATATTCTGCCAGAACATCAGAAACCACCTAAATATGGGTTTACAGGAGAGAGTCTTACAGTCCCACCACATCACCTCGAGGAGCAATGGTTTTCTTGCACATTGAGCCATACTGGATTCTTTCTGGCAATGGAGGGGCTGGAGCAGGAGCAGCCCCTCATTACCCAGTGGGCAGGGATGGACTCAGAACAGCAAGTGGGATGCTGCTAGCCACTCTTCAGTCTGCTCCTGGCCAAGCTGGCCATCCCACAGCATTAATTAGAAGTATTTCCTTATCTCTAAATTCTTTTTTAGCATAAAATATGTGGTTTTGTCAATATACCTTTGGTTTCTTCCTGCGCAAATGTCAACACTTTTGATGACATTTTCTGATTTTTGTTTTCCAGATGGGAGAATCAAAGTGCAAAATATCACTTTAAATCACCAATTCGGAATGAAGCATTTTTCATTTTGAAATGCCAGTTTAAAACAGGAAAATTCATTTTTACATGCTTCCAAACAAGAAGTGTCCTTTTTACCACTTCAAATCACTTCATTTTGATTAAAAATGTCAGCGTATTGTGTCCTGGCTCTTCATTAGAGGAGTCTGTGGTTTCATTGTCTCATGGTCCAGAGCAGATAGAAATTTCAAACATGGTTGAAAACAGGAGATTTCTTCTCTGAGAGGTGTGGGTTTGTCCAGAGCACTGCTGGAATTCTGCACTGCCTGTGGAGGGGACTGTGGGTGCAAGGTTGGCACAGGGCAGGGGTACCCCTGGCACCTGCTGCTGGTCCTGGCAGCACTCCCCAACCTCAGTGTCATCACCACTTCTCTTTGTGGTGTCTTGTTAGTAAGTTATGATCCAGCACTAAAATTTTATGGGGAACATAGTTGTTTGCTGGACCTGGTTCGACCCCAGCAGGTGACAAGGGAGGCTGGGAGGTCACCATGTCACCTGGCAGATGCCAGGCAGTGACATTGCTGTTGGTGCTGCTGCCTGAGAGCACCAGAGCTGCTCCCATCTGAAGGGCTGTGGCTGTAAACAGTGAAGAGAACATATTTAAAGAGCTCAGCAGTAAAATACAAAACTTTTTGGGACTTAACATTTTTCCCTAGGGGCTTTAGATGATGTAAACCTTGGCTTCTTCCCAGCATGTGCTGCATGGAGTGGGAGTGGTGCCAGCGTGGTGCCAGGAGAGGTTCTCGGTGTGTCCAGGGGTAGCCAATGCAGTTTTGAATGTGTGGTTGCATGAATTTGGTATCTGTGCTGGAAGGAGGAGCAGCCCCAGAAGAAGGTGACATGCTGGGAGAGCTGACTGCAGGTGCTGGTGCTGCCAGTGGCTCTGTGTATCCCAGTGGCTCTGTGTATCCCAGTGGCTCTGTGTATCCCAGTGGCTCCCTGTATCCCAGTGGCTCTGTGTATCCCACTGGCTCTGTGTATCCCAGTGGCTCTGTGTATCCCAGTGGCTCCGTGTATCCCACTGGCTCCCTGTATCCCAGTGGCTCCGTGTATCCCAGTGGCTCCCTGTATCCCAGTGGCTCTGTGTATCCCAGTGGCTCTGTGTATCCCAGTGGCTCTGTGTATCCCAGTGGCTCCCTGTATCCCAGTGGCTCCCTGTATCCTAGTGGCTCTGTGTATCCCACTGGCTCCGTGTATCCCAGTGGCAGTCAGCTGCCCCGTTCCTGCTTCTTCTGGGGTGCTGGCCCCAGGACGTCCAGCAGGACCAGCCCATCCTCCTGTTTGTCAGCAAGGGGTTTACAAATGCCAAGCCTTGGGCATCACTGCAAGGGACCTCAGTGACACAAGGACAATAACAGCACGTAACCACGCACAGGAAAGGCAGAACCTGAAATGACTCGCTGCTGATCTGCTCGGGCTCTTCCCACTCACACTGGATGTGCATTTAGTGTTTGTCATCTGCTTTAATAACCTGCTATAGGGGACCTGATTTTGTGCTCTCAGCAGTAAAAATCAGGAGCAGCTCTGCAGGTCCTGCTGTTCAAAGGGGTGAGCAGGGTTATGGGCTCAGCTTCTGGAGAAGTTTCAGTGGTGCGATGGACACATGCTCATGCACCTGAGAGTGTGTGTCCTGAAGTGGGGCTGCTGAAATTCCCAGGTGTCCCCAGCCACTCCAGGGACACAGTGGCTCACACTGATGGCAGGTATCACTGCCCATGTCCTTCTTTCTCCTTTCAGATGTGCTGATGTCTGCTCCTTGCAAAGACCTGACCCACCTGAAGTTGGCAGATGCACAGATGTGACCGTGAATCACCAGTAAAAGGTAACCATGCTCACCTGTACTACTGCTGGTGGGATCTCTTTCTGTCCTGCTGAGATGGCCTATGCTGCTGATGAAGTCTGAGGTCATCTGAGGGTGGTGGGTGAATCCCTTCATCTCCCAGGGCCATGTCCCCACAGCCAGACACCCCAGTCCTCACAACGTTCAGGAGTCATACCACTGCGTGCAGGAGCATTGGTGAGTGGATCTGCACCTCCCAGCCCTCCTCAGTCCCTCTTCCTCCACATATCTCTTCTTGTTTTCGGTAGAATGAGTGAGAGAGATATACAGAGCCTGAGCAAATGGGTTTTCGTGCTCAGTCTCTGCCTTACCACGCTGTGGGGACGACTGACGCTGGCCTCCACGCATCATCACAGGAGCCATTCAGGTAGGGGAGCAAGAGCCTTGCTGCATGTGTCACATGCTTGTGCAATCATCTGGGTCCCCGTGATAATGGTAGTACTTTGGGGTCTTCATGGGATGCCTGAGGTGGGGATGAGCTGCTTGGTGAAGTTTGTCTCACATTTCTTGGTGGGGAGAGGAGGAGTTTCAGGCTGTGGTGCACACCAGGAGCAGGCAGGCATCTCTCTGGGCTGCTGACAGCCTCAAGGAGCTCAGTGTCCATCCCCTTTTCTGGGCTCTGGGCAGTAAGGATGAGTGTGCCAAATGTGTGGCTCTGAGATGTTAATTTGTTATTGCCAGCTGTGAGTTTGAGATTTCCTCTCTGATTGTTGGAATGCTGCTTTGTGGCATGGATGTGATTTTTTGGAGGGGTTATGTGAACCCATGGTTGTTGTGTCCAGAGAAGAGAAGCATCTGAGAAGTTGTGCTCAGCCCTTTGTGCCCATCCTCCCTCGCACTGAGCCTGATGGGCCAGTGGGGAAACCTGGTGGTCCAGGGCTGGGGGCTCCTTGGAGCATGGTGGGAGGACATATGGGGAGGAGGATGCTGGTGTTACTGGTGGTACTGGTGTTACTGAAGTTGCTGGCAGACCTGTGCACCTGGCAGCACAGATGAACACTTGGATCCCAGGGCACCTGCTGTCTGCTTCATATGTCTCTGCTTGGAAAGGGCATTTACAGGTTAATTTGAAACCATTCACGCTCTTGATTGACCCCACACCTAACCCTGTCCTATTTTTGCCTGGCAGTTAAAGCAGTTCTAATCCTGTAATCCCCACCCGCATTGCTTAAAACCAAAGCACATCTTCCGGAGTGAGTCCCTCAGCCGGTCAGTCAGCAGCTACCTGCCTCTCCCTGCTCCTAACCCTGGATACCCCATCCTTGGAAGGGTCCAAGGTTAGGTTGGACAGGGCTCTGAGCAACCTGTCTAGTGGAAGATGGCCCTGGTAATGGCAGGGAGTGGAGCAAGATGAGCTTTAAGCTTCTTTCCAACCTAAACCATTCTGTGATTCTGACTGGGAGAAAACTCTTCACTATTTTCCTGGGATGACTTTTCAGCAGGACTTTTCCTTTTTATTCAGGAAAATCTGATCCACAGAAAAGAGGGCAGACCAGGAGCAAACACTTAAAAGTTTGACCCTGCTCTGTCTATGTGAACACAGTTTCTCTCTGCCCATCCTGCTTTCCTGATATTGTAAGAACTTCCTGTGACTGCCTCATCTCTTGGGCTGGGTTTCCATGCTCTCAAAACAAGAATTCTTTGTCTACTTGTTGAGTTCATGGGCTTTACTCTCCTGTTGTCTGCCCTGTTGTTGCTGCATTTGGGACAGTTTTCAGTGAAGGTTATGTTTGAAACATAATGCTGCATAATAATGCTGCTTTCATAATGCTGCATTCTCAGTGGCAATGACATTTGTGTCCAAGGAAGCTGCAGTTCTGTTTCTGTGTGGAGTTGAACAGGGATAACTTTGTCACTGATGCCTGAGACCCCCAGAGTCAGAGATGCTGAGGAACAGATACATCCAGAGCTTTCATCCCATGAAAGAATTGTGTTTATTCACAGGTAAAGCCACCTAAAAATTATCAATAGTGGAGGAAGGTCTTTAATTGCGACCTCAAACTTAAAAATTTCCTGAAGAGAGAGTCCGCATGCAAACCCTCTGCTTGCTGTGCAGGGACACGTCTGACTGTGGCAACCAGGTCTGATAATAGAACTATAGAATATCTCGAGTTGGAAGAGATCCACAAGGATCATTAAGTCCAACTCCTGGCCCTGCACACAAATGATACCATGTGCCTGAGATCCCTTGTGCCCACCCAGCACATGAAGATGCTGCTTTGTCCAGGCAAAGTGCTGCTTCCTGCAGAATGTGGTTGGATTTAAGGAGCCACATGAATCAAGCACAGTCGTTTGGAAACAGAATAGGAGACTCCTTGGTGAAGAATGATTCACCAGCAGTTTAATCCCCTGTGTAACATGGTGAGGTCCTCATGATGAACAAGGCTGGAATGTCTGGATCCAACTCCCACAAAGGTGGCCCCAACAGTTTCTAAAGCTGATAATCAAAGGGCTGTCTTTGCCTTTATGCTCATCTCTCAACCTGAAGCAGAAGTAAAAAGGCATTTAAGTCAGCTGGGATTTTTTCTTTTGGGAAAGGAGGTTCTCTGGGCATTGCCTGGCACTTACATGCATTCCAACTTCTCTTCATTTTGTAGCTTCCACCAGCAAGCAGTATTTTACACTGAACATGTGGAGTTGTGCCCACGCTCCCTGAGACACTCAAAATGTGTCATTTCGGGTTATGCCATAAAAACCCCATGTTCTGCTGCTCATTTAAAGGTCAATCAGAGTAGGACAGCATTTTTATTTTATTTTTGCATGCAGGATTCAAAAGCTGTTTGCTCTTACAGTTCTTCATGGTTCCACAAGATAAGCTGTGTCTTTTAAAAAAGGGTTCCAGTGGGGAAATACCAGTTAAATGGGAGGGAGAAGCATGCCAGAAGCTCTGGAACTTATCCCAGCCTCTCGGGAGGTTGCCTGCTGTGGTGTTAAACACACCATCCATCTGATATGCATTTTGTTCCAAGTTTCCTGCCGCTCAGCAAAAGGAGAAGCAGCTGCAGGGAGCTCTGGAGCCCGTTGCTCGCACTGCACGTGGGCTCAGCCTCTCTGCTTGCACTGCCCAGGCATGGGACATGAAAGCCCCGTGTGGCAGGGAGCCTCTGGTGTGGCAGGGAGCCTGTGAGTGTGGCAGGGAGCCTGTCAGTGTGGCAGGGAGCCTGTGAGTGTGGCAGGGAGCCTGTCAGTGTGGCAGGGAGCCTGTGAGTGTGGCAGGGAGCCTGTCAGTGTGGCAGGGAGCCTGTGAGTGTGGCAGGGAGCCTGTCAGTGTGGCAGGGAGCCTGTGAGTGTGGCAGGGAGCCTGTCAGTGTGGCAGGGAGCCTGTGAGTGTGGCAGGGAGCCTGTCAGTGTGGCAGGGAGCCTGTGAGTGTGGCAGGGAGCCTGTCAGTGTGGCAGGGAGCCTGTGAGTGTGGCAGGGAGCCTGTCAGTGTGGCAGGGAGCCTGTGAGTGTGGCAGGGAGCCTGTCAGTGTGGCAGGGAGCCTGTGAGTGTGGCAGGGAGCCTGTCAGTGTGGCAGGGAGCCTGTGAGTGTGGCAGGGAGCCTGTCAGTGTGGCAGGGAGCCTGTGAGTGTGGCAGGGAGCCTGTCAGTGTGGCAGGGAGCCTGTGAGTGTGGCAGGGAGCCTGTCAGTGTGGCAGGGAGCCTGTGAGTGTGGCAGGGAGCCTGTCAGTGTGGCAGGGAGCCTGTGAGTGTGGCAGGGAGCCTGTCAGTGTGGCAGGGAGCCTGTGAGTGTGGCAGGGAGCCTGTCAGTGTGGCAGGGAGCCTGTGAGTGTGGCAGGGAGCCTGTCAGTGTGGCAGGGAGCCTGTGAGTGTGGCAGGGAGCCTGTCAGTGTGGCAGGGAGCCTGTGAGTGTGGCAGGGAGCCTGTCAGTGTGGCAGGGAGCCTGTGAGTGTGGCAGGGAGCCTGTCAGTGTGGCAGGGAGCCTGTGAGTGTGGCAGGGAGCCTGTCAGTGTGGCAGGGAGCCTGTGAGTGTGGCAGGGAGCCTGTCACCAGCGCTTTTTTGAGGTGCATTTTGCCCGCTGGGGTGGCCCTTACCCAGCTCCCCATGGGCACGTCACCTCTGCTCAGATGCCCTGGCCTGGGAAGGGGATGCACTGTGTCCTGCTGCCAGGGCTGGGCTGGCACCTGCAGGGGACAAATTTCCAGTGGCATCGTGTCCTAGGGCAGGGTGCCAGATGGGCAAAAGACAATGCAAAGGGGAATGGTTTTAAACTGGAAGGAGACAGGTTTTGATTAGATGTTCAGAAGAAATTCTTCCATATGAGGATGGTGAGGCCCTGGCACAGATTGCCCTTGAATGCATTCCTGGAAGTGTTCAAGGCCAGGCTGGATGGGGCTTGGAGTAACCTAGTCTAGTGAAAGGTGTCCCTGCCCATGGCAGGGCATGGAAAAAGATGGTTGTTAAGGTTCTTTCCAACCCTAACCAGTGTCTGATTCTACAGTTCTAAATCCTTCAGGCAAATGGAAATATTTTGTGGCCTGAGAGCAGGATGGGTCCTGGGGCTGCGTGCTGCTTCTTCAGCTCTGCCATCAGTAGGGCCCCTGCCACTGCTGTGGCTGTGTGTGCCCCAAGGGAGCTGATGGGCCGTGCCAGGGGCTGTGCCAGGGGCTGTGCCAGGGCTGGGGGGCTGTGCCAGGGGCTGTGCCAGGGCTGGGGGGCTGTGCCAGGGGCTGTGCCAGGGCTGTGTCAGGGGCTGTGCCAGGGCTGTGGGGCTGTGCCAGGGCTGGGGGGCTGTGCCAGGGCTGTGCCAGGGCTGTGCCAGGGGCTGTAGGGCTGTGCCAGGGCTGTGTCAGGGGCTGTGCCAGGGCTGTGTCACGGCTGTGGGGCTGTGCCAGGGCTGTGGGGCTGTGCCAGGGGCTGTGCCAGGGCTGTGCCAGGGGCTGTGCCAGGGCTGTGTCGGGGCTGTGCCAGGGCTGTGCCAGGGGCTGTGCCAGGGCAATGGGGTACCTGCCCCACACCGGTAGCCCTTCCTGGGCAAGGACTCTGAGGCTGCAGGTCCAGCACGGCAATGCCCCACGCTCAGCTAGCTGCAGTAAGGCAGAGGGAGTCAAATTTCTCTTTATCTCCGAGCTGCACCTTTCCGAGCAAATTAAAAGGGCTTTGACACGTTAGCAAACTGCTATTGCATGGTTGTAATGACCGATTTCTCAGTTCTGCCTGGCTCTCCCCGGGCTGAACCTTTTAAAATTAGCTGAAAATGAGCAGCCGGAGAGCAGGACTGCAGGGGAGCGGAGGGGTGTCCTGGGCAGCCCTCCCGGGAAGAGCTCTGCTAATGAAACCTTTCTGAAAATGAGTCAAAACCGTAACTACGTGTGAACACTGAGACTCGAGGGTGTAAAATTCCCTGGTGAGGTGCACGGGATGGAAGAGTGACTCCTTGTGGTCCTGGACTACAGTGTGATAGGAATGTGGGCTCATAGGCGGCCAAAGGCAAGGATCTCTACTTCTTCCTTAGATTATTTTATATTTAAAAAATCCCATGAAGCATAAAGAAAGGGCAAAACAGTCATGTTTGTTCTGCAAAGAGTTGCTTTCCTTTTCATTTTCACCGAAGCCTACCATTTCTGTATACAAAAAGAATGGAATTCATTATTAAAGCTGAATTACTGTGGCATTTCAAAGAGAAGATAAAATTTGTGGCAAGAGATATTATTACAAAATATTCCGTATAATAATTGTGTAATTATTATGGACAGAAATGAAAGTAAGGGTTCATTAAAAGAAAATGACCATGAAGTAGCAATGAATGAAGTAAATTGACGACACAGTGCTTGTGCAGTCGGTCCTGCCCGGGTGCGGTGGTGCCGGGCGCAGGGGTGTGTCCCGGAGCCGCTGCTCACATCCTCCTGAGGATGCTCTCTGGCTCCCATCCGGCTCAGGCACGGTGGGAGCAGAAGGTGCTTTGGCTGGAAGCTGGTAGAGCCGTGCCCAGCTGCCACAAGCCAGGCGTTTACACTAGGAGAGCATTTCCGAGCAGGGATGTGAAAAACATGTCTGCAAGGCAAAGGGATTTCCCCCAGCGGTGGGAGAGATCCCGTTTCCCTCAGCTTTCCTTGGAGAGGCGAAGTGGCTGCGTTCCAAAAGCTGGGCAGTGTCTGTTGGTGAGTGGGGGGGCCTGGGGCACTCGCTGGGACACAGGTCAGCTGCCCTGTCCCCCTGACTTTGTGTCACTGGGGGGATGGCATCCCCAGCAGGGCGCTCCAGCAGTGCCCAGGGGTGGCAGAGCTGGGAGCTGTGACAGCAGGGGCAGGATGGGGCAAATGCAGGGTGGGTCGGAGCAGCTGCTGGAGCCTCGGTGCTGGGAGAGGCCTGAGTGGGGGCTCGTGCTCACAGGCTCCTGCAGCTGCAGCAGCAGCAGCACACATCATTCCACACAGCCCTGCATGTCCTGCTTGCAGCTCCTTCCAAGCCTTTCCTCTGGTGGCAGCTCCTGGGGGCTCTGCACTCCGGAATGTGGGAGGTGTCCTGAGCCAAGGGCATGGAGCAGCCCGGAGCGCCCTGATGCCTGCTTACCTGCATACATTTTGGGATGCCACACTGCCAGAATGCAGCGTCCCTGACCTCTGCCCAGCTTGGCTCCTGTTTGCTAGGGAATGAAAGCCTGTTCCCAGTGACCCACGGGACCCAGGACGTGCCCATGTGTGGCTCTGCACTGCTCCTCCAGTGCTCATTAAGCAGGACCTGCAGGGATCTCTAGGGTCGTGGGAATGAAGTCTCTCAGCCCTTTTTGGCTGATTTGTATTGTGCTTGTGTGGGCCATTACCCAGCCAAAGCACTGATTTGAGATGCTGACCAGCTCTAAACTCTGATCCCAGAGGTGATCAGCCAACACAGTAGTTTTCTATTTTCCTTAATATTTTAATGGCGCTGGCAGGAGGAGCAGCAGAGCAGCTTGAATTGCTGATGAACACCGTGACATTTCTCTGCCACTGCAGGGTGGAAATGCCATCCTGATCCTTCCTTCTCCAGGCAGAGGGTGGGTGATGGCGAGGGGGAGGCACTGGCTGTAGCTGTGGTTGGAAGTGATGGTGCTCTGCTCGAAGCCAAAAGCAGCACAATGCACCATCCCCTCTTGTAGCAAAGTGCATCTCATTATCAGCTGCAATTAGCTAATGTGCTCGTTAGTTTCAGTAAAGCTCTTGGCTTGGCCGTGGCAAGAGGGGATGAACTTTGGAGGGTACGATGGCTCTGAGGGCTGTTAGGAGCAAGAGCTCAGATATAAGAGGTGTGGAGCAGGAACAGCACTTTCCCTTGCAGGTGGGCTGGGAAGATGCTGTGCCCAGACACCTGTATGCCACCAGCAGCCCCGGGGGTGATTGCAGAGGCCGGGACAGCGCTGCACGTACCGGGCTCTCCTGGTGCCTTGGTCACAGCTCACACCAGCAGCGTTGCCAGGGCAGTGGGCAGGAGATGGCCTGAGCTCTCTGAGGTCTCAGGGTGGCTGTTTCTCCCCAGTGCACGTAGAGCCCGGCACGTGCGAAGTCATCGCCGCCCACCGGTGCTGCAATAGGAACAAGATCGAGGAGCGCTCCCAGACGGTGAAATGCTCCTGTTTCCCAGGGCAGGTGGCAGGGACAACACGGGCAGCTCCCTCCTGCGTGGACGGTGAGTACTCCACGGTACAACCCCTTCCTCTTCAATCCCTGACCTCATCTTCATGGGTCAAGCAGGTGTGGGGTTTCCATGTCCCTGGCATTAACAGAGGAGACCCGCCCTGGGATCCTGCAGCAGAACAGTGGGGAAGGGGCACATTTTGGGGACACTGTCTCATTGGACACTGACTCAGTTGGTGTGGCTGTGATACTCCACTCTGTGCAGCCCTGGGCTGTGTGCTGTGGGGGAGTTACTGGGGTTCCAGCATCACTGTGCTGGGGTCAGGTCTGCAGCACCGACCCCTGCACGTTTCCTCACCCTGCTGCCACAGCTGGGAGCAGGGATATGATTCCAGCCATGCAGCACCTTTGCCTGTGAGGAGCACCAAGCATACAAACTGTATGTTTTATTGAGTGCCATCATATGCCATGACCAAAGAGCCACCAGGAGCACCACCAGCCCCTGCCAGCATGGTGTTGATTTGCTTGACAGCCAGTGCCCTGTGACTGCAGTTCTGTGCAACACCAAGTAATGCCAGAATAAATTGTCAGGGAAGGCTCTTGTTGTCCCCAGCTGCTCAGGTCATATTGTTCCCAAATATAAGAGAGCCCACTGTGGTTGCCCAAACTGGAGCCATGAATCACAAGACCCTAATAGAGCAGAGTGGTAGGAGACAATTCCTTTGTTCTGTAAGTGGAACCTGAAACAGGTTCTTGAACAGCACTGCTCTTCCTGGGAGTAAGGACATTGGGCTTTTTTTTCCTTGGGTAGTGAGAGAAAACAGGGTGTTCTGAAGGCAGGTGGAGCAGTTGGGACAGGTGTGTCCAGCTCCTCAGATGCCAGGCAGGTGACGAGCAGCTCCTTGTCGGGGGCTCCTCAATGTGAGCTGTGCTGGAGAGAGGGGCTGTATCTCCTGGTGTCACCCAGAGGTGGGCAGAGCTGGTCCTCCTCAGCCTGTGCTGCAGCCTGGCCGCTGACCCCCTCCTCTCCCCAGCCTCCATCGTGCTGCAGAAGTGGTGGTGCCAGATGGAGCCGTGTCTGGATGGGGAGGAATGCAAAGTGCTGCCTGACCTCTCGGGATGGAGCTGCAGCAGTGGCAACAAAGTGAAGACGACCAAGGTACGTCCCTGTCAGGTGATGGGGGGCACCCAGGTGTGCCTTCCCCTGCCTGGGGCAAGCAAGCAAAACCCAGCAGAGCACCCACAGTTCTGTGGGGAAGGAGAGAGCTCCAGCTCCTTCAGAGCACACACTGTTTGATAAGGACTCACCGAAGCAGAGCAGAGGGTCTGGGCTGTGCACTTGTCTCTGGTGCTGGAGGGGCTGGCAGGCATACCACAGCCCTGAGTGGATCCCAGAGCTTTTCCAGTTGGAAGGTTTGGTGTTGGATGGCTCAACCCCTGAGCAGACATCCCAGGTGTGTCTGTGTAACATCCCAGGGCTCCCAGGGTGTCCAGGTTGCTCCCCAGCACCAGCCACTGCTCCAGGGCCACAGATTGCCCTTCCCAATCCAGTGGCACAGCCCTGAATCTGTCCCTGTTCCCTGTCTGAGGCAATCATTTGTGACAGAGCACTACACGATTATTATTTTCATGGCTTGCTGAATGCCCCAAAGAACAAGGTGTAATTAAAATTTTATCAAACTCATTAGTAATTACATATATGCCATGGTTAATCAGTTGCATAATTTTGTAATCATTGTTCATACTGTTGAGTGTAATTATTCCTTATGCTTTTGTTTTCCTCGCCCCACATCCCCCACCACAAAATTACCGTATTAAGCAATGTCAGGATTTTTTTCATTGCTGCTATTATTTTTGTGCACAGAAAGCATTTTCATGCTGAAGTGTTTTTATGGACATCCAAAAAGGTTCCTCCAGCCCTGAGCATCCATCACTGACCAGTAACTACAGCATTACATTGAGCTGGTTGTCTTTTTCCCCCTTTAGGGTTGTTTCGTTGGTTTCTCCCAGCAACAAACTTAGCACAAAGTCTCTGCTCTGGCTTTGCTGTCCTGAATTCTCACTGGGACTATTCCCATCTGGAATGGGAATAGGACTCAGGAGCTTCTGCTCTCCTGCCTCATCCAGCAGACCCCTCCATGGCCAACCTCCTTTTGGGTGCTGTGCCCTCCTTAGGGAGGTGGCAGTTTGGGAACACAGACCTGTTTTCAAAAAAGGTGTTCTGGTATCTTTGGATAACTTTAGTGACTTTTGAATGGTGCCAAAGGGCTGTATTTGCATCTTAGTCCCCTGTGCAGACAGACCTCAGAGGGAGCTGCAGCCAGAGCACAGAAATCACAAACCATCCTTAAGGTGACATTTGGAATGGCCACTCCGTTAAGTGAAAGTAAAGACCCAATCTTATTTGCACCTCTTGAGGCTGTTTGCTGATAATCCATGGGTGGGGAATCAGCTGGATGCATTGGATAATTTCTCCTCTCTTCCCCAGGTCACTCGATAGCCTCCGTGCAGGGTGGCACTGGCTGAGCAGCCTTGCTGTGGTCCTGGTGCTCCCGGGAGCAGCAGGACGTGGCCCAGTGCCTGCAGAGGTGGGATGCTGCAGGGCTGCCATGCTGCACCCACCAGCAGGACTGTGACAGCTGCTGGATCAGAGCATCCTCTGCGCCCCAGCTTCCCCGGAGGCTGCAGGCAGGGATCCCAGTGCAGCTGCCAGCATCCCGTCACTCCACGGTTTCCTCCTTTTCTGTGGACACACTCACCAACCAAGAAATGGGCTCGTTTTCTAATTCTCTAAATAAAATACTCCCACCATGTAGGAGCTGTTGACAATGCAGAGACAGACAAGCAGCAGACCCCCAAAATGGGCTTTAATCTGAATAGCTGAAATCATTGCTGTGAGTCGCCTTTCCCTATATCCCGAGATGCTGAATCCAAGTTGCAGTCAGGAATCGGGAAGTCAATGGTTATGTGAAACCCTTCCCCACGTGGCTCCTGGCTCCTGGCCCTGGGGTTCCTAGGAGCAGCAGCTGAGCTCCAGCCTGACCCTGAGTCACTGGGGGCTGCTCTGCCCTCGGAGACTGGGCTTTTCCTGCCCCACCGCTGTGACCACATGCAGCAGATGTGGCAGTGTAGTCAGAGGGTGTCTGACACCCTGTTGGCTCCCAGGGATGGGGAGATGTCTCCATGGTGCATGCTGCTGGTTTCTCCTTCCTCAGTAATTGCATTAATCAGGTTGCAAATTTAATGTTTTCCACCATGCAAATCCCAGGCACTGAGTTTCTGCTTGCGTTTGCAATTGAATTTCAGACTTGTGTGAGGCGATCTGTCTGCGGCTCTGGGGTGTCTGGGGCATCAGACAGGGCCTCAGACCAAGCTAGATTTTGTTGCAGTAACCCAAAATAAAGAAAAATGTACCACCTCCTGGCCCTGAGCTCATGACCTTCTCCAGGACACACCATTTCCCGTGGTGCAGCAACTCAAGGTGGGGGAGAATGTGAGCTCTGTGCCCCCGATGTCAGAGGTGCTTGGGACCCTGGGGCTGTGAGACCAAGACCTCCAGCCCTGCTGTGACTGCTCTGGGACCCTGCAGGGGAGGTGCTGGGGCAGGAGGGGCTGGAGATGGTGTGAGGACCATGGCAGTGAGGGGATCACTGGTGTGTTTGCTGCCTCCTTCCCCTGCTCCCACCACAGGACTCATTATTGAGACGTTTTTTGTAATGGGGTATGTAATACCCTTTCCAGATGTGATGTAAATACCAGACTGTGAAATAATAAATTCATTTGAATCTCTGAAAAAGATCTTTTCACTCAGCAGCAAAGGGAGGCTCTGGGAGTGCTTCTCATGCTGCTGAATCCGAGATTAAGGGGCTGGGGACTCTGCCCTGGCCATTCTAGTCCCAAACAGCTTGTGCAATGATGGCTTTGGAGGAGAGCTGAAAGCCTGTTGTGGCCAGCAAAGGCTGAGTAGCTCATAGTGATCCTAAAGAAAAGTGCATTAATTTGTACAGGATGCTTTGCTGAGAGCTTCTCTTATCCTGTCACTTCACCTTTGTGTGGCAGCTCCCACTGCTGCAGTGCCATGTCCCCAAAGATGCCACCCCTACCAAAGGCCAGACTGTGATTTTAAGGTTCCCACCTGGAGTCCTGTGCCCTCTGAGAACTTATGCTGTCAAATGCAGAGTGGGAATCTGTTATTTCCAGTAGGAAACACCAGGCTGTAGATAGGAACATCCCTGCTTGGCTGAGCATTTTCATAGTTGGCTCATAATGTGAAGGATCCACTCTGTGGAAGTGTTGAGCTCGACACCTACATTGATATAAAAACATTTTATTGTCTGCATAATAGGCACCCTTGAAGCTTATTTTTCACTTACTGCAGCCCACAGTTTAGTGAGGAAATAGCCCCTTGGTGTCTTTGCTATTGTGTGCTGACCTCGCTGCTATCACACCATCAGAGTACACAAATACTGCAAATTGCTGCTCCTCTCCTGGCAGGTAAATGTGCTTCCAAGGAAAACGCTGCAGCCTGCAGGACTGCTGGTGTTACCTCTAATTCCTGAGCAGCCAGGGAAGGATGTTCCTGCCACAACTTGCGGCCATCTGCCCTTCTTCCACTCACTGTATTTTAATGCTTTCCTTTGGCCAAGCAGACAAACAGTCCTAGCAGGAGCAATAAACCAAGGAGGAGGGTGATAGTGATGGGAACATCTCTGGGCTGAGACAAGGACTTTGATGGCCTGTCTCTTCACTGCCTCAGTGGGACAATGCCAGCTGCATGGTCCCCAGCAGCCTCAGACACCCTGATCCCTTCTCTCTACGTGTGACCACACTGCTGGTCCCTGAAGGACAAATCAACCCCTGCAGCTGCACCAGCAGCTTGGACACCCCCAGCTCTCACGCCAGGGTCCCAAATCCATCCTGCCCAAGTGCCCATCTTGGTGGGGAAATCTTGTGCCAAGTTCTGTCTTGGCACATCTGTGCAGTAACTGACTGGGAGCTTGCACAGACAAGATCTGAAGTTGCCCAAGGGGTGATTAGTCAGAGGAAACTGTCACAGTTAACGTACTTTCAGTATCATCTCCCTGGGTATTATAATTACACCCCATTCAATTAGCCTTCAGAGAAAAAAAGTCTTTTGTATTAAGATTTGGCGGAGAATTATTAGAGAGTGAATTAAAAGACAAGGATTCCATTTTACCTACAAATACTAAAAGCATAATGCATAAAATACCCCCAAATTACAAGCTGACTATATGTAGAGCTGTGCTAGGAGGTGAAATGAAAGGTAAAATGAAACCCTTTGAGCAGTACAAGGTGCAGTATTATCAAAGAAATAAGATGGAAACATAATTAACCACCCAGCATTATGCTGAAAGATGGCAAATTGAAATGGGAGACAAAATTAGGTGAAATTGCAGAGCAGGCTCATTTATTTCTGCTTTATAAATCAGTGCTACCTGTCAGCAGTGATGCCAAGCTATTCCAGAATAGGAGCCTTCCAAGGGAGGCTGCTCACAGGGACCTCACCTTGCCCACGTTGGGGCTGCTGTGCTCTCCTGCATGGTGAGCTCTGTCTCGCTGTAGGAGCAGGTGATGCCTCCAAGGGTCTCACCTTTGGTGCCCTTTCCTTCACCCAGCCATGGTGCATCCAGGCCACATCTGCTCTGTCCTCTTCCCCAAAAGCTGTCTCCCTTTCCCTGATGTTTTGCTGCTCTAACTAGTGCCACCCTTGTGACTTTTGCAAGCGTTGCTCCTGTGGCATCTCACAGGGAACCTGCCATCAGTAGCCTCTTGCACTGGTGAGTTGAAGTCCAATTTAGGACTGGAGGAACATTTTCTTTAACTGTGCTAAATTTCCTCCTCTCAGGCTTAATTGGCTCCTGTTCCCTATAACCTCTGCCCCCTCCACTCTCCTGCCATTGCTCTGCTTGCTCCTCTCTGCCCATTTGCTTTATTGCTGCTTTTCAATGAATTCAAATAAGAAAAAAAAATGTCTTTTCCACAAGTAGAAAGATTTTTGTTAGAATCACCTCAGCTATGCATAAACAACCCTGTGCATCTCCTGTACTGTGCTCAGGAATGGAGAAACCTGGAGCTGGCTCATCAGATGAGAAGCAGAATCTGTCTCATCCAGCTTACAGGATTCACAGAGGTGGAAGGTGCTTGTGGCTGTTCTGGCACTAGTGTGTTTGGACACGAGCATGTGGGTCAGGTTTTTTTCTACTTTGCCAATCCCTTTCACTAACAAACTCTACTGTTTTTTTTTTTTTTTTTTTTTTTTTTTTTTTCCTGGCTTGTTTGTAAGTAGATATATCCCTGTTTTGGGGATGTGAACCAAATGGCTTCAGCATCCAGACATGCTGCCCCATCCCTCCCACCCTCAGGGCAGAAGCCAACAGCAGCCACAGCCCCAGGACGTGGGGACAGGTGGCCGTGGGGACACGGGGCCGTGGGCCCCTTCCCCTTTGCCTTGCATGCCATGGGACTCCATTAGAACCACTAAGATAAAAATACAACAGCACAGTCTTTTCTCTGGTTAGTACACTGTGATAGGGCTGTTGGAAGCATTAGAGGCTCTTCCAAAAATGCATCCTCATGTTTTATTCAAATGTGAATTTGTGAAGATGTTCTTAAGGGAATGAATAAAATATTTAGATGCTACTGTGCAATAAAGGCAGTCAGGGCAGAAACCATGCTGCTGGGTCAGGGCAGAGCTGGCCCTGCTGCAGGCAGCCTGACTCCTGACACGCCCCAGGAGGATCCCTGGGGATCATAAATTCATAGAATATCCCGAGCTGGAAGGGACCCACAAGGATCATTGCATCCAGCTCCTGGCCCTGCACACGACATCCCCAAGAACCCCATCGTTTGCCTGGTGTGGATGAGAAGATGCTGGCCCTTGCTGCCACCTGCTTGGGAGACCCCTGACCTCTCCAGAGGCTCTGGCACAGCTCTCCATGCAGAACTCGTGGATCTATTTGGCCCTAGAGCTGTCACTGCTGAGCAGGATGGTGAGACACTGGCACAGGTTGCCCAGAGAAGCTGTGACTCCCCCAGCCCTGGAATTGTTCTAGGCCACGTTGGAAGGGGCCTTGAAGCAATCTGGTCTGGTAGAAGCTGTCCTTGCTCATGGCAGGGGTGGAATAAGGTGATCTTGAAGGGTCCTTCCAGTCCAAACCATTCCACGGCTCTACGATTCTACTGCTGTATATTTTCTTCTGTCCAGGGTCAGTCCATCTGTGCACACTGAGGCAGATGACATAGGACAGCCTGCTTGGGAGAGCTGCAGGGGTGGCACTGCACCAAAGAGCAGTGCCCATGTCCCAGCTTGCTGCAATCAAAACCCCATGCCTGACTCCCGTCCCAAGCTGGCAGGAAAAGTCCCAAATCCCAGGCACCGTACGTCTCTCCTGTCACCTCCACACCTGGATCCTGCATGCTTGGCAAAGCCAGATCACAGGATCATAGACCCATAGAATCAGAGAATCACAGAATCAGAGAATCAATCACAGAATCACAGAATCACAGAATCACAGAATCACAGAATCACAGAACCGTGCTCTCCCCTCCCCAGGAAAAGGCATAAGGACATGAGGGGCTGCATGGATATGGGTTCATCCTGGACAGACTCTGCTTACTACCTGGATCAGGGATTAAATAGAGGCTCATTTTTATAAAGGGATTTCTAGCCTTGTTTTCCTTCTGGGGCAGCTGCAGTGGCCACAGCAGAAAAAGAGCCATTGGCTGGGGCAGGGCAGAGAGGGAGGATGCAATTTAATTTGTGCATTTCCCAGCTTGTTAATCTCCCGATTTACTGCTGGTATTTGATTTCCGTAGCATTGCTTCATAATAAAGGGATTAGCCTGGACCACAGTTTTGCTCTGATGCTCATCTACTAGGGATTAGAGAGAAATTTTGCAGTTAGTTCATGGGTCAAATAGGTAGAAATGAAAATATGTGTATGGTTTTGTTGACATTTGCAGGAGCATTCAGTCTGTGATCTAGCACTGGCTCTCCTGACCCATTCAGCATCCCCTGCTTCCTGTCTCCTGGGGATCCTGATCCTCTTGCTTCCCATTTCACAGGGTTCCCAATCCCCTGGTCCCTGTCTCAGAGGGGTCCCAACCCCCTGCTCCCCATGACAGGATAGTTTCAATCCCCTCTTCTCTGTCTCATGGGCATCTCAGTCCCCTGTTCTCAGTCTCACAGGGGTCCCAATCCCCTGTGCTTGGCCCAGAGCCCCAGAGTCAGGAGCCTCAGCATCTCTCCCTTGTCAGGGTGATGGATGCTGTGGTGGCAACCAGCAGTGCCTCCAGTGCTGGGCATGGTCAGGAAGTGCCTTGGGCAGTGTGTAAAACCCCTGTGAATTGTGGTTTGATTTTTTCCTGTGCAGGTCTGTGGCACCAGAGGTTAATATATTACCAGGCTGACCTGGTTATGAGCAAGTCAGACATCCCTAATAGATGCGTGCTAACTGAAAACACAGACAAATTAGCACATGCTCCATTTCCTTCTAATGGTGTGCTTTTCTCTGGTCTCAGCTTCCCCATGTGTGTCAGGAGCCAGCTGCCCCTGGAGTCTGTGGAGCAGGACTGGCCACCTCCCTTGTGTCACCTTCTTCACAATGCTCCCAGCCCAGCCTGGTCCTCTGAGCCATCAGGAGTGAGATCTTGCAGGCAGAGAGATGAAAAATTGATTTATTGGTAACATGATATAGTGCATGGAGCCAGGATTAAGTAATGATCCAATTAAACACTCCTGGATGTATTCATATTAGTGAGCTCTAAGTCAATCAATTCTTTAAATACAATAATACTTAAATACACCGGGAATCCTGTGATTATTACAGGGGCTGAGACCATGTTCATTAACAGCAATAATAAATATTGTGGATACTCAGTTCTGTAGGGACTTTTTTCTATGAGTTGTGAAAACTGTGCAGGAACTGCAAGGCTGGGAGGACATGAATATGGATCAGTAGGATTATTACATACACCAGCACCAAGGGACAAAATTAGTGTTTAAAATTCCCTGCAAAGACAAAATGTAAAATACAAAAACTTTTGCAATCAGTCGTAATAATGGAATTTTGATTAGAAAGCCAGGATCATGCATAAGCTACTGAATCCACTCTCCAGGCCAAACAGTGTGTTGAATCCATGAATCCAGTTGAGAATATTTTGGCTTTGAAGAGAATTTTGGCTTTGTAGTAGACACAGGGGTGCCTGATCCATCCAAGGTGAAGGTGGACCATGGGCCTGAGTGCTGGGCTCTGGATGCACAAAATTAACTGACCTGACCTGGAAGAGGACAAAGAGGAAGAGGAGGAGGATGAGACAGTGACTGCCTGGTGAGGGGTGTCTTTCTGAAACATCCTCCACTGGGTACACGCATGACCATGCTGAGGACAGCAGTCTTCCTTCAGGGTTTTCTGCTCTTACATAGCAGGAAGATGAGAATAGAAACTATTTAAATGGGTGGAAGACAACTAGCTCTAAATAATCTGGACTCTGACCAGGTTATAGCTCTGCAACAGCATTAATCTCACTAACTACTTAATATTACTAACACAGTATTCAGTGAGTTCAACAATGCGTTCAGTGAATCCAACATTGAGCAATAGATATAAAGAGATTGATTCTGAGTTGGAAAGCCTTGTGGTACTGTAAATCTGACCATTTTATTAATCAAGTTATCACTTTTACAGCATTGAAGAAGTAGCAACTCAGTCTCATGGGTAAATTTTTTCATTGCAATGATGGGTTATTCTGGGGTTGCGTTAGAGGGTGTTCTTTCAGAAACATTAAAAAGAATTTAGACTAACGAGATCTCTGGTAAACAGTTATTTAAATTGTGGGGTGAGCATTGGGGTTAAAAGCCTGGTTTTGATTGAGGAGTTGCAGCTTGTGTCTGGCTCTGAGGTGAACCATCCCACCGGAGGGTTTGGGCAGGATTCCATCCAGGAGTCTGGCTGGGAACACAAGTGCTAGGCACGGCTTTCCATCCCTCTCAAGGTGCCTCTGCTCATGCCTTGGCCCCTGTGTGGTGGCATGTGGCCTGAATGGCCTTCAGTGCACCAGTCCCCATCGCTGTGAGGTGCAGCTCCCTGGGACTGGGCTGGAGACCTGCCAGACAGGAGGGAAAGCTGGACTGAGCCCACTCCCCTGTAAACACCAACCAAGGTTTCTGAAGCCACCAGACAGCCCAGTCTGTTATCTTCCAGTCATTCTGCTGTGCAAGTCACAGGAACCTAGGCAAATGAAAAGGTGAGAACACATTATTGATTAATTACTTAGTCATCTCCAAATGGTTATTGAGCCCAGACTTGACTTAGACAAATTAGTCCTCAATTTTTGTGACTGATACACAATTTGATTAATGCAGTTTTACAGTACTCCTGCCACAGGGTGACACAGAGTCTGATTCCTGTGCCTGGCAAAAGGTAATGGTGTCATGTTCTCCATATCTGGCGGCATTTGCAAATGGTCAGCCAAGACATAATTAAGCAATGTGATATTTTGTTTAAAAGGAACAGTGGGTTAATAAATTGAGCTGAAGGCAGAATATCAATGTTATCTGATCAGACTGACACTACACTGATCACTGTGAGCCAGTGCCCTTGCCATGCAGGGTGTCTGAACACTGAACCACCCACTGTCGGTGTCAGGAGACTGATACTGGCTGATGGCAAGGAGAGCTCAGAGCTTTGCCCACCCCTGTCTGCCCTGCAGAGCCCCGGCTCAGGGAGAGCCCTGGGCAGAAACCCCTCCCTCTCCAGCCCCATCTCTGTCTTTCTCAGAGCTGATATCTCTCCTGGGAAAAGGCAGGAATGAGCTGGAGCACTCTGGGGTCTGGTCAATATTTGATTAATATTTGGGTTTGGCTTTTCCACCTTCACTTAGAATTGGAAACCTTGCACAGCAGAGCCCAAGAAGTGCAAGCAGAGCAAACCTCTCATTTCCACCAGGAAATGTTTTTTAAATCCTGTGCAAGAAATGGGAAGATTAACGACCTGTGGCTACAGTGCCTGGAAATCCTCATTGCAGCATCCTTCACTTTATCTTTAAATCCTCAAGAGCAGAACCTGTGGAGCAGGAGAGTGGAGCAGGGGAGGACAGGCTGTCTCTAACAAATAGTACTGGGGATAACAAGGGAGTGTTGGATGCTGCAAAAGGCTGTTCTTGTAGACCAGAAGGCAAGTGGCCTCATAAAGAAGGATTTCACACTATTTAAACAATAAAATCCCCACTGGCTGCCGGGGGAAAGCAGCCTTGTACTGTGGAAAAATAGTGATGTGACAATAGTGACTGTCAGGCACGGTCCCCATAAAGACTCAGTGTGAAGGGAAAAGCCAGACGAGCCAGTGTCATAACGGCTCTTCACAGACATTAATTACTTGTGTGTGGCACATCCCTGCCTTGCGGCAAGGACTTGGAAATGTGACACCAGATGTTGGGAATGAAAGAGAACTAATCTGCCTCCCCTGGGACTGGGAGGGGAGCGCTGAGGACTGCCTGGTATCCCCATCCCTGCCTCTGTCATCCTGCCCTGGGCTGGCTGCTCCCTGACTCCCATCACTGGGGGGAATGGGCAGGGGGGTGCTGGGGGTCCCATCACGGGTGCTCAGGCAGGTGGGTCTGTGTCTGCCAGGACACAGCTGATGATTGATGCCACAGTTGCCACTTCCAAATCAATATTCCTAGAAATGTCCATCACTCATACCCCACCCAGTGATTCTGCTTGTTTTCTCTCCACAATAATCCATAATTGCTTTTTAAACAAACTGGCTTTTTCTCCCTTGAGAGCCAAGTTCCCCTCAGTGCTCCACGTAAGTTACATGTTTAGCAGGTGTCATGCTCTGTGCTTTTCCCACAGAGTCCATGTGCAGGGGTTTTTCCTGCTGCTTGTGCTCACCACAGGGCTGCGGATGCGGCGTTGCTGTGGCCACTCACTCCAGCCTGAGCTGCTTCTGCACCTTCACCTCTCCTGTTAGCACCTATTTCCATTTGAGACCTCATCTGGAAAGCTGATGCCTGGAGCAAAGAATCCAGGACTCTTAAATGCAGCAAGGCTATTAGTTAATATTTTAGCTGCTTTGCTGGAATAAATTCAGCTTTAATGAAATAAAGTGAAACCAGTGGCCTGGTGCAAAATGAGCACAAGGATGGAGATCATGTCATATAGTAGTGTCCCAGTGGTGAGTTTTTAAAGAGAAGCTGCATTTCAGTCAGAGCTCTGGCTGTCAGATGGTTTTCCCTGTATCACTTCCAAATGCAGTACGGCTGCCTTGGAGCCAGGAGCTGGAGATGTGCCACCAGATGTTGGGAATTAAAGAGAACAAGCAAATCTGTGTCTTAAAAAAGAAGCCACTATTATTTGGGATGAATCCGTGGGACTTGACATCAGGTTCCCTCTTCTATTAATCAGTATTTGTGTTGGGTTTAATTAGTTTTGATTGCAGTTTACTGATGTAAATGTCTCTCTCATGGCATCTCCCTCACCTCCTGGGAATATGAAATGAGTGTTTAGTGTAACAGCATTCCAGAGATGCACAGGAAGGAAAACAAACAGAAGAGCTTCATGTACATCCTCAGAGTTTCTGGTGATCACCTCAGTCTGTGGTAATAAACAGAAAAAAGGAGAAGACCCTCAAAAAGAGAAGGACAAGGAGAAAGGAACCCAATCTTGATGCTCCTAGAAAGCAGTGTCTGATGTTCTGAGGAAAGGTCCAAGGAGCGTCCCTGTGCCAGTGTGGGGTCTGCAGGAGTTATGCATCAAGTTGTGCTCCACAGGAGGAGTCACAGCTGTGCAGGAGGAATGTGTCCCATGAACAGCCCAGCAGTGACCCTCAGGACACTTGCATTAAGCTGTGAGGTCTCTTATGTCTGTCAGATGAAGAAAGAATTCCTCACCAGGAGGTTAATGCGCTTGATTCACCCCCCACAGGAATATGAACTTCCTTATTAGTGTTTGCCATTTTATAGTTTAATTAAGGTCACCCAGTGGGCCTGTAAATGACATCTTAATTAATAGCCTGCAATATCTGCCTGCACCAGTCAGGCTTACTGTGGGTTCCTCAGGAGGAGGGTGAGAACGGAGACTTGAGGCACACCTAGAGTTCTTCCTCTGCAAGAAGATGTCAGTGCTGATTCCAGAGAGCTCCTGGGTGTGGCAGGAGCATCACGGCTCTGCCCACAGGGGCTGCGTGTCCCAGGGAAGGTGCTGCTTGATATTGGCATCCCAGATTTACACATTTACTCCCAAACCATGAGACAGAGCAGAGGCCGCCTCACCAGCCCGTAAATCGGGATGTGTGTGAGCTAACAACCTGCCTGTGACTCAGCCATGTACTCAGATCCATCTCTTGTGATTTACAACTCGGCTTGGTGACTTATTTCGAGTCAGTCAAGTTCAGAGACAACCTATAACTCACACTCATCACACATTCATCAGTGACACAGGACTTGGATAACTTGAGGATAACTTCAGAATTAATTGTGTTACTTATGAAGTTGCTGACATGACTAATCAATTGCCACATGGCAAATAAATCAGCAAGACACCTGAGAAATTCGTCATCTTTTTTTTTTTTCAGTTAGAAACTTCACATGCCTTATAAATCAGACATTGTAATAGTTTGTTTTACATCAAACCCCCCATACTTGGAAAATGGCCTTTTAGGGACATTATATATTTATGGAATATCTCTCCTGAACTGGTTAAAGGAGTTAAAGAAAATGCAAGGGCACTGGGTTGAACATTTTATTTTACAATTATCTGTGTGCAAGTAATGAACTAAGAACTTGCCACAGTCATGGCTCAGTGGTTCAGGTCAGTGCAGGGCATGGTGCTGTGTCAGAAGCAGAGGTGTGAGCCATCCCCTCTATCCCCACAATCTCCACCACCCCCATCCCAGGGGTGAGCTCCTGCTTTACCCCTGGGCTCCCAGCCTGAGCTGGGAAGATGTGCATGGAGCTGGCCTTCAGACCAGATCAGGTAGGATGAGGCTTGGAGCAACCTGGTCTAGTGGAAGGTGTCCTTGCCCAGGGCAGGGGATGGAATCAGACAAGTTTTAAGGCCCCTTCCAACCTGAACTATTCTGGGATTCTGTGATGCTTCCCAGGTTGCACACAAAACATCCTTTCTCTGGAGCTCAGCAGTGCTGCTGTCATCCTGTCAGCCTCCTGCTCGCCAAGAGTAGCAGATCTGCTCTTAATGATAATAATCAATACATTCAATGAAGAATCAGATTTTATTTAATGTGCAATTCACTTAGAGTCTGACACCTCTAGATTTATTAAAGCAATTCTTGTACATTGACTTGGTACTGATTGATTCCTTGAAATGCATGATAGTGGGGATTTAAAATCCCAACAAGATAGACATTTTCTAGGTGTCCCTTTAGAATACAGAATCACCCCACTTTTGTTCTAGATATAAAATACATGGAAGAGATTATTCAGGACATATTGAAAGGATGGGTTTTTTAATGAATCTGTAGCCAATTTACCATAAATTACAGATGGAAATATAAAATCTAATCAAACTAGTTGTATAAGCAAAGCCATATGTGCAGGAGTTCTACTCCTGGGGGAAAATAATTTGAGATTATTTGAATATGTAGAGTAGATTTTTAAAGTATTTCCTTAAGAAACTCAGCCTGCACAAAGTGCTGTCATTAATAGAATGGGAAAAATTGCCAGTAAATATTTATATTAGCAGCTTTAGATAGAAAACCAAAACTCCAGGCAGGAGATCTAAGGTTTCCTATCAGATGCAGCTCTGAGACTTGCTGGTTTCTTGCTGCTCTCCCTAGTGGAGAGGGATTTTTTGGGTGACTCTGCCTGGCTTTATGTGGAGGAATCCCCTGGAACCCAGGGACAGCACTTTTTCAGAAGCATCTTTCAAAGTCCTTTGCTCACAAGAACTTGTCACCCTAACGGGAGGCTTTAAACTCAAGTGAGTGGTCATTGCCTCCTTTTTCCAAAGCCCTTTGGAACCCCCAGCTGTGAAACACTAGGAAGCAGATGCTGCTGCTGACCAAGCCTGGTCCAAGCCCCTGGGGGATGCTCTGGAAGTGGTGGAATGCAGAAAGACTTAACTGCCCCAATCTTCCTGCTGATCCAAGAGCTGACATGCAGCCCATGCCTGCACAGTGATTGGACACAGGCAGAGATGGAAGAGGATGTGCAATTTTGCTAGTTTTAGAATCACAGGATCATAGAATGATTTGGCTTGGAAAGGACCTTAAAGATCTTCATAGCACATGATGAAAACAGTTTTTAACCTACTGTTAAAGGAACCAGTATTGGTGCCAATAGGCCAAAAAGCATCCCTGGCTTTACCCTCTCTTGTATCCTCCCTTTCTTGGCTCATCTGCTGCTGGAATTGATTAATGAGATGCAAATACTGACAGCAAACTTCAGCTCCTGAGTTTCCTGGGTGCTGGCATGGGATCACTGGCTGCTGAGTCCTATTTTCTGCTGGCAGCCAAGGCTGTCACTGGCTGTCCCCAGTCACAGTGAACAGCTTGGCTTTCTGAGGGGTGGAATAAAGCTCTGATGAGAACTTAAAAAGCCCTAGCAGCCTGACTCTGTAGTGATGTGCTACTCAGTTTCTATGGGAACAGGCTGAGCTGGTTGATTGGAAGCCCACATGTAGGAAAGGCAAGAGAAGGAGTGAGTGGGGCTGCGGATGCAGAGATTAATTGGTGTGACTCAGGCTGGGCTTTTATATAATTTGCAGCCATCCCAAAAGGTGCCTGGGCACTGGAGTTGGAATGCAGTGAGGAGGTGTTCACAGGAGAGCAATCTCATTGCTTGTTGAAATGATGGTAGTGCCTACTCAAAAAAAAAAAAAAAAAAAAAAAAAAAAAAAAAAAAGGAAATGGGTGATTTATTTTTGTCCACTAGCTTCTAAATCACCTTTAACTTAGAATCATGGAATCATTAAGGTTGGAAAAGTCCTCTAGGGTCATTGAGTCCAGCCTTAACCCAGCACTGCCAGGTACACCACTAAACCGTGTCCCTCAACATCACATCTACATGGTTTTTGAGCACTTTCAGGAATGGTGATTCCACCACTTCCCTGGTCAGCCTGTTCCAGTGCTTGACCACCCTTCCAGCAGTGAAATTTTCCCTGATAGCCAGTCTTAACCTCACTCATAAAGGTCACTGCTCAGGCATGAGGAGCACCTGCTGCTGGTGGGAAGGCAAGAGGCTGCTCCTTCCCTTGCCCTTGCTCAGCTTGATCTCGCCAGTATTGGTCACAGGTTAAAAATGGATTTTTTTTCCATTTGAGAGATTATTGCCAGCTATGAAAAAGAACAAAAGAAGTCATAGGACTGCCAAGCCTCAATCCTGACGGTGTATCACACACCACAAACCACCAATCTCTCCTAAAATTGATCCCTGAGCTAAAAACCTCCCTTCTATCAGCCTAGAGCTTGGACATGCCTCAGCCCCATGTCGGGCAGATGCTGGCACATACCCTTTAGCAAGGCAAAGCTGCTGCCAGACTCCATGTCCATGACCCTCCCAGCCCCTTTGGTATGTTTGGATGCATTTTTCAGGATGGTGCATGAGCTGGGAGAGCAGTGGAAAAATTGTAAAGCATGTATAATATGTTCCACTTCGGCCATTTAGAAATAATGAGTAGAACTACATGCTTGCTTGAAAAAAAAAAACACATTTGGAAACCAAAATTAGATGCAAAGCTGAAAGATAAAGTCTCTTGTAAGCACTTGTAAGAAAGAGTTTAAGAAAAGGATTAAAAGGGATTAGTTGAGCCTCTGAGACAGAGAGACTCCATCAGTAAATCTGATTATCAGCTCTGCATAGCACTCAGTGATTTAATACACCAAAAGGCTGATGCTGGAAATAAGGCAGATTTGGAGAGGCAGGCTCCCATCCCTGCCATGGTGATGGAGGCTGGAGGCCACATGTGGCCAGCACTGAATGGGGCAACGGTCCCAAAATTCTCTCCGTGGGGTGGGGACTCCCTGGGACCAGGGCATGGTGCTCCCCTCCTGCCCACAGAAGGACATGTTATGCTGCCAGGTCCTGGACAAGAAACTGAGCCAGCATTACCATCAAATCATGGAATGGCTTACAATGGAAGGGCTCTTAAAGCTCACCCAGTTCTACCCCCCTGCCATGGGCAGAGACACTTCCCACTAGACCAGGTTTCAGCAAGCTCTGTCCAACCTGGCCTTGGATACTTCCAAGCTGGCAGATAGATGAGGTTTTCATCCTCTTCCTAACGAATGATGCTCAATGCAAATCAGGAGCTGTTACTCATGTGTCAGTGGCTGTTGAATTATTCATTGGTGAGAAAATCACCAGGGACCGGGCAAAGGAAAATGCAATAAGCAGTTAACTGCTTTCATTGGTGCTGCCTGCCTCTTGCTAATCCACTTCCATGTAATCAGTAATTTTTCCAAGGGATGCATTTGGTACTGGGAGGGAGCTCAGTGCAAAAGCCATGCAATGCACAGGGTACCTTCTGCTGGTGTTTTCTAGAGAGTGCAAGAAGATTTTTGTTTGTTGCTGTCTTTCTTCAGTTCCTTGGTTTGGATTTTTGGTGGTGGTGGTGGTAGTTTTGGTTTTGATTTTGATTTTGTTAGGTTCTGGTGAATTTTTGGGATTATGTTTATGATTTTCTGGCCTCTCCCTATGCTGAGCAGTGCAGTCCCATTCAGGAGAGGATGTGCATCAGCTTCCTCAGCATTTCCCTTCTGACCCTGCTACAAAGCAGACCCCACTGTTGCCCTGGCACTGCCCAGGTCATCATCTCCTTGCAGCCTGCAGGGTTTGGACATTCCCATCCCACTCCAGAAGGTGACATGCCTGCTTTAGGTGGCACATCTGCCCCAGGCACTGCTGAGAGCTCAGAGCTGGAGGACGCCCAGTAAGCCCAGTCCTGTCCTACCACCAGCACTGTTCCCTGCAAGTCTTTGTGGAAACTCACCAAACCTTAGCTGTAGGAGGAGTGGAATTCTTCCCAATGTTCTTGGAAGGGTTTTACAGCCTAGACCCACCTTGCTACAAGCTCAGAAACCCTTCTGTTATTTCCAGCCTACATTTATTCCTCAGTTCATACCTCATTATGCCCCTGTTAACAGCATTCTTGGCTAGCCCCTCTCCTGGGGACAGCCTGACAGAGAAGCTGAGATGCAGAATGAGGGGACATCCCCGAAGCCCAGACAGACCTCTCCGGGTGGGACCCCCTGGCCCCTCGCTGCCCCCTCCCTGGGCTCCCTCCTTGCAGCAGCAGTGCCATGGCCTCACTAGCACCCCCATCCCAGGGGTCCCTCATGCTCAACCAGTCCTGGGACCCCTCACTCCTGGAAGATGAAATGGACCCTTGGGCTCAGGCTGATCCATACAGGCTCATCCCATCGGGGTTTCTAGTCACTGCATGCTTTATTTTTTCCTTTCCACAAAGATAAAAACTTCTAATGAGCTGGTTAAACACTGAAAACAGTCTTTCATTAAATTTACATACAAAAAAATTGGTTGCAATTACACAATTAACTTGCCATGGAAATTGGGTGTGCAGAGAGGATAAAAATGTTCCTGCAGGAAAAGGACTGGAAATTCACAGTCACACTTACTGAAATAATCCCCTTTAATTTGTCACTTTGACTTCAGTCCTGTATTTTAGTGTGTGCTTTACACCACAAGGGTTTAGCTCACTTGTTGAATGATGCCACATATGCACATACTTGTCAGACAAAAAATAATTGGTATTTCAGGAATTGTCTTCAGTCCCTGTTTTTGACAATTGTGTTTCTGACCCTTTAACCCTCTGCTTCACCCTTTGGTGAGGAGTACCAATGCTTGCTGGATAATTGAGATGTCTTGGAGAGCTGAAATGCTCCTGAAGCACTTACTTATGAGAAAACAGAATGGTTCTTTTTATTTAGGAATTTATTTTCCTAATTCAGTTTTATGGAGCAGGAATATCCCAGTCAAGACTAAATTAAATGGATAACAATTACATTTATGCCTCTAATTTAATTGCTTGAGGTTATAAGAGCATCCATCTGCTTTGCTCCTTTTTTTGCTCCCTGACATCAGTAAATACTCACACAGGCTTTCTCCAGCCCATGTGTCTGGGGGCTCCCCAACAAGGAGTGGGCAAAGTCTGCAGCAAAAAGAGATAGATGTTAACACCATGATGCATTCATTTACCAACTCCCTGCTGCTGGCAGCAAGAATACTGTCTGTAAGGCTGTGCCATCTCCTGGTTTGGTTAATAAGGGGAAGCTACTTAAATAAAAATCATTAAAAGAGTATGCAGAGAGGCAGTGCTGTCAAGGAGGACGGGGTTGCTCAGATCCTCCCTGCAGAGAGGGAGGATCTGGTGGCCATGGACCAGGCTGGGCTGATGTGCCCCAATGCCTGCTGCTCTGAACATCCCTGCTCCAGAGCAGCCCATCTGTGTTTTGAAGCCTCTTGCACTCACAGACTGGCCTCAGGGCAGTGAAACTGTACTTAGAAGTTACATTTCATTCAACAACTGTAGCCTGAACAAAATTACTCTTACAAAATGCAAATGAGCTGCAGTTCCTTTTCATTTTCCGTCTTTAACAGCATTTATTCTGTCACTGGTGGATTTATGGCATTTGGCTGCAGGTTTTAATTGCTGTTTGCATGCACAGCAGTGCCACAGCCAAGCAGTAAATGTGTATTTCTATTTTACATCCAAATCCAAGCCACTGCACAAAAATTATCAGTGTATGTGTTTTCATATCAGCTCCACCGTAATTTGCCCTTAGAGCTGCTGAGGAGAAGGGATGAAGTAGATTTGTTTTATTTTGAACTCTTTGTAAAACACCCAATGAAGCAGAAAGGAAACCAATCCCACAGCAGAGGCCACACAGGACACAGGGTCTCTTTGTGACTTTGGGACTGGAAGGAAATGTAACAAAACTTGTGTTACTCCAGAGCTGGAGTGGTACAGGGATGTGTCCCTGGTTTGGCTGGTGCCACCAAGCCTTGGGGACAGTGTGGTGACTCTGGGAACCCTGTCACCCCTTCGGTGTGTCACCCACCCCCCAGGTAGAGGTGTCTTTCATTTCCAGGTCACACACCACCCAGGTACCTTTCTTCCCTTTTTTTTTTTTTCCTTTTTTTTTCCCCTCTCTTTCTTATTCCCTGGTTGATCAATTATTTAATACATTTCATCCCAGTGCAGAGCTCCCTGAAGTGAGTTGTTTTAAATTAAATGCATTTCTCTTTGAATCAACGAGTCCCTGAGAAATTTTTAGCTCTGCAAATGAGTTCATTAGAATTTTGGAAGTGTACCTGAATCTCTCCTCTGTGTTTTTTCTTTGTTTTTATTATTTCAAATCTCATTCCACTTTGTTCCATGTTCAATCTTTTCCCTACAGCAATGCCCTATGCACTGACTGATCAGAATAATTTCAAAAGGAGCAAATTAAAGGGCCCAACATTAAATTTCCTTAGAGAATTGATGTGGGTTAACTGTCTGTATCTTATTGTGCTGCCTTGTTTGGAAAGCTTCTAGCAACCATCCATTATAGTTATAAGGCTGAGTGATGACTACAGCTACACTGGAAAGAAAAAAAAAAAAGGAAAGAAAAGTGTTTTCTATGAATAATAGCACCAGGGTATTTAAAACACTTGGCTGCACGCTTTTCAGGCAGCAGGTGCTGAAAAATGCATTTCTCCCTTAATAACCTTTAAATCCCTTGTATGATGTGGTTTTCTCTAATCCTCTAAATATGTTTGGGGGAGACAACAAAAATATGTACATGACAGATTGTGGCTCCCAGGGTGGAAACCACTTCTTCATCTCCCCATAGACACAGAAAAGGTCTTATTCCAGCTGTGATGCAAGACCAGCTCTGGGCCTGCACAGACACAGCTACACCTCTTTGTGGGCAGTGGGAGTGCCTGGACTCGTCCTGCGCCAGGAGCTGCTCCAGACATGCTGGCAGGGCTGCCCAGAGGCTCTGGGGTGAGAGCAGGGCTGAATGCAAGGGCACAGGGAGCAAGGGGAGCCAGCTGAGAGGCACTGGAGGACACGGGCAGGGCCGAGCTGGGGTCACGGCTCTGTGCCCCCCCATGTCAAGAAACCTGTTTGGCAGCAAAGGCATTGATTTGCAGCCCCAGCTCCACAGCATGCACCTTCATTTTTTCTCTCTTTTCCACCTGGGGAGAGGTCTGCTCCATCACAGGCTGCCCAGGTGAGGGGATGAGGGCTGACTGCAGAGCTGGGGTCTCCCTGCCCTCTGCCTCCTCCTGACCACACATGTCAGCGACCCTACCAGGTAATGGGCACGGACAGGCTCAGTAAAATTCTGTAGCTGGGAAATTACTGTGCAAGTCCCTGGGATGATGACAGTGAGTCTTCTCTGTCCCTCAAGCAGATGAGGGCAGCACTAGGCTTTTACAGGTTTTAATGCCAAGGCTGCCAAAAACTGGAGGCTTTCACACAGTCTGTGCCCAGCAGTGCCAGGTGAGCTCCATGCATCAAGGTGCCAGTTCCTACCTTGCTGTGGCTCTTGGCAAGGGATTTTGGTTTTGTTTATACCCCACCAGCTCCTGGGGGCACCCCTCTGCTATCCCTGCTCTGACAAGGGAGTGAGCTCCTCACAAGTATGGTACAGGTCTGTTATCACAGGAATCAGCTCTTCAAAGGACAATTTTCACTTGCTTAAAACTTCTGTTGAAACAAGATATATAATTTGCATCTGAATCTGATCCTTTATAATGCAAATGTACAGAACTTCAAACACCAGCTGGCTGCCACTCCACAGGGCTGAACACCCTAATCTTGTTCTGGAAGTGACATGTTTACCCATAAGGGTAAAACATTTGGTCCATCAGGATACTTTTAACCACCAGTGCATTATGACCATTCCTATTTCCCTCCTATGCTGGTTGGAGCAGGGATGCTGTCCCCTTTCCCTGGAGGAAATGCTTATTCTAGACCTTTTCTGAAGAATGTCACCTTCTAAGCCTTTAACTGCCTCACCCTCCCAGGCTCTTCACCTTTGCTGTTATGTGCTGCCAGGGGAGGCAGCTGCATCGCCAAGCCGTAAAGGATGTGTAACAGATACACATTCCTAAGCCTAAATCAGCAATGAAATAAATTGGTACAAAAGCCCTTTCCTGGGATTTTCTGAGGAGCCTCCAGGCAAGCCTCAGGCAGCCTGGTCAGACATGGAACAGCAAGGGAAGAGCAGTCACAGAATCACAAAGTGGATTGGGTTGGTAGGGACCTTAAAGCTCATCTTGTTCTACCCCATGCCATGGGCAGGGACACCTTCCACTGTCCCAGGCTGCTCCAAGTCCTGTCCAGCCTGGCCTTGGACACTTCCAGGGATCCAGGGGCAGCCACAGCTTCTCCTGTCCCAGGCCCTCACTCCTCTCACAGGAAGAATTTCTTCCTAATATCCAATCTAAACCTGCTCTCTGCCAGTTTAGTCATTTCCCCTTGTCCCATCAAAGGGCTCCATAGTCGGGTTCCTCCTGTGATTTATGGTTTAAAAAGGAAGAAGGAAGCATGCTGGAATCACTACACGGAGCCAGAAGTGTCTGGAAAATCCCACCTGGCTGAAGACCCATCCCTGTGCTGCCTGAGAGCTGCCTGTACGGCCCTGCCTGCTTGGGGACAGGGTGTCTCACCCAGCACCTCTGGTCAGAGCACCAGAGACAGGCTACAACCATCCCACTGGAGCCAGGTGTGTCTGTGCTTATTTCCAGGTGTGAGACTGGGTGCTGGTCCCAGCAGGTTGGAATCAGAACCTCCTGGTTCCTGCAGTCTGTGAAGGCACACATGTTCCATTTATCATTTTAACCATTAAAAGTAGTGTTTTTCTTCAAATACAGTCTTATAAACTATTCATTTTAATTTGCTCCATCCTTGAAGGTGAGTTTAATACCATTCATACATTTTCATTTATAAATTTGTCAGTAATAAGAGAGTTGGCACATGGGAGAAAGTAACTGCATAATTGCAACTTACACGCTTGTCTTACTGAAAAACTGCTGGCTCAGGCATCGGTCGTGCCGGGCATCATGCATGAAATTGCAAATAGAATTTAATTTGCCCTTGTATCCTGTAGGATCAGCTTAAAATGATTAATGCAGGAGAAAATGTTGTCAAGATTTTATTCATTACAATCTCCAAGGACTGCAATGCAAAGCCATCATGTATAACATGACAATGTGTAATATGCAGCTTTCTGAAATGCTTTCCTGTGGCAAACAATCACATTTCTGCTCCTTAATTCCAGTGCTGAAGTAAGCAGGATTAATCTCATGCATGTTGTTGTGATCTCCTGGGCAGGTGGAAATGTAATTTGTTTAAATTTAGGACATACAGAGTTGATGTCTGAAGCAGCTTTGGAGCAGGAGGTAGTGCAGGCTCTGGGGGCTGTTGGACCTGCAGGAGGGTAATGTGACCTGCTGCATCACCAGCTGGGAACAGATCAAGCTCTGAGACAGGGACAGTCCAAAAATTTTGAGTTTAGGTATCTCAGTCCTCTCTGAGCTCAGCTGTCTCTCACCCTTCCCCTTCCCAGAAACAGGAGCTGGCCAAGCCTGGTGTCATCATCAGCATGAAAACACTGCTGAAGTGCAGGAAGGTGAAGCAGGAAAAGCAGTGGAAAACCCCCACAGCTAAATTGAAAAGGATAGCCAAGGCAGAGCTGAGAGACTGGAGAAATGGCTCAGTCTTAAAAATAGGCCTCTGAAGAGACAGATGTTCTTCCCCTGAAACTTCTCTTTCCACTGCTGATGAGTAGCCAGTAAGAAAAATCCCTTCTGCTCCGTAGCCACTGGCTAATTGGCTTAACATAGTGAGACAAATTATTGGATTGTTCTCTTTTTAGTGGTGGGTTTCTGAGGAGGTTATGGCTTAGAAATTGTTCTCATCAGAATTCTAATTGCGGAATGAAATATGGGTTGTGATTATGTTATTGAAATGGATTGTCTGGTAATTATATTAATACAACAGAATTACCGTAGATCCCATGTAAAATGCAGCTGGGAGCATTCCTGTCTCAGAGGAGCAGTCCCTCCTGTCTCTGAGTTAATCACTGCTTTGTTAGAATGAGAAATGGCTCTCCCAGTCCCCTGAGTCAGAGACAAACATCCTTTTCCCTTGGCCTGAAATCCATTTTACTTTTTGATTTCTTGTTGGCTGATCCACACCGGCTCTTGAAACAAAAGCAGCAAGAGCCCTGCCCTTTCCCCCTGCCCGTGTCATTCCACGGGTGATCTCAGGTCCCTCCTCATCCCCAGGGATGTGCAGTGGACTCCCTGAAGCTGCCAGTCAGGGAATACTCCTGCAGCAGGTTGTGCTGCTGTAATTACAGAAGCTGTTTGGCTAATTAGGTATTCAGAGCATGGCACGGACACCTCAGGCTCAGATCTCCAGCCCACACTGTGCTGTGGCAGGGACAGAGCAGGGCTGAGACTGGCAGAGAAGCACCACTGCTCACACAGACCTCCCGTCTCCAGAGCAGAGAGTTCATCCTAAAACCACATTTTTAGTGGAAGAACAGGGTGTGCATCAGGGAGCTGAAATGATGGCAATTGGGTGGTTGCAGAGAAAGTCAGTATAAGTGTAAGATCATCAGGATGTTGGGCACCATTGATGGCTCCAAGGCGTGGGCTCCACACGACTCTGTTGGCCCACCTGGGTGTGAGGCCCTGGCACAGGTGCCCAGAGCAGCTGTGGCTGCCCCTGGATCCCCAGAAGTTTCCAAGGCCAGGTTGGACGTGGGTTGGACGTGGCTTGGAGCAACCTGGGATAGTGGAAGGTGTCCCTGCCCGTAATAGGGGAGCTGGAAGGAGATGAGCCTTAAGGTTGTTTCCAACCCAAACAATTCTGGGATTCTGTCATGATTTGGCAAGGTGGATGTCCTTATCCAGCATGCACCTGCCAGTGTGAGCACAGTTAAAAGACATCTCAATCTGACAGGTTCCACTTTTGCATTAATTTAGAAAAGTGCTGCAAGTAGTAATTGTGCCTAACCCCCTTTGCAAACCTTATGCCAGATTTTTGTAATTAATTATTAGCAAAGAGAAAACTTGAAGAAGCCGACTGGGCCTCCTGGCAGGAGCACGTAGACTAATACCTTATTGGTTTAGCTGCCAGTTAAAATGAGACAAATCAATGTAAATTTCATTGTATTACAACAATATTGATTCCCTATTAAACAGCAGACAAAGCAGGTTATGGCTTTAGGAAAGCTATTAGGAGTTAAAGAATGTTTTTTCTTGGGAATAAATGGGAAACTAGTGTTTAATACTGGAGAGTCAAAGAAGGAGGAAGGTGTATGGGAGGTTAAGGGGACTGAAGGGGCCCAGTCAAGCCAAGAAATGGCATTGATGTCTTAGGAGAAACCAGTGCAGTAATGGACACCGCCTGGATGGGGATGAGGGAATACCAGGTTCGGCACAGGGATGCTCCAGTCCCTTCCAGCCCCGCTGAGTGGGATCAATACTCACATCCCAGCGAGGAGCCAGCCAGGTACAGACACTCTGCCACTCATCTCAGCTTCAGACAGTTATCAGGGGAGAGCACCTGGGTCAGCACAGCACAAAACCCCTAAGAAGTTTCATCGTGGGGAAAACCTCCCACAGCCTGGAAGCCAGGCAGATGCCTCCATAACATGCCTTCTCCAAAGGGTTAAACCAACAGCAGCCGCAGGCCTGGGATTAAGATAAATAATTTTTAACTGAATCAATACTGATAACAACTGGTTTCCACTGAAATTCACGGTGCTCAGATGGGAGCTTCCCTGGGAGTGACAGGGCTGATAGGGAGGCATCAGCTCCGAATTTTAAGCAGCTTCCTATACACATGAACTGGAGCAGCAGGAGCATGTAATTGATATTAAATATTCCACACCGTCTCAAACTGAAGTTAATTTGAATGCAAGGATTTGAACTAGCATGCTAGGAATATTTATTATTGAATCCAGGAATGGTCTGGGTTAGAAAGAAACTTAAAATTTCATCCCATTCCACCCCCCTGCCAAGGGCAGAGACACCTTCCTCTGTCCCAGGTTGCTCCAAGCCCCTTCCAACCTGGCTTTGGACACTTCCAGGCATGGGGCAGCCACAGCTGCTCTGGGCAACCTGTTCCAGTGCCTTACAACCTTCACAGTCAAGAATTTCTCCCTAATATGTAATGACATGTAATAACAACAATGTAAACCTTCTCTCTGTCAGTTTAAACCATTCCGCCTTGTCCTATCATTGCATGCCCTTGCATAAAAAATTTACAGCCTTTTAATTAATTTTGTTTGTTTGTTTCTGTTGTATCACAGCACAAAATACAGCACAAAATACAGCACAAGCTGTGTATATCTTCTCCACTGTGTGTCAGAACTCTTGGTTTATACCTTTGCATTCTCAGGATATTGTCTACTCTATCACAGGCAAAGGGGATCCTGATTGTATTATTATTTATACAGCTATTGATTACAAAATATTAAAAGTGGAGCTGACAGAACCAAAACTTTTGCAACACTAATTATAATGAAAATAGTGCTCAGCATCCTCTGCAGAAATGTTCAGGCTAACACATTAAAATCTGAACAGTTGCAAATAGAGCTGAAATTACAGTTGTCCTGGGTTTAAATTAAGAAGCATTGAGTCAGTGTAAACAGAGCTGAGGTTCCACTAAATCAGAAGAAATTAATGTAGTTTGTTTTCATCTGGAAAGAGAAAAAGCTTAAATGAGAAAGAAGGAATTACTAAAAAAAAAAAGAGCCACTATACCTAACAGCAATTAGCTGTTAAGCACATCCCCTGCGCTGTGCTGGGTGGGTAGCAGGTGGCAGAGACAGATTCCCACATGGTTGGGGCACTGAAAGTCTTTGAAGGATGATTTTGTGTGTGTGTGTGTCCCTTTGAAATGCAGCAAAACACTTTGCTAAACACCTTAATTTGCACTTCTTAATTACATGCAGTTCTTGCTTTCATGGGATTAAGTGTTTTTATTGGAAACTCCAAGTGTCATATTGAAAGGAATTTTGCTTTGGTTTAGACTCTGGAATAACTTCCCATAAATCTCTCCCCATCTTTTGTGCTACTTTTCCTGTCCCACCTGCACCATCCCAGCTGTCTGTAACAGAAAAAGCTTTGGGTGGTTCATCACTGGGTGACAGGAGCTTCAATAATACAAAGCTGGGAAAAATTACTTGCTATTGCAGAATCTCAGATGAAGTGGGATGACTTTCCTGCCCAGAGAGATCCCTTCTGATTCCAGCACAGCTGAGTATTGGCACCCAGAGCAAGAGGGGTCTCAGCAACGAGGTGGCAGTCAAAGAGCCCTGATGGTGCTTGGCTCTGCCCATCTTCTATCAAGTTCTGAACATCTCTTTACACCTTTTTACAAGAGCAGGGAGTGACAGGAATGGATTTAAACTGAAAGAGAGGAGGTTTAGATTGCACATTAGGGAAAAATTCTTCCCTCTGAAGGTGGTGAAGCCCTGGCACAGGTTGCCCAGAGATGCTGTGGCTGCCCCATCCCTGGAAATGTTCAAGGCCAGGCTGGACAGGGCTTGGAACAACCTGGTCTAGTGGAAGGTGTCCCTGCCCATGGCAGGTCATGGAACGAGATGAGCTTTAAGGTCCTTCCAAACCATTCCATGACCGTGTGGCCTCCACTGCATTGCCAGATACGGCAGAGCTGTTGCAGGCACCTGCTTGTACAGACCAAGACATTGCAAAGCTCTTGCACTTGTCTGTTCCTAAAAGCAGTACCAGTGGAAGCACAGATTACAATGCAAAGTGTTCCAGCAAAGGTGGGAGACTGGTGGGTGACAGCAGCACTTCTCAGCCTCTCCACTTGCTGTCAAGCCAAAATTACTTTTGGTCACCCCTCACCAGTCTCTGCTGCCGCACATCACACTGAGACACCCCTACACATGTAGTACTGGGGAACTTCACCTGAGTTCACAAATCCCCTTTTTCCATAGTTCTACAAAGTTCTGCAGAGCTTCATCCAGCTCCTCAGAAGAGCATGCAGAAGTTCAGAGCCACCAGCTTTGGGAAGCAGCACTGAGCTTCCTCCTTTCATCAGGTGCTCTTGACCTGGCCTTTGGCAAACCATATCTTGAGTACAGCATTTCTCATTCTGTTTCCATCCCCTGCTGTAATTTATTACCAAATTCTTACCCCTCCCTCAGCCTCAGTCAGTTGTTTTACATACAGGGCATGGTCCCACACACAGGTTCCGTAAATGAACATGGTGACACTCCAGTGTAGATGAAAGTGAAAAATTGATGTCGCATTCCTGGCTTCATTTCACTGTGGCACAATTCATTGGTGCCATCTGTCTTAGTCCTTTTTAAATGGGAGCTCTTCTTGAGATGATTGACAAGTGAATAGATTTTCTGCCACAAACTTTTGAGGTCAATCAATCACTTATGTGTATTAATTAACAAAGATCTTGAAGCTGCAGTGGGCAATTTTTTTACTTCAATGAGCTACACATACAGAGTTGCTTAAACTTATTTTTAAACAACTTGTTTTTCACTGTTGGTCAAAACTCTGGGCTGACAGATTAAAACAACAAAAAAAAAGGATTGGCAGCTCCTGAAAGCAAACTTTATGATTTCAGCAGACAGCACTGCTGGGCTGTATCAGTGATATCAGTGATGGCACAGCAGGGGTCTGAGGGCACACAAAGCCACGTCTTCCTCCAGGTAAGAAAAAAATCCAGTTGCTTACACAATTAAAGGTTTTATAACCCTTTCTGCAAGAGAAGGGATATATAGAATCCTGGAATGGTTTGGGTGGGAAGGTATCAAAAACAGGGTGATCCCCGATGTAGGAAATGATTGGCATCTGACTCCAAGGCTTTGGAATGCTGAACACTCACTTATTAAAACTATGCTACATTACATTACAACTATATTAAAGAGAGATACTGTGCTATACTATATCATACTTACTACTAACTACTACTAACTTACTAAAGAAAACCCATGACTGTCTGCAGACAGCCAGGACACAGCTTTGACCCAAATGGCCAAGGAAACAAAACAATCCTCAGCAGAATCCAATTGCCAGCTGACTTCAGGTAAACAACCTTCCCAACACATTCCACATGTGTGCAAAACACCAGGAGCAGCAAGCAGAGATAAAAATTGTTTTCCCTCTGTGCTTCTCCTGGAAAAAAATGTGTGAGAGAGAATTATGTCTCTGTTTAGAGAATGTGAATGCCACACATTTTAAGGGTCCTTAAAACTCATCTCATTCCAACTCCTGCTACTAGATCAGGTTGCTCCCAGCCCTCTCCAACCTGGCCTTGAACACTTCCAGGAATACTGTGGAAGAAATGAAACCTTATCCAGTCCCTGCCCAAATTCTGCCATTTCATACAGAAAATTAGTAACATCCTGGCTGACAGGATGCTGCCCAAACTCCATGGGAAATAGCAATGTACTAATGTTGCCTCATGTTGTATGGATTTGTAGTGCTGCTCTGCACAGTTAAACAGATAGTGTTTCTCACCCAGAGACGCCTGCAGTTTTACAGCCAGAGCAAAGATTCTTTATACACATAATATTTTTTCTATACAGAGTTGCTGACACGTGAAATAGAAAATGCAGGAGATAAGGTAGACTGTGTATGTATATCTATACATACATAAATTCTAGTTTGTGTATCAGTTTAACTTTATAAAGGGTTTGAGCTTCTGAGCACATAAAGGGACAACTTAAGCAGGTGTATGTTCCATGAATGTTGAAATTTTCCTGGATTTAATATAGCAAAATTCTGTCAGTATTTCAGGCTACTTCAAATGCAGGTGGCTGGAGGAAAGGAAGTTTTTTGTAAGAACAAGCTTAAAAAGAAGCTGGTTTTATATCCTCCATGATACGAATTGAATCTAACTGCAATCTGATGGTGAGAAAACGCCTAACAACCTCTGTGTGTTATAACAAGCAGTAGAAAAGAAAGGAGCTGGTTATTTTGGGAGTTTCTGCACTAGCTTAGCTAATTGCGACCCCTGCAAATGCTGAATTGTGTGAAATTTTTACACACATTTTGGGGAACATTCAGAATGCTCGATTTTCTCCAGAATGGGGTAGTAACAATTTTGTAAAATCCCCCAGCTGCAGCAGGGAAAGCATTGTAATACCCACCTTGGAAATGAGCACGGTGTAATTAACACCCGCACTGAGCTCAGATACAATGGAGCTTCCAGACAAACAGCTCAGAGCAGAAAGGGAAATGCTTTGATACAGCAGTTCCAGGGTAATGTGCAGCCCCCAGCAGCATTTGGGTGAAGGGGGGTCTCTGCAGCACCCCTGGCTCGGGACACCCCCATCCACCATCTGGGGATGCCTGTACATCCCAGCTGAGCGGGGATGGTGCTTTGTGGCCAAAGGCTGGATTTGATGATCTTGGAGATCTCTCCCAGTCTTATTGATAATGATTCTATGACCCTCCCCTGGGAAATGGAGAGGGGGTCTGGCCTTGCTGACCCCAGCCAGCCCCAGATGATGTACTGGAGAGAGTTTCCCCCAAGCTCACCAGGAAGTGTCTCAGCTCTTCTGAACAAATACTGGCAGCACTTCTTCAGCTCCTGCTTCAATGCCATTTTAACCCACATGCAAAGGGAAATCCTGAGGCTTGAGCCCTATGCTGGTGGACACATGAAGGCTTTAGAGCATGAGAGGGATTTGTAAGTGGCACAATTGTAATAATTTGTATGTAAACCAGCTTGTCCTTCGCCTACCAATTTAATGCTGCCAATTGCAATTCCCAATCTTTTTTTAAGGGAATAGCTTGAAGGAAAACCCGAGGCTGCAGCCCATCTGTGCTTGTAAGTTTCCATTTATTGCAAAATAATTTCCCATTGCTGTTTTCTAAACTGCTTTGACAGAAACAAAGCAGTGCATTGGAGTGCTGGCTTCCCTCGGCAGTAGCCATGTGGAATTGCAGGTTTGACCTCATTTCATCCTCTGAGTATTTAGAGATTGCTTTCATGCCCAGGAACCATAGGAAAAGAATACAGATTCCTTCCAGAGTGCATTGAACTTGGAAGCAGTAAGTGACCTCTGAAGCTGAATTCTATCGCCACAAAAATAAAAAAATTTCTTTCTTTAGGAATGAAAGAAGCAGGTTTAAGATCAACACCAAGGGAACAGCTGCTCAACTAAAAATACCCAATAAAGTGGAAATAGAAAAGCTGTTTCCGAATTATATCTTTTTGAAAAAAATCATTATTTCTGTGAATCCCTCATGCTTTCCATATCTATGTTGGTATCCAAGAGCAGAGACTGCAGAAGTTAAAGGATGTGAGTCTATCCTGGTGTCCCTTTCCAAAGACACAGGCACAGGGAAGTTATGCCAGGACTGTTACTAGATTCTATTCCAGGAGAAATGGGCAAATTTCCACTTAGATAATGTGATGCCCAAAGGGCATATTCACAGAATGGGAGGGAAAGAACAGAGCAACCTCCAGCTGTTGGCCTGCTGGAACAGCTTTTTTAGAGGCCCATGCAGAGATTGCTTCCCCTTAAGGGTGTCATCACAGCTTTCCATGAGGAATGGGAAACAGTCACGGCAACGGAAGTGCAACCAACACTTTGCCACTTCTGTGGCACTCTGTGCCATCTTCAGCCCACTCAGTGGGTTTCAAAGAGCTTTTCAAACACTTTACATCAGGCCATAAATGTGTATCCATTAGTTACCCACCCACAGCATCCAGGGAGTGGAAGCAGTTCCTGGGGCTAAGAGGGAAAAAATAAATCTCACCCTTTGGAAGGTGATAGCATAGAAGTAACAACTGCACATGTCTAGATAAAAATAGATGAATACTGCAGAGGCCAAATTGTCTTTTTGACAGATGATATGAAGATAGGGTCATAAAAACGTTCTCTCCATAACTGCACCCCCCTTGATTTATATTAGGAATAGTGCCAGGAGTCATTATGGATTTAAACACAGCATTTTGCTGCCATGTGCTGTGATGTTTCCAGCCAGATTAGGAGACAGCAAATGGAAATGGCTCATTATGCTGTCATTTCCCAGGACAGGCATGAGGAGTTTGCACACCTTGGCCAGCATCATGACCCTGTGGGAGTGATGGCCTCAGGAGCTGTCACAGGTCAGGGACCACTCTCCTCCTTTGGCTGCAGCAGCACCAGGAAGGGACACTGGGAATCCTGAAAAGCTGCATTTTGTTTTGTAGCCACGATCTTACATCCCAGCCTGCAGGAATGGATAGAAAACCCTGTTCTGCCTTGTTTGGCAAACACAAACCTTTGGTCCTTACACGGCTCTTTGCTGCAGGGCAGTCTGGAGCCCAGCAGTGAGTTAATTAATTTAGGGTGGTGATGTGATATCCAGCATGCACAAGTGGCTCATGCCAAGCTCTCCACAACCCCATTTAGCACCTGACATCCCTGTGGCATCCCTAGCAAGGTAACCAGTAACTTCCACCTGATCCTCAATGGAGCAAACCAGACCCTTCCTGGCTCTGTCTGAGCCTTAAGCACATTAAGCAGAAATCGCCTGGAAATACCTAAATGAACATGAAATAAAGCTGAATGAAATCCAGAGCCAGCTGCAAAGCTCTGAGTGCTGACCTGCCTCCCAAAATTCGGAACAGTTGCAGCTGTATGGGACAGGACTGGGGTCACACCCAATTAGCACCTAACTGAGATACGGGGCTCCCATTAAAGGTGATTATTAAGACCCGGAGGTGCTCATGCTCCTCTGCTCCTAGTCAGACCAGTCGCTGCTGCAGCTTCAGAGGCTTTGGTGCAGCAGCAGCTCCCAGGAGATGGGTCTTAATGAAAGGCTCCCGAATAAAGACTTTAATTGCCTGGTAAGAGTGCAATCCCCTAAAGTGGAACATCTCTAAGATGGCCCAGTCTTTCTCCCACTGCTTCTCCTTTTGACTTCAGGTTTAACTCTTCTAACACTTTGTTTCTTCATTTCTCTTCCCCTTTGGCAGTCATGCAAAATAAATGGGAAGGAGAAAAAGCCCAATATCAAAGAGAAAGAGAAAAATTATCATCTTTAAAAACTTAAGTTTATTTTTGTTCTTTCTAAATAATACAGGCAAGAAACCCCAGAATAACTCAGCAGGGAAAAAAAAAAAAAACAAAAACAGTCTTTAGGTGCATTGGGAGCTTGGAAAGCAGAGTGGCCGAAAGAAGTTGTTCCCTGTGAGGGTGGTGAAGCCTTGGCACGGAGAAGCTGTGGCTACCCCATGCCTGGAAGTGTCCAAGGCCAGGTTGGACAGGGCTTGCAGCAACCTGGGATAGTGGAAGGTGTCCCTGCCCATGGCGAGGGGGGAAGGAGATGAGTTTAATGTACCTCACAGCCCAAACCATTCCAGGATTCTAGGACAGCTTCCCATATCCCATCCAGTGGACAGTGAGCCTGGCCCTGCCTGTGCTGGGGTCCCCTCATCCCAGTCACTCTGCTTTGGTGATGGAATGTGCAAAAGCATTTCCTGTACAGAGAGGGAGTGGTGTTTTAACTCCCTTTCTCTGTCGGGAACTTTAATCAGTTGTCCCCAGACATGCTAATTAATTTGGTCTGAGTGGAAATAAATGTCTCTAGACTTCCTTTGTCATTTTCAATCTCTCTTTAACTTCCATCTGTTTCCTTCATGGTTTGTGAACTAAAAAAGAAAGAGGAGAAAAATGGAAAGGAGTTGATTTGAATTTTCCTTATCAAATGCTGTTACCGTAGTGGGGCCCTGGGGATCCCACAGAAAGGTTGCACACGCCTCTGCTGAAACCTAAACAGCTGTGGGAAATGCCCTTTTACTGGGAAATAAAAATGGAAGTCATTAATATGCTGTAGTTTCGCTAGATATGGCCAGATCTTCACTCTGAGAGCAGCTGGAGGTCACCAGCCAGCTGAGACACGAGGGGAACGTGTCACACTGGGCCTCTGTCTGCAGCAGAGGGCTCCTGAAGGGACAGGGAGCCCCATCCCTGACAGGCACAGTGCTGGAGCTGCTCTGACTGCTGCCCTGCCCTGCGCGAGGGCGTGGCACAAGCGTGGTGCCTGGAAAGGTTGGGAATGCTTTCTTCCTTCTCTTTGTCCCCTCCTCCTCCTTCTCCAGTGCACTGCATGATTGCAGGAACAGCTGCTGCCCCAGATCCCATCCCGATGCACGAGGAATCACTTTGGGAAAAAACCTCCAAGATCATGAAGAGCAAGCTGTGCCCAATCCCCACCAGAGCACCGAGTCCCACGTCCAGTCATTCATTCCTTGGACACCTCCAGTGATGGGGACTCCACCACCTCCCTGGGCAGCCCATTCCAATGCTTAACAACTCTTTCAGTCAAGAAATTATTCCCAACATCTAGCCTGACCCTCCCCAGGCACAGCTTGAGGCCATTTCCCCTTCTCCTGCCCCTGTTCCCTGGGAGCAGAGCCTGAAACCCCCCTGGCTGCCCCCTCGTGTCAGGGAGTTGGGCAGAGACAGAAGGTCCCCCCGAGCCTCCTTTTCTTTCTCTATTGTTCTTTCTATTTTTTCCTCTTCTTTCTATATTTGCAAGGTGGCACAACAGCTCTTTCAGTGCAACAGTAGGATAGTGGTGATTATTTTGAAGACCTTGTTACAGAGAGATTAATTCTTGTTCCTGGTCTCTGTTTCAAATTGGGCATTTTAACTGCACAAGCAGGAAGCAGGCAGTGATTAATTGTCTCAGGTCTTTCATTCGAAGAAAGCATAAACTCATCAAAGCTAATTTTAAGGCATGGAAATGCTTTCCCAGCACAGGACAGGTGTTTATTCAGCCACAATCAGATACTCCAGAGCCAGCCAGCAGGAGGGAGAGTCCCGGGGTTTGTGCCCAACTCACCCCCAGCCAGTGCCACCAGGACACACGGCTCGGTGGTGCTGCTGGATGCTCCCACCTGGCCCTGCACCCATGCCAGTGAGAGCTGTCCTGGAAGTGAAAAAATCCCACTGGTGATGGCTGATGGATGGTGGGTACCAGGGACCAGCAAAAGCTACTGCCATGTCCTGTCTGCTCAAAGGCCTTCCCCAAGGCAGTGAGGCTGTGGGAAATGCTGACTCCTGCAGATGGGATCAGTGAAGGGCAACCCAGTGCTTGGAAAGCCAATGACATGCTTTTCCCCATGAGACTCTGTTAATACCCAGGAAAAACTGAATCTGCTCAGGTTCTGGAAGCTCAAGGTCACCTCTGATGCCACCTCTGATGCAGCATTGCCCACAAGAGGTCACACAGTGAGGGGTGCTCCAGTCACCTCCACTCCCCAGCCATCCCTGGGATTAGCCAGGGTCACCCCAGCTGCAGGTGGGACCTGGAGATGGGAGCAGGGCATGAGGCAGGATGGACACAACAGCTCTGCAGAATGAGGCTCTTTTCCCTCCTCTGCAGAGAGTAAAGTCAGTTACAAAGCAGCCAAGACAATTCAGCTGGAAGTGAGCAGGTTGTTATACCTGGCAGTTGATTTTCATAGCTTTTTTTATATGGTGCATTAACAGAGTAACAAACCCTGTTACAATTTCATAAATGTGATTTCAGACCGAACACCCTTGTTTCAGGGCTGGCTGGTATTCAAGGAGCAGGACAGCCAGCCGAGTGCTGACTCAAGAAGCTGGGAAGTGGTCTGAAAGTAAAAAGAGAGCCATAAATGAAGCAAAAAGCTCTTGCCTAGGTTTGGCTTTCTCACAGCTCAATGTTCTTGTTAAATGCACCAGCTGAACACCTTGATTTTGGGGCACAGGAGTGGATGGCTGTGAAGGCAGCTCCCCAGTGGGACAGAGTGACCACCTGCTCACCATGACCTTCTGCATCGCTTTTATTGGCAGACTGTAATTAGAAAAAGAAAATGCTTTTGACCTCAGCTTCATACTTCTCAGCTCAATGTGTACAATTGCATTGCCAGTCATTTATTACTGCCAATATTTCCAGTTGGGGCAGTGGGGAGCAGCACTGGGAGGGCAGGAGGGATGGGGAGGGTGGGCGTGTGCAGTAATAAAAAGCTGTTGACGATTGCATTCTAATCATAGATACAGACCTGGGGTGTAGAAAATCCCACTGTCCTCAGTCACCAAATGTTCACAGGGGTCTTGGAGGAGAAAAACATTGCTGCATCCCCTGCCTTGCCCTTGGTCTGCCTGCTGCAACCTTCTCTCCTTCCAGAGGTGCTCCAAGGCAGGTACGTCCAAGACTAATGAATTATTGATCAGCAGATAATGGAGTGGCTTTATTTCTAATGGTTGAATTGCTTATTGATCCGCTTCACACGCAGAGAGTGGGAGGACTGAACATTCACCATGTGTTATTGCCACTGCACCCTTGTCTAATTAACACCCCCCTTGTCTAATTAACATCACTCTGGGGTGTGTGCTGGAGAGGAGCCTGTGCCCAGGACCAGGACTGGGAGTCTGTAAATCCATCTGGGTTAAAGTAACATTAAAATGAAAGAAAACCCAGCAGCTTTAGTTAATTATGGAGAGAAGAGAGGAAAAGGGGAACTTCCTGTGATGGACAGGCAAAGCCTGGTAATTCCCTGATACCACAGCATCTGGCATTCACTGTGAATCCCAGCAGGATGAAGTGAGAATCAGCCACTGCTTGCAACTCCATGCTATTTGCAAAATACAAAGGAGTTCTCACTCTTGGATGTATGGAAATTAGACAGGTAGAAGAAACAAGGGCTTAAATACTGCCTGATAATACAAAGTGTTATGTGGAAATGGATTTTTTTTCAAGTCCTTAACTGGCCTTTGTCCTTTAACCCTGTGAGACTAAACAGGTAACTAAGATGGCATTAGAATTTGCATTTCAAAGTAATATGTGCAAAAATAATCCTAGTTTTTGGCCTATGCAATTTCAGCAGTTTCAGGGTGAAGGAGACATGGCAATAATCCAGCATGTGCTGGAGGGCCAAAGCAGGAAAGAAGTTCTTCTGTTCTTATTAGATTAATGTGCTGTGGCATTTTAAATTAGAAAATATTAATGTCGAAATAGTAGGAATGTGCTTGGGTAATTCTTCATTCCCTTCAGCAAGCTGTAAGGAATGAGAGGACTAAGGAGAGCTGCTGCCAGAGGAGTTTCCACTGCCCCATGGTAATCCTCCCCTGAGAAGGTGGGTGGCTGGGCAAGCTGTGCAGAGGCAGAGACACATGCTGGCCTCAGGAGGGCTCTGGATGGGACTTCTGAAGACTAGGAGCCTTCCTGACAGCCCCACTCCATGCTCAGGCAGAGGGTCTGTTCCTGCCCTGGGACCCCACACTGCCCTGCAGCCCCCAATACCCTCCCAGCTAAGCCATGGATCACTGACAAAGTTTACATTTTCCTCTTTTTTTTCTGACTCTCATTCCTCTTTCTGCTGACTCTTTGATGGCACAACTCCAATTTAATTAAGTAAATAAATAAATTGATTAATTTTGATGCCATGGACTCTCCTGTGTGAGTCCTGACACATCTCCTGGCTGCAGGCTGGGCAGGAGACAATGATCTGCCCCTGTGCCACCCAGTGTCAGACTGTGTCTCCCCTGGGGTCACAGATCCATGGACACCCACGTGCTCTCATGGTGTAACCAGGATGGGGGTAACAGAAAGAGGAGTTCAGGACATCCCTCATCCAGTGGCCATCCAATATTCCAGGCTCCAGAAGCTGGGCTGTGAGGACAGGAGCAAATAAAGTTAGTTTGATTTTTGTGGACACAAAAAAACCTGAGCAGCATTTTTTACATTTTGCTTTGATCCAGAGCTTTTTTTAAAATACAATTTAGAGGACAATATGGAATATACTGTGTTAGTATCTAGTTATCTTTGCTGTTGACTCAGTGCTCCCAGACAGTTTGACATAGTACAGGTTTTTTCCTTAAAGTGTTATTTCCAAGTAGCCATGAAATAGCACAGGATTACAGATGGAACCTTGTCTTACTCTGGATGCTTCTGTGAGGAATTGAGACAAACCACTTTGGTGCGTTGATGAATTAAGAAGAATATTCCTTAGTCCAAAGGGTAAATTCATTTATTGCCTCTCTTGGGGGTGAAGAGGGTGGTCTTTGCAAAGAGCACACACAGCCCAGTGGTACAGAGAGAGAAATCAGAGAGAAATTCCTCTTCTGAGGCCGCAGGAAGAGAGATAAAACAGGTATATGGAGATGCAGCTAATTAAACTGATATTCGTGCAAAGAAGACAAAAACCGGTGCCTTATCTGGTGGGAAGGGCAGAGCAGAAGAACTAAAGACACCTGGTTTCTAATCTCCAGCCTTCCCTCGATGTGTTGTGTAGCCTGGAGCAAGTCAATTACCTTTTGTGTGCCATTTAACCTTGCACTGAGATAAACTAGCCAGATGCCCTACAGCATTTCTGAAGCTTGGGAATACTTTGAGATCCCACCTCGTCATGCTGGCACTGGACAGCCACAGTTTGAATCCCCAAACCCATTTGTGGGCACATCCCAGTGTGGCCCTTGTCTCCAGAGCTGGAGCAAGCAGAAGCCTCTACCTCCCTCTCCACTGGTTCCCTGCAGTGAAGAGCTTTGGATTCGCTGAGACATCTGGTATTTTTGCACCTACTCTTGCCTTTTGTCACCTGAGCTGAGGTTTGACCCCAGGGGCCGGTAGAATGTCCCGTAAAGCTGGGAACAGGCAGAGTGGAGCAAACCCAGGTGATACTCAGTGCAGGCTCATCAGCAGGATTTTAGGGAGATGTGCAAAAATATTTATGGTTTAACCAAATCTGATACCCACAGCTTGCAGTGAAGGCAGCAAGAAGAAGATCAATACAGTGGCTAATGGATACAGAAGGGCAGTTTAATTGCGTGCTGTGTTTGATAAATCATTTGGGAAGTTAAACACAAAGTGAAAGTGTTTCAGACCTGCTGGCTCAGGAGGTTAGGAGTCGGATGGCACAAATGGAGCCCAGATGATTAATGGTTTTGAACACCAGTGTTTGCCAAACTGACAAGTCACCAAGAGTGAAAACAAAGATGGAATATTTGCAATTGAGTTTTATGTATGTCTCCTGTTTGCAAATTGTTTGGGAGCAGGTCTTTATTTGAGACGGGAAGTCAGCATCCTAGGCTGTGGTCACAGGCATTGTCCCTGCAGCACATCCTGCACTGCCATGGAGCTGTCTCTCCCAAGAGATCTGACACAGCTTAGCATGAAAGTAGTGTAACAGGAGCCATTTGTGATGCTGACAGGTACCAGTCCCAAGAGGGAAACTGAAGAAAAATCTATAAATCATTTCCTAAGGGTTATAATAGTGGATTATGGATTAATAGGAGAGGGTAGAGAAAACATAGGAAGCACTGGAGGCCATAAATCCTGTAAATTAAGTAACTCTGTGTGTCAAATTATGGTGGCTGTGTGTTCAGGTCTTTGTACAGCAGCAGATGGATTTTCTGCCTTGAGGAAGTTTTAATTCTCAGCAGTATCAGGGCCAGCCACTTGCCCTCAGCTTCCCAGGAAAAGTTGAGGGACAGCAATGCTGAATCCTGTGGGTTTCCTCTAGGCTTCACAGATGAAGGTCATTTCAGTGAGATGCTCAGAGTTCCGTCTTTATGAAGTTTAATTCCCCTCCCACTCTTTGCTTTCATTCCTTCTTTCTTGTTTCTCTGAAGCCATGGAGAGCAGCACTTCTTTATTCAACCCCACTGCGCATTCATCCTGCTTGTTCTACTTGCATAGAGACATTCTGAGAGTGCTGGTACTTATTTTTCCCACTTTTTCTTGTTTTGGTTAGTTTGGTTTTCTAAAGTTCAAGGCTAAAGAAAGCTGTTGTAGAATAGAATTATAGAATCATGGAATCATCAATGTTGGAAGAGAACTTTATGATTATCCAGTCCAACCATCAACCCAGCACAGCCACTCTAAGCCCTAAGCCACTAAACCACATCACCCAGTGCCAGATCCAGACACCTGTTAAACGCTTCCAGAGATGATGACTCCATGCCCTCCTGGGGCAACCTATTTCAGTGCCCAACCACTCTTACCCATGAAGAAAAATTTAATGTCTCATCTGAATCTCCCCTGTCTTAGTTTAAGGCCACTTCCTCTGGACCTCTTATTCTACTCTTACAGTAGAAGAGCAGAAGAGATCAGCTCCCATGTCACTACAACCTCCTGTGGAAAGTGATAAGGTGCCCCCCGAGCCTCCTCTTCTCTAGACAAGGTCTATTACCTCTATCAGTGAACTAGCCAGAGGACCAGCATAGCACCGTGTGTCGGCAGCAAAGCGTTTTACTTTAGCCGTAGGACATGCCCTCTCTTTCCAGCCTGAGAAGAGAAGTCTCCCGGGAGAGGTGAGAGCGCCTTCCAGTGCCTAAAGGGGCACAAAGAGAGCTGGACAGGGACTTTGGACAAAAGCGTGGAGTGGCAGGACAAGGGGGAATAGCGTGGCGCTGTTGGAGGGCAGCTGGATGGGATGCTGGGGGAGGGCTGGGGTGACTGGTCCAGGCTGGGAATTATCCCGGGAATCTTCATCCCGAGAAGCATCCCGGGAATTCTCCAAGGCCGCAGGGCGCCCTCTGGCGGCCCCGCC
>VZRH01000018.1:128180-147925 GCA_013397555.1 Urocynchramus pylzowi | reverse complement strand
GGGCCCGCAGCCCCGGCCCGCACGGCCCCCCTCGAGCCCCCCACACAGCAAGCAGGACCCCACCCTCGTGGGGACCCCCCACGCTGATGCATGGATGCTCTCTTTGGCATCAGTGTGGCCATGGCATCAAAAAGCTATTTTGGGGAATTGTTTCCCCCTCTGACCGGCAGCATTGCAGAGTTGCTTCTCTGCCCACCAGGCCAAAGTCCTCCCTGCTGGGGCAAGCAGGTCAGAGACCCCCTCTATGATTAGCACTCATCAGGGTCCCGAGGTCTGGGGTGAGAGGCAGGAGATGCTCTGGTGACTAGACGCTTCTACATGGACACAGCAGTGTGGGCAGCACGTGGAGCAGTGAGGAAGGACAATGGCCACAACAGGCTCCATGCCAGCCCCATATGCCCATGGCAGTGGCAGGAACACCAACAGGATGGTGGCTGGGGTGCATGGAAGGCTTGCCCAGAACTGCTGCAGTTCCTCCATGTACACACAACGCTTCCCAAAAACCTGGGACTCTCAGGGTGTGCCTGGGCCCATCATGGGGCCAGTGCAGCCTCTTCCTGTCATGCACAATCCAGCTCACAGCACAGACAGGACCAATCTGCCCACTGTGTGCCTCCAGACAGCTTCTCCTCCTTTACTCATTGGCCCAGACCACCTCAAGCCCTCCATGGAGACATGGTAGCAACAACCCAGCCTTGCCTGGACATCACCACAGAGCCCAGAGTGCAGGGTTGTTCCCTAAGGCTGCACCTGAGCAACATGGGGATGCAAAAATCTCTACCAGAAGCAGAGCAAAAGTCCTGAGTCCACCCAGGGGAAAAGCCTGAGCAAAGTGCAGCAGAGTTGTCCTTGGCAGTGTTTGCAGTGAACACAGCCTGTGCCCCACAGAGCCACCCTGGGCATGTGCTAAATCAGGTTGCTGATTGCACAAGGGTGTTCGGTCTGTGCCAGGGCACAAACCTGGACACACCCCTGTCCCACAGGCAGCCCAAGGTGGAAGAAGAGAAAGAGGAAACCTTCCCCGTGGGCCAGGAGCTCCTCCTACAGGTTCTTCCTGCTCCTCAGCTGCAAGCAGGGTGGTTTGATGGAGGGAAGTGTCTCTGCAGCCATGGCTCATCTCAAAGCCTTTGTGGGAGTCAGAATGGGCACTGCACAGCTGCGGTCATCCCCATATACCCTCCTGCAGCAGGAAGGTGGCAGCTAGCAGCAGCAATGTGGGTGGCACTGATCACCCTGCCATTTCTTGGAAGTGTTCAAGGCCAGGCTGATGGGGCTTGTAGCAACCTGGTCTAGTGGAAAGTGTCCCTGCCCATGTCATGGAGTGGAATGAGATGAGCTTTAAGGTCTCTTCCAACCCAAACCCTTCTATGATTCTATAATTCTCTTTGCCCCTAGCCCAGAGCCAGGGCAGACAGCCACAGCCAGAGGCAGTGCTGGCCACGGGACTGACAGGCCTTTGCCAGCAGCTGCCTGCCCTGCCGGGCCCCACCAGCACCTTGGCAGTGGCTGGGAACAGCAGCATTTGTTTGCAGAGCAGCAGCCCAGAGTGCTTGGACAGCGATGCACACTCAGCATAACCCAAATCTCCCCTAAGAACTGAATAAAGTCCCTGGGCAGAGCAGGAGCAGGCAGGGACCCAGATCCCCTCCTCATGCTTGTCACATGAATGAGCTCTGCAGCCAGGCTCCCCTCTCCCCAGGAAGGGGATTGTGATGCATTGCAGGAGGATTAGGCTGTTTCTCGGGAGGCTGGGAATGTCCTGTGGGTGAAGGGCTGCAGGGCTGCCTGGCCTCTTACAGGACCACAGGCACCATGGCCCCACAGACCGGGGCAGATGGGCTCAAGGCAGCCACAGGGTTGGGGTGCATTTGGGCACCCCCAGGGAGGCGATGGACGATGGCCCAGCACCACCAGCCTCCCAGGCTATAACCACTGCATTCAGAGGGCTCACGGGTGAACTGCCCCCACATTCCCTAACAGAGAGAAGAAGGGAAAGGAGGGAGGACAGCTGGGGTCTGCCTGCCTCATTCCAGCTCCCACCATCAACAGGCCCGGCTGCCACCGGCAGTCAGCAGCTGGCAGCAGTTCCCAGCCAGCAGCTGGAGCACACCCTGCTCCTCCAGGAGCCCCCAAACCCCCCCAGCTGCTACTGAGCACTCCTGGCTGGCAACTTCAGATGTTTGGGAAAACAAACTCCAGGGGAATTAGCTCCCAAGTATTTCCTCAATTCTGCTTGCTATGAAGAGAATTTTATTTTGCTACCCCTGGAGGAAGGAAGGCAGGCAATGTGGCCAGGTGCATAGAGGAAACCTGTGGAAGAATGGCGAGAATCTGGCCAGCAATACTCCCACTACTCACAGCTCCTGGCCTGGGGAGCAGGGAAGCACACATGTCCTTGTGGATGTACTGTGGTCCTTTGCAAACGACCACATGGAGCAGATCTCCAGTTAGGCAGTGCAATGGGTACAGCCTGCAGGGCAGCCCTGGAACACAAGGGCTGGTTTGAGCATCCACTGCCCACTCAGCCATCACCATGGGTAACACCAGGGCTTTCATCTGCTTTTTGGAGCCCTGTGCCTAATTTTAGCTCCTGTTTTACAGGTATGTAACACTGAGAGAGGCTCTGGGAGCCCAGGTCATGTACTTCCTAGCACTGCAGATAACTTTGCTTGCAGAAATAATGTGACTAAATATAGCTCTGCTGCTCCTGAGAGCTGAGCCAGGAGCAGGCACAGGGACAGCCCCTGCCTGGTGGGGGAGGCTGTGCCCTGATGGGGTGCCACGCCTGCCACAGCAAGGACTGTGCTCCACCCCAATCAGGGCACTTACAGGGCAAGAGTAAGTTTCTCCTCCCAATCCAGACACCTTCCTCTCACCTGCATTTCCACAGCATTGGATCAGAGGAACAAGTCCCACAGGAGATCCTGGAACAGGGAAAGGGCTGACACCCAGCTCCAGATGGGGCATGGAGGTCACTGGTAGAGAACAACCAGGATTTACTACTGAAGTAAAGGATTTACTACTGAAGTTCCCAGCCAGCCCCATCCAAGCAGCAGGAAATTGTTTAAACACACTTCTTTCCTTAGAAGCAATGTTGGCTTCCTGCCCTAGCTGTGTGAGCCTCTCCCAGTGGCTCTGGTGACAGGAACACCCATGTCAGCTATGGACACAGCCCAGACAAGACCCCCAATGACCACAAGAGGTAGGGACCAGCAGAGAAGGGCTGAGCACATTCTGCATTACACAGGACAGATGCTCTTCTCAACAGGCATTACCAATGCTTGGTATGGCAGAAGAGCCCAGCCCTCCTGCAGCCCTGTCTGAGTCCCACCAGAGACCATCCCACACACAGATGGGACCTTGTCTGTAGCTACAAAAATTTGGATAACAGGGCAAATTACCCAGGGGTTGGTTACTGTGATGTGAGCCCATCCCTGTGGTCTACCAGACACCCCAGCTATAAAAATACAATTACCTGGCTTTACAATATCACAGCTCAGTAACTGTACAACATCCTCTTCTGCAAAATACTCCCCTGGCTTTATAATCTACAGTCATAAAAAAACCCCAACAATCCAGGCTGCTTTATGAGCTATTTAGACCAAAAAAAAGGCAAAAAGGGCCTTGCAGACAAGGGAGAGGAAGGAGAGCAGTTGCAATGCAGGGCTTGAACCTGCCACAGACTCAAGAGACCCCAGAAAAACACCCTCAAGACCACCTTCATTTAACCCTCATTTAGTTTCAGCCCCATACAGGTTTGGTTTCACTCAGCTCAGAAGGAAACAGCAAGAGCACCTGCCCATCACTCAGAGTTTTAAGAGCATGTCCCTCCCTCTCACAATCAAGGGAGGTCTCAAGGGTTTTTATAGGTTTCTAAAAAGAGCTTGCATGAGGACACTATGCTGTTGCCATCCTAACTGCCAACCAAAGCCTCCTCTTCCACCTGAAAGGGGGTATCTTACCCTCTCAGTATGTGTCCAGCTTCCACAGGGTGCTGGAGCAGCAAGTGGAGAGCCAGGACCACCACAGCCCCACTCACCCTGTCCTCAAAATTGACCCTAAATCTATGTGATCTGGCATATAGAAATCTCACTTCTAAGAAAGAAGTTCAACATTTGATGGGTAAATTGTAAAAAAACAAGTTTATTTGAAAAAACTCAAGCCTCTTAACATGAATTCTGATCAACATTTACTAGAACTTGAGAGCCATTAACCTGCTCCACGTACGTTGAGATATTTTCCAACACTAAAAAATAAAAAATAAATACGTACAAATTCTTTCCTCCCCCTTACGTGTCCTAGATGTGAGAGGTTCAGCATCCATCGCCTTAAGATCTCAGTTGAACAGAAGCAAGTAAAAGAGGTTTCTCTAACAGATAAAAGAGCAAAAGCAGAAAAAGTCTCAGGGATGTATCATCTCCACCCACCTCACCCCTCTGCCCAAGGTCAGGCACCCGAAACACTCAGCTGGATGGGATGCTCTGGTGGAAGCCCACCCCACGGGCAGGAAGGGGCAGCATGGCCAACAGCAGCATGAATGCCAGCACCACAGCCTGAGCCCATTTCACATCACCCAGGCCTGGGCTGAGAAGAGGCACTACTGAGGCAGAGTGGGGAGGCAGGGGGAACCCCAACACTCCCAAGGAAGGCTTGGGCAAGCAGGGCTGCCACAGCCCTGGAGTGGGTGATGCTGCCCAACAAGAACCACAGCCATCTTTCTTCAACCTGACTATCCCATGAGAGAACAGCTACAAAAACAGGGATTTTAAAGAACTACAGTAGCTAAAGTGTTTTCAAAACATACCTAAGGACCACCTAAAGAGCCAGGAGGCACTGGGCATGGGGGTTAAGGAGCACCTTGCCCCATGCCTGCATCTCCCCTGCAGAGGACCTGCAGTAAGAAGCGTGTGAAGCAGTATTCATCCAGGGCCGGCCCTGAAGCCCATTGTGCTTCAACAAATCCAGTATCCTGCTTTTTATGGCTTTTTAACAACAAAACTCCCCAAAACACACACATATACCCCCACCCCCCAACCCCAAGCAGAATACAGAGCTAAAGCACAGTTTAGAGTTAAGGCTCATTCAGATTCAGCTAGATATGGAGACTGTAAGGCACATATTAGTACATTCATGTTACTGTTAAAAAGCCAGACTATAAAAGCCCCCCTGCCCCTGGACACACGAGGATACCGCATGTGTAGTCCTGTTACCTTTGTTTAACACAGATGGAAAGACAATTCAGAGCCTGTTTAAAAATGAACACCTGGTTTAAACACTTCTTACGGCCACCCAGCGCCAGCGGAGCTCTGCCCCGGCCGCCGCACCAGGGCAGCAGCGCTTCCCCGACACTCCGGGATTAAGACCGGTCCCTCACATGCGGCTCTCCTCCTCTTTGACACCATCCTCCACATTCTTCTGAGGTGAGGGGGCCACATCATTTTTTGCCTCTTTCTGCTTCTCAGCCTCATCAATGTTGGTCTCTTCCTCCTTCCCTTCCTTCTTCGCTTTCTCCTCCTTAGCCACCAGGCGATAGTTGATGCCCATCCCGATAAAGAGGTAGATCCCGGCGATGATCAGGACAACCCCGCAGGCCCAGTATGTGTACTTGTAGTCACCATACATGTCATTGAGTTTCCCTAAAAGACAAGAGAGGATACAGTTTAGCAAGAAGCCCCCAGAGCAGCTCCAGGTCATAGAGATCTTAAGAGCAGCCCAAGCCCATCACCCTCACATTCAGACAAGGACCTGTCCCACATTCCTTTATTCCCTGCAAACCTACCCTGTGCCAGGGGTTCAGATCCCACTTCCTTGGCCATTCATCAGATGCTGGGGTGGTCTCCTGACCGCTGCCCCAGTGCCATGGGCTGCCCATTGCTCAAGGGAACCCACCACCACCCAGCAAGTCCAGGCAGGACAGCCAGAGTCAAAGAACCATAGAATCATTAAGGTTCAGAAAAAACCTATAAAGGTCATCAAGTTCAATCACCAACCCACCACCACCCCATCAAAATCATGTCCTCAAGTGAGTTCTCTAGGCAGGCACAGCACACCCTACCTAGCATAGGGGGTCCCAGAAGAACAGGGCAGCACTCCACGATGGTCACCAGGCCAACAGCGCTGGAAAACCGCTGAGCTCCCACCAGGTCCATCAGGGTCTCAAACAGGATTGAGCTCAGCCAGCCGAAGGCATAGCCAAAGAAGCCAGCATAAATGCAGAAGCCAGCATAGGTGGTGGACATGGGGAGCAAGAGGTGGCAAACCCCATTGTAGATAATAGCGATGGCAAAGAAATACTGGATGCGGGGTCTGACCCACTTGGTGTTTGCCACCAGTCCCATAGAAGGTCTGGCCACCATGTCCACAAAGGCCAGTATGGAGAGCAGGAAGGCTGCAGAGTCACTAGGAATCTTCTTGCTCTTTGCGTAATTGCTGAGGAAGACCAAGGGAGCGAACAACCCGAAGAACATAATCACATTGCCTGACAGATAGAGCAGGAAGCCCCTGTGTGTGAATAGAGACAGGTCCAAGAATTTGTTGATTGTCTGGAAGACTGAGCTCTTCTCCTTTTTGGCCTTTCCATCGATGAGGTCTGTGCTGGTGTCACCATCATCCTTTTTCCCCGCTTTCCCAGCCTCCTGCTGTACTTCCTTATTGGCCTCTTTCTTCATCTGATCCGGCTTGGGACCGATGGGCCGCATCAGGGATCCCGCCACGCAGCAGTTCAGCAGGAGGCCACCCAGGATGAGGAAGCTGCCACGCCAGCCAAATATGCCAAAGAAGAGCTGGTTGACAGGTGCCAGGGTAGAGAGGAAGACAGGGCTGCCTGCCATTGCCAGCCCATTGGCCAGTGGACGCTTCTTAAAGAAGTACTTGCCAATCATGGTTAAGGCAGGGTTCAGGTTGAAGGCAAGTCCAAGGCCTGCAGGAGAGAGACAAGGAGCTCAAGGCTTGGATGCCTCCAGCAGCACTGACAGAAGGGCTGGTAGGACAAGTGGGTTTCAGTTCTGGGGAGTTCACAGCTCCATTTCCAACTTACAATCATGGAATCATTTAGGCTGGAAAAGCCTTCTAAGATCATGGAGTCCAACCATTGTCCCAGCGCTACCCATTAATCCACGTCCCCAAGTGTGACATCCACACGTTTTTTGAACGCTTCCAGGGATGGCGATTCCACCAGTGCCCCAGACAGACCATTCCAACACCTGACACACCCACTCCCCAGCTGGCATGGGCAGGAGTCAGCCCCCAGCTGCCAGCACCCAGGCAGTGACAAGAACCAGAATTTATGCAAATTCAGACAACTAATAATTACTGGGTTGAAGTTGCTCCTTTCACTGCCCCACTAGGGCAGAGCTATCACTTACCCCCTATGACCCCAACACAGAAGTAGAGCTCCTCCACCGTGTTGCAGAAGGAGGCTGCGATCAGCCCACAGCCGGAGAGGCAGCCGCCTACGATCATGATGGGCCGGCTGCCATACTTATTCACCAGGATGCTGCTGATGGGACCTGAGCAAACAAAGAAGATGCATCCAGAGAGGCGTTATCTTTGCATGAGAGACCAAACACACACACACACAAGCACACTGCAGCTTTACTGACAGAGGATTGCAGCTTTCACACAGCGTTGCTTCTCCCAGTGAGGGAACTGGGGTAAGGGGAAAGGACAGGAGGTTTAGAGGCAGCTGGAGATAAGAGAATCACAAAATGGTTAGGGTTGGAAGGGACCTTAAAGATCATTTTGTTCCAGCTCCCTGCCATGGGCAAGGACACTTTCTACTAGAACAGGTTGCTTCAAGCCCCATCCAACCCAGTCTTGAACATTTCCAGGGATGGGGCAGACACAGCTTTTCTAGGCTTCTCTATGCCAGGGCCTCATCACCCTCGTGGAAGAATTTCTTCCTAAATATCTAATCTAAATCAACCATAAGAGAGAGAGAATTGTTGAAGCATAGAAAGCTTTGACTTCTCTGAGCAAGTTGCCTTCTGTGGGCTGAAACAGGAGCTGCCCAGCCACCAGCTGCCCCCAGAGACAGGGCTTTGGGAAAGGCTAAAGCCACCTGCCTCACGCTGTGCTGTGGGCTCTGCCCTACTTGCAGCCACCCACCCACCGTGGGCTGGGGTCTCAGCCACAAAGCAACTGCACATCTCCTGCCAGAGGTTTCTGATCAAGACCAGACGAAACTGTGAGGAAACACCTTCTCTGGGTGCAGGTAAAGCTCCCCAGGGCTTGGGGAGAAGCAGCACTGCCCCAGGAGAAGGGGTACTTCTGTTTTCACTGCTACCCCTAATGCAGACAGGGCCCAATTGCCCTTTTAAGTGCTTCAGTATCAGGAGCTTTAATCCAAAGCAAACAGTGATTAGAGACTGCCAAGCATGCTCTACAGACACTAAAATGTATTTAAATACACTGAATGAACATCCATTGAATATTAACAGACCTTGCTTTGCCATTAACAGACAGAGAGGTTGTCAACATGTTATTCATGGGTCCTCGGATGGTACTTGACCTTTTTGCCCAGTTTAAACAAAGCCTGGAGCAGGTTACAGAAGCCTTGGCGCTGCAGAGGCTGCTCCCAGCTCCACAGCATTCTGCTCTCTGCTACCAGAGGCTCCAACGCAATGCCACCAGGGATGGGCCATGGCTCTGGTCCTGTGAGAGGCAGCGGCAGCAGCAGCTGGGAGCTGCGACATCACAAGTCCCACAGAGCACTCAGCACTTTGCAAAACCTGGACCTTGAACTCAGCAAACGTGATGCCCCTGAAGAGTCTAAAGGCAGCCACAGCCTTTCTTCCGGGAAGTCCACCTGGAAATAGCAGGTTCCAAAGGGCAATCAGCAGGAAGCCACCCAGCCGGGCAGTGCCAGGTACTCTAGGGGCAATTCTCCCCATCCCCCCCTTTTTTTTAAAGGAAAATAATTCACTGCTATACCTATTTTCTAGATTCACTGGAAGCGTTTTCGACTAAACATTATCTGATCTAACTTGATTGCTCAAGCTGCCAAAATCATGTAAGTAACAGGATCTAATCCCAACGTGGGGCTGACAAAGGAGCATTTGACACCATGACATCCATGCATCCTGATGGTGACTGCACAGGGAGCTGTAGGAAAATGTGCTGCTTCCTCACACCTAGCCCTACGCAGGACAGAAGCTGCCCCAGCTCTGTGAGATTCCGTTAATCCAGAGGATGAACTACTTTTTCAGCCTCCAAGCAAGCAGGCGTCTTAGGAGACAGAGAAAATGGGATGCATACTGGGACTGCTCCAGTGCAATTCAGACTCTCTAAAGGGTCTGGTTTCAGGCAGGAATGAATGGGGTAGCAGCGATTCCTCTGCTTCAGCAGCTGAGGGATGAATAAAAAGTCCTGACATGGAAGTGATCCTCAAAAATCAAGTCCAACTCCTGAACAATCCCAACAATCCCACCTTCTGCCTGAGAGCATTGTCCAAAATGCTCCATGATCTCTGGCAGCCTTGGGGCTTTGGCCACTGCTCTGGGAAGCCTCTTCAGTACTGGACCACCTTCTGGGGGAAAGACGCACCAGGTAGATCTGGGGTACTTTCAGCGTCCCTGCCAGCAGCATATGGGCAAGCAGCTCAAGACCAGCAGCTGCTGGAATTTAATGGCAACAGTTCAGTGGAAGCAGGAGAGACAGTATCACCAGGAAGGGAAGGGGACCTAGGGACAACCACTACTCCAGTACTGGCGGAGGGAGTTCTTACCCCTGCTGCCAAGCAGCTCCAGACAGTGCCCCCAGAAGAGCCAGCTCTGAGCTATTGGGAGAAGAGGAATGGCCCAGATTGGGTCTCATTAAGGCAGTTACACGGTTTACAAGCTTGTTACAACATTGGAGCAGAGAAATGTGCCGGTCGCTTCGCTAGCTGAGTAAGGACAAAGCAGAGCCTGTTCCCTGCAAAGGAAAAGCCTCGTGCTCAGCCGGGAGCTGACGTCAGCTCCTTTGGATGCACAAATCCAACAAGGCTGCAGGCAACTCGCCAGCTGGGGACTGGCAGCAGGGACAAGCTCCCATTTGCCTCTGAAGTGGCCACAACAGCAGGCTCACAGTGTTTCTTTCAGCCCAGCACAACAGTGTGTTTGCAGGCACATACAAGACCCCAGGGTCTGGAGACCAGGAACACTCTGCATGCTCCTCACCCATTAAAAATATGCATAAAGTAGCCAGCTTGAGAGTTAAAAGCCTTCAAAAGGCAGCTTCTGAAGGACAAGGGAGGGAGGGGGCCTGTTTTAGTTTAGGTGGGTTTGCCTTATTCTGCTCATGTCTCTGTACTTCCAGTGCACACTACCGTCCTCAAACAGCACAAGCTGCCTACGGCACTGCTTGGCACCAGCAAGCAGTAACACAAGAAACACGAGGCTTCAGTGCACTCCCAGCACAACTGAGCTGACGAGAAACTGAGGACAGATCCCTACATGCACCCACTATTCCCTGAATTGAAAAAAAAATTAAAAAAAAAAAAAATCAATGTCTATCTGAAAGTGCCACTAAGAGCAGGGCTGCCACATGTAGCACAGCAGCTCCCTGGCCTTCAGGAGGATGCTGGGAGTAGACACAGCATATGCAACCTACTGTAATAAGGACAAGGGCAGAATTACACAAGTTATAATTCCCCGGAAAGATTTTACAGCTTTGCAGAGGAAGACGGATTAACCCGGTTTTTGCATTCTGGGCATTAAATGGAACTTTGAGCAACCTCCTTTAAGAAAACTCATTAAGGGAGGTTTTGCTCTCAGATAAGGAAAGAATTCAAAGTGTTAGCAAAATTTTGGTTGTTGTCACTACAGCCAGGTGGGAATCACCAGCCCCAGCAGGAGAGCAGCATCTTGTGCTGTGATGCAGAAGCACAAGTACCACTGCCTCCACCCCACTTACCTCCTGCATACATAACAGCCAGCATGATGGAGGAGATCCAGGAGACTTTGCTGCTGGAGGCATTGAAGATGATCTCAATCTCTTTGAAGAACACTGTGATAGATTTGGGGAAGGCATAGGAAAAACCAATGGAAATGAAGGCTCCGATGACCACAGCCCATCCCCATCCTCCTTCAGGAGGAGTGTATCCTGCAGGGCCTCCGATGGCCGGTGGCATCTTGAATCAGGTCAGCGATGACTCAGGTGGGGATCAAAGATCTGCAAAGGACAAAACATTGCCTCAGCTGAAAGCAGAATCCCTGCTCCTGGCATACAACTGCATGGCTCAAGCTCTGTTTGCAAGGCTGGCACTGCACCACTGCCCCCACCACCATGAGGAAAGTTGATCTTTGAGGTGAGAGCACCCCAGGATCACCAGCACAGTGGGCCACTCCAAAGCACATGCTCAGATTGCAGCTGGCCTTTAAGAGCCCAGTCAGCATCCTTTTTTAAGTGACAAATTTAAGACACCCTGACCTAAGCTGGAAAGGGCAGGCAGTGTCTGTGACAGCAGCCAGGATTCATCTGCATGGGGAGGGCTCACACAGCACCGCCAGGAGTGCAACCTCAGCACTGCAAAATCCCAGGAAGCCCCAGGCCACCTAGAGCAGGAGCTGCACACCAAGGTTATCAAATGCAGACACACTGAGGGGAACTAAGTCCCTATGCATGAGCTGAACAGGACACCCCTATTTCTGCTGAAAAAGGGCAGTTAAGTGTCACAGCACACCCACCATCCCCAAAGGTCAAGGGCTATGGCTAAACTTAGCCTGAGCAGTGACCAAGGAAGGCTCCCATATGCCACCAGAGAAGGGGGAAGTGGATCCACACAGAGCAGTCCTAGCAGAGCCTGGTTCCCCTGTGGTTTGGCCCTGGCAGGGCACCTCCAGACCCAACTGCATCCAAACCCTCCTCCTTGATCAAAAAGGCTATGGCAGGTTTCACAAAGCACCCAAGTATAAAAACAATTCACCTAAAACATTCAAAACTAGAAGTGACTAGAAAACAAAATGAACAGGAAAATTCAGGCTTGCTAAAGTGTGGAATCCCCTCAGAGAGGCTGATTGGGAGCAATCCAGAGGCCATCAAGGTCAGGCTGCTCATGCATGGGCCCACACAACAGCAGAACTAGATCACACTCCAGAGTCGCTGTTACTCCAAATGAAGGCTGGTCCAGGCAGCTGAGAGCAGCACAAGGCATCACAGCAAGGAACTGTACCAAGGGCAGCTGCTCACAAACAAGGGTCACAACATGCAAAGCAACAGAAATGACTACCAAACCCAGAACTCCTGTGCACCCACAGGGATTTCAGAAGGCATTTTCTGATGGATTGCAGCAATCCCCAGCCTCACAGCCAGAAATACCCCCACCTCACCCACCCATACTAAGCACCACCAGCCAAGGGGACAGCATTAGGCTCCTTCACCAGAGCCCACCCCTCACTCCACAGCTCTCTGCTGCTCAGGTTTGCACTCGAGGAAAAAGCCACCTTCGAGCAGCAGAGTCTTCTCCAGAGCTCCTGAGGTCATACCAGGCAGAGTGACAACTTCAAAGCAGCGTGGTGCTGGCTCAGAGAGGTGCAGCCTCCTATTTATAGCCTGTATCCGCCCCAGCTCACAGTGATTACCATCTCATCCATGGCTGCTGACATGCCAGCATCTACCTGGCATGTCCCTATAGCACACACTACAGGACTACAGGCTCCTGCCTTTTCACTCACTCTGTGTCACTTGGTGCCCATCCAAGGCTGGGGTCCCGGTGTTCTGGTTGAAGCACAGCTGGTGGTCCAGAGTCATGGGGAGATCCTGCTCCTTCCTACCTGGCACTGGAGGTACTGGCAGCAGTTATCTGATACAGCACCAGGTTTGCCAGAGCCACCTGACACCTGGCTGAGGTGATGCCCCAGACCCGCACGGGGCGAGAGGAAGAAAAGCACAGGAGGTCGGATTCCGTAAGCTGCTAAAACTAGTTTAGTGTGACCCAGACAATGATTTTTCACTGGCAGGGTATTTTCCTGCATCCTGGCCAGTGCAACACATGACCATCATGAGCAGCTCCAAGCCACCTGCCACTCCAACAAAGGAATCATTGACAAGACGCTGCCCCTGGCACGTCCACAGCTGAACTATGCCCAGGAGCCAGAGCCCGTTTCTTCTGATTTCCTCTCTGGGACTCAACAAAATGAGCCCGTATCTCTGGTGTCTGGCTGCAGGCAGATCCCTGGGCCAACACACACCTGTGGGCACCCACGTGGGACCAGCAGCCACGGAGGGAATGGTGAGGCTCCACTGAGACTCTCCATGCAGTCTGGTCTCTTGGAACATAGAGCAGACCAACCACCCACCGTGAGCACTGGGAACTGCCGAACATGCCCTCCCCTCCCCACACAAGCTGCACACTGGACCTTCCACCACCTCTTGCTTTGACTCACACTGAGCTTTCACAGCCTTCAGTGAACCCTAAAGCATCATCCAACCACACTGATTTATCCAAAACATTTTTGAAAGCTGAAACTACCAGGTGTTGGCTATAAAAACTCTCAGCAAGGAATATAATCTACTTGTGAGCACTAATTAAAACTACAGGCAATAAAAGCCATCCAAGGCAAAGGCTGAGGAGGTTTTGATGAGGTGTTGTGGATTTTTCCCTTTTGTTCCTGAGACATATACACTGGTTTAATTCTTTCACTGCTCCCAAGGAGCTCAACTGCTCCAAAATGACTGTGGCTTGGTTCATTTATTTTTTCTTGCCCTACAAGCAGCATTTCTCCTCCTGCGGGTGCTGAGGTGGCATCTCTCTGTAAAATAAAAGGCTTCTGGCAGGTTAGACATGACCTCTCTTGCATCGCTGAGGCACAATGAAAAACCTTGAGTTGAACAAGGTTTTGAGACAAAGATTCCCAAAGTCTGACGCCAGAGAGTTTACACAAGTTCTGCATGCCACAACACTCTTCCCTGACTCACTGAAAATCCTTATTAAGAAAGACCAGTTTTAGAAAGCTCATCTTTCAACTGCATTAGGCTTCTTGACAATTTACTCCTTGCCCCCACACAGAAGTAGTTTCAAACAAGTGAGGAAAAAAAATAAAGCACACGTAAGGCAGCCAGCCCAACTGGAAAGATTCCCTTCCTTTTGCTAAAAGGGAAACAAAAAAAACCCAAAAACAACCAGAACACATAGTTATGACATTTTCAGCTCTGTTTTGAAGAGCAGCAACATGTAAGATGTGATTAGAAATCAAATTCACAGCTGCCAGGCAGCCAGCTACAGTTTGCCCTATTAGGAAATAAAATAACCATATTTGCAGTAATTAAGGCTGATGAGACCAAGTAATGACTGTGAGTATCACAACTGCTCCCTATAAAAGTCCTGACTAATCTGCAGGAATGGGTAGCCTACGGCCACTCTCCTCTGCACACCAATAGTGAGAGCAGGAATTGAGACAATGAGGATGGTATCACCTCAAAACAGATCCCTCAGGAGACTAAACCCCTACCATCTCCTAGGTCCCACTCACAAGCAGTTATCCTTTCTCCAAAGGGACCTGGAACAGTATGATTTCAAGACTTTTAGTTACATAATGCAGTAAATTGCTGCGCTTTTGAAAGCTCAGATTGGCAGGACTCCAGCATAGAAAGACAGAGGCTCACATTTATAGAGCACTGCAAACAGCCCAAAGTATTTCTGGGGCAAAGCCTTTATTGAAGTGGCTCACATCACTCCTTTTTGGGGTCAAAGGAAGAGGGACGTTCCCCCATCCAAGCAGAGGCCGTGCCCAGGCACAACACACCTCTGCCTCTACTCACACATCCCTCCAGCTCAAGGCTTCCCCACTGGGTATACACTCAGTGGCAGCCGCTGCTCTTTGAGTTCACAAAGCCTTTCTCCTGGAGCAGGGCTCTCAAAGTGCCTGGGAATTGGAGCAGGGCAGTCAGGGAGCCTCAACTCTTGCTCCATGGAGCAGGACAAGCTGAGAGACCCACATCTTTCTCCCACAACCCACCAGCAGCCTAGTGCCCACACAGGTTTGTGCTGCTGCCAGCAGAGGTTCATCCAGCATCTTAGCAGGTGCAAAATCCAGAGTGGCCCATCCCAGCCCTGCTGTCTTTGTTTCCTGCTTTCTGTTCCTCCTGTCCTCCCCCAGCTTCTGAGATGGACACAGCATTGTGCAGAGAAGGATCTCCACAGCAAAAAGATGTCCAGGGATGTCCCAAATGTCCCAGCAATGCAATGGCCATTTGGGCACCTTGTGCCCTTGTAAGCTGGACCCAGCCTTTGGTCTGGGAATGCCATCAGTGAAACACCTAGGCCAGGCAGGATGGGTACAAAGCTGCCCCTTGCTAGCAGCAGAGATTGTACTCCCTGAGGGAGCTTTTTCCTTAAGCCCCCAGCAGAAAGGGGGATGCTGTTCCCCAGGAGCTCCTTCACATCAGCCCAGCCCAAAGAATTAGCCACATCCATCCCCCCCAAAGCCCAGCTCGCCACAAGAAGCTCTTCCAGCGCTCAGCACAGGGCCATAAACATCCATGGAACATTTGCCCAACATGGGGAGCTGGCAGGCCCCCAGCATCTCCCCTTCTGATCCCTGAAACTAACCTGAGATCTCTTGCTGAAGAAATGAAGGGGTTGGCAATCCCCAGCTGTTCACAGCCAATAACACTCTGCAGCTTCAAATTTGGCCTTTTTCTGGCCTGAAATGAGATGAAATAGAGATTGTCAGGAGTTGAGACACCACTTTCACCCGTTTTAAGCGGGTTTAGAGCATTATGCACAGAACTCTAATTCCAGCAGGCACCCACAGCCAGGGTTTAACCTGGCAGCACATGGCCTACGTGACTCCCCAGCGCTTCCAAGGGCTCTGCACCGGGACAATAGTCAATTGAGGCCCTGCTTAGCCCCAGCCTTTGCTACTGGGGTGAGCCAAGGTCAGCAGCACAGGCAGGGCTCACTCAAGGCCAGCAGCCCGCACAGGCAAGCTCAAGGTTTTGGCCAGAAGCAGCCCAGCCCACTCAGTGCCTCTTCCCACCAGGAATGGCCAACACACTCCCAGACATGCCCCAGTCTGCCGGCCCGGTGAGCCAACAGCGGCACGCAGACAGACAGACGCCATGGGGCACAGCATTGGCAGCTGCCCTCCTCCAGCTCCCCCACTGGCAGCACAAGCCCCAGCCCGCAGAGGCACAGATCACCCTGCTCACCCCACCAGGCACAACCACGGTCTTTCCCTGGACACTCACAATTGGTCTCTCTGGTGGACACAGCCCCTCAGCCCACAAAACACTCCCAACGTGGCACAGGGCAAGAAGGGCTGTAAGCTGCCCTGCAAAGTGAGATGTTGGGATAGTTTGTTGGCAACTTTGAGGGAAGCCAACCAACCAGAGAGATGAGCAGCTATTTGTGTCCACCAGAGGAGCTCCCATCTGGGGCTGCCGTGCCTGGTTGTTAGCATCAGCAATGCTCAGTAAGGACCAACCATCTTACTGGCGTGAGAAAGCATGAAGTCAAGCTTAAGCAAGCTACCAATAAGCCCAAGGGAGAAAGCCTGGCTTATTTCTACACCAGAGCCTGGCTGTGGTCATGGCTCTTTTAGAGCATTCTAACCAAAACCCTGCAGCCAGAGGGGTTTGCACACCAGTTACAAGAATATTATGTGAAGCAAGCAGCTCTTGCATGTAGTCTGGGCTCATCTCAGCTTCAGCCCCCAGGACAGCACCTAGAGTCCCCTCTCTAACTGTCCCCCCATCCCTAGGGAAAGGGATTCTCACAGCATCAGCTGCCAGCCAAGCCCCTGTCTCAGGAGGGGACAGGGGGTGCTCAAGCCCCTGCACAGGGTTTCCCAGTCACACCCTGAGCACAAGTTGTGCTCTGCCAGGACACAGAGTTGATCCTCCCCGCACCAGCGGTGCTCAGGAACACTCCCAGGACACCCTGTGCCCGCCCAGAAATCCTCAGAATGAGAAAAATGTAGTATGGAATAGCATCGGCATTCTTTCAGTAGAGACCCGCAATGCCAGCCAGAGACAGCTCCGGGTGTCTTGGCAAAGCAGGGGGCTGCAAAATCACAAAAAGCCACAGCAGCTACCATCAAACTGAACTGGCTGTCCCTTCCCTAAGAGCAGGAGTCCAAAATTTGATCCCAGCCACTGCCACATTATTGCTACCTTCAAGCCCTCAAACCACAGATGAGTAAGCACCAGCATGGAGGTGGGACATGCACACCAAGGACTTAAAAGCACAAGGGTGGAGGTGGGAGAGGAGGTCACACCAAGGACCCAGGAGTACACAGATGGAAGTGGGACACTCACACCAAAAACCCAGCCCTCAAACCAGGACCAAGGCAGCACTGGGATGGAGGCAGGAGAGGAGGTCACACCAAGGGCCCAGTAGCACTCCGGTGATTGTGGTTTCAGTAATTAACTACAGCCCCACGTTTTCCTTAGCTACAGAACTACTCTGCAGCGGCTCTAAGGACACAGTGAGTCATACCGATACCACTAGTGAGAAGCTCCCACTTTCTTAAGAGTCTGTTATAGGCTGATTCCAGAGGAGGAAATGGGAAAAGCCATAAAAGTGCAACAGTAGATTTGCACTACAGGGCTTAATGAGATGCACCTCCCAAGCCTACGTGCAGCTTTTCAACTCCTCATAAAGGAGATATAAAATGACAGCATGAAAGTCACCGGGTATTTTCCACCTTAGCTGCCAGATAAATCAGGCCAACTGTGCCAAATAGGAGCCAAGAGAACGCACACGCGACCATTCACACCTTTTCCAGGTGACACCGCCTGAAAGGGAACAATGTTTCACACCTTCCCAAGGAGCTAAGACAACCACAGGCACCCCCACAGAGAGATTTGCCATACACTAGCAGAACTTGTTTGTAATTAGGAGGTCCTTCACCCCAGCGGTTCATCTAAGACCAAGGAAGTTCCTCCCCAACAAAGGCACTATCAGGAGCTTAGGGAGTTTCTTTACACCCAGCACACCCCAGCTGCTCCCTGCCCTGGCCTATTTCTCAGCATTGCTCCTTTTCTTCCAGACACAGCCGAGGAAACCTCAGAGCAAAGACACCCAGGAGAATCAACCAGCACTAAATTACCTCCCTTAGCATGAAAATGGGATGCCTGTGCACCACAAAGAGACTTAAGGCTCACAGAAAGGCACAAAACCAGAATCTTTATACCTGCTTCCTTGCGACACAACTAAGAAAACCCATCTTTTTCCTCAGAAAAAAATGTGAAGCTGGAGAATATGAGTATCCATTGTGCAAAAGGTCCACACTTAAGGGGCACGGTGTGAGCACTCAGGCCATTTACTGTTTCAGGACACAAATCCACCTCTCCTGCCACAGATAAAATTCACAATTCCCTTATGGTCCTCCTGTTCACACTCATCCCCTTTGCCTGAGTCAACTTTCAAACCCTCTGGCATTGTTCACTTTCATGATGCATTTGTGCACCCTTCAGCTGCAGGACTCCTGCCTGACCTGAAACACCCTGAGTGAAACATTCCAACAGCATGTCTGGAGCCCAGCCCCGCTGCGCTCCGAGCATCTCACCCTGGGGCCAGCAAACACCTGCTAGAGGCCACCAGGCTTCAACCAGAGCAGACCTCAGGGCCAGAGCCAGTACGTGCTGGCTCTAGGAGCGTTCTGACAGACCCTTGGTGCCCAGCGAGTGTAAGGTACCACTGAGTTCCAGCAGCCCCAGCTTTCTGGTCATTGCAACGCCTCGCTGGCTGACTGATTCGCACACCAGAGGGTGCATGCATGCCCCAAACACCTATGGGGCTATCCAGGCCTTACTACCACCTCCTGCCTGAGCAAGGCAGAAACAAGCGCTAAAGGCACCTTTCCTGGAGCCGAAGCACGGTTCCGCAGTCCATGTGACTCACCTGAGCAGCCTGGAATACCCGAGGTCCAGCTCTGAGCATCTGCCAAGAGGAGTCACCTGAAGGCCGGTATGAGCGGTATCGCTATGCAGTGCTCACCCAGATGATGAAGGCTGCAGGAGTGCTCCCCATGGGGCCGGGGGATACCCCCGTGCACCCCAATACAGCAGGCCCACTCCCAGGACATGGCTCCCACGCAGCTTCAAGGCCCTCCCTCCCTTTATCAAGGGCCAAACACGCACAGAGATCACCTTCTCCCTGTGCCCCAGAGTTTATCGAGCACCCTCAAACGCTGAGGGGACTCCCCCGCGCGGCCCCACAAACACGCTTGGGGGAGCGGCCTGAGGGGCCCGGCAGGGCAAACGACGAGCTCCCCAGGACAGGGAACCTCCAACTCGGGGTAACTGGAGTACTCGGACCCCCCGAGGCCACCACAATCCATCCTCACCGTTCGCCGGGAGAAGGAAACCCCCACCCCAGGGCGCTACTGCCGGTGAGAGAGGGACGAGTGCGGTCGGAGCAGCGTACTGAGGGATCCTCACCACGCGGCCATACCAGACCGGGAACAAAACATGGCTCCCCCCATCAGTTCGGGGGCGGGGGAGACCGAAGCGGTTCCAACACACCCAGAAACGCCGGTGTGGAACCAATTAACCACCAAACGGACGGGCTGCGCGACCGGCCGCAGGGGCGGCCCCTCGCCCCAAGAACGGCCCAGGACGATCACCGGCTCCAGGACCTCACAGCCGGGCCGGGAGCTGCGGCCCCGGGGAGCGTGGAGCCGCCAGAGCGCGTACGACTCCTAGAGCCGGGGCCTGACCCCGAGGTACCCCCCTCGCTCGCCCGTCCCTCGCGCCACGTGGGCCGCCCGCGCCCTACCTGCGAGCGCGAGTGCCAGCGGTGCCGCCGCCGAGTGCGGCCG
>VZRH01000018.1:109156-128111 GCA_013397555.1 Urocynchramus pylzowi | reverse complement strand
CACGGACCGCCCCGGCACGGACCGCCCGGCCCCACGGCCCCCGGTGGCGGCGGCGGGACGGGCTTTGGGGCCGAGTGTGCTGGGAGGCCGGTCCGGATGACACTGCCCGCTGCAGCGGCAGCGCGGGACTTCCCTGAACTTGTCCCACGGAGTGAGTCGGCGCAGGAGTTCCGCTGGCTGGGCACGAATAGGGGTCCCTTGCCCCTCACTGCCGGCCCCTCATCCCTCCCGGGGGTCCTGGACACGCTCCCGAGAGTCCTGACCCCACTCGTGGGGTTCCTGGCCCTGCTCTTGGGAATCCTGGCCCAGCCCCGGGGGGGCCCTGACCCCGCTCCCGGGAGTCCTGGCCCCATTCCCAGCATACCTGACCCTGCCCCTGGTGGTCCTGGACCCTTTCAGGTGCAGAATGCTGCACAGTGTCTGTATTAAAACACATCAGCACCTAAAAATCCATTAAAATACATTGCCTGATGATTGTGCTTTTCTGTTCACCACAACATTTCTTAGATTTGCCAGCCCTCACTGGCAGCTGGGCTCCCATGAAGGTAAGGACACACTTCTGGGGAGGGCATTTGTCGTGGATTACAGTTACTTCAGCTGGGCCTTTGTACCCAGAGATGTGAAAGAGCTGGATGCCCTCACCAGCCATTTCACTCACAGTTTGGTTGTGCAGGATAAAACAGTCCCCGGCTCTGCGTGCCAAATGGTGCGTGGGAGAGGTGCGTGGGAGGGGCCCTTGCTGGCAGCATGTTCCCATCCCAAGCAGAGCTCCTCATCTCTGGATGCAAACCAGCCTGTGGCAGCCGTGCATCCCATGTTCTTCACTCCCTGCATGTCCCACGTCCTGCACAAAGGGACTGTTACCTGGGTATGTTTTTCTCTGGCTGCTGTCTCCCAAAGCCTAATGATGCTACTTGACTTCTGGGTCAAATGTGTAATGCTCTAATTTGTTTCACAGCCAAAAGAAGAGTGGCGACGTTCAACTGTGAGTCAAGGAAGGGAAAGAAGGGAATAAACAGTGACACTCCACAGAGGGAGACAGAGCAGCTGTGGGGAGGTACCAGCTCTTCCATATCAAAGGAACCACTGCTCCTCCATCACAGCAAGCATGGTCACGGGTGTACTCTGAGCGTGTTGAGGCACTGAATGGACCAGGTGCACTCAATAAAAGGCCAGAGACTACAACCAACTCTTTCACTCACTTCTGAGGTGAGACACCGTAACCCAAAGAGTGAGTGGGTGGGAGGATCTCTTGATCCATCTGTTCCTGTGTGACTGAGCAGGGAGAGGCCTGTTCTCTGTTTTGCTTAAACAGCAAGATAAATAGCAGTTCAAAGGGGCAATTTTGGATTAAACTCGAAGTGCCACTTGGCTCTGCTGTTAAGATCCTACCTAGGCTCAAGTGCTCTGCTCTGCTGGGGATGAGCAGTGGGAAGGGCTGTGGTGAATCCCAGGTGAGACATGGTCTTCCAGTTTCCTTTGAGAAGACCCAGTGCTGCTGGGATGAATGAAGCCAGAGAGCATGTCCTTCATCTGGCACTGATGTGTATTGCACTGATGTGCAATGCTCCAGTGTGTGGGTTTTAGAGCAATGTGCAAAACAAGAGGCCAGGGATGGCAGAGCTCAAGTGAGCAGGGAGCTGCCAGAGCAGTGATGGAGTAGAAGGGCACGTGAGAAGCTTCAGGACATCTCTGCTGTTCCTGTTCCTGCTGCTCCTGCTGCTTCTCCATCTTACTGAAAATGGGAAGGAGTCCTTCCTGCTCTGTGTTGCTGCATTTTTGTCTCCTTTGAAAGACGGATTTAATAATAATCCTATTAGGATTTTTTTTCTTGTGAGGAAAACAGGATATTGTTTCAGGATATTGGGCAACAAAGCTGTCCTTGAAAAGCAACGCTAAGCAGCCTCGCAGTCCAGTTACTGACTGCATTTGTGGTGGACAGTAATCAAGTCCAACATCCAGGACAGCCAAACCATTTCATTTCCAGAATGTGAGAGAGGCCTCAGCAGAGCAGTACAAATTCAGGTTTTCTGTGTTCCACTCTAAACACTAAGGACCTCTAGTAATCTCAAAACATAATCATTAATTCTGATTTCTCTTGGAATTAATGTCTGTAGCAGATTTAGAAGTCTAGTCCTCATCTGTCATGAATACGCATGTCCTGCTTGATAAGAGAAGTAACAACATTAGTCCAAATCCAGGAATTCTTGGAAATCTCTTCGGAAAGTCTATTCTATTGAGATATCCATACTAGTTTCCTGACTAGGTTTTGGAAAAGGGTTTTCTGAGCTTTTGGATTGACATTTCACTTCAACTGAATTTCCAGGCTCTGACTTTACCCCGTGACAACAGAAGCAGAAGAGAAGGCATCAGATCACTGTCCTTACGGAATGTGCAAATTCTCCTCCATGGATGATGTAGGTACGACATTGGGGTGTATTGGTGTAACAGCCTCTGCCATTGTTTAGAAAATAATCTGCCTTAGAAAGAAAGGGCCTGCTAAGATGTTCAAAATGGCCACTATTGTCATGGAAGACCTCTGTGGTTGTCTTATTTTTTATGCTCATTTAGATGGACACTTTTTACCTGTCTGGTCTCCCATTGCTGCTCTGTTGCCGCCTGTGTCAGGTTCACACGCACGTCCCCCAGCGATGCAAACCAGCACTTAACAACATTGTGTCTCCCCAGAGATCCCCCTGGATCCTGACACTTGTGGCTATATCAGAGAGACCTGCATTTGCCAGCATGAAGAACCCCATACTTGTTACCTAGTGGCAGTGGAGATAATTCCTTATCAAAATTGGCATTGGGGCACCATGTGACCCCTGAGTGGTGAGACAGACAGTGATTTGGCTCATGAGATGATGTGAGGCCAGCAGAAAGAGGATAATCTCCTGTAGTCTTTCTCAGAAGCCCTGACCAAAAGGGACTGCCACCTCCTTGTGAGCTCCAGGGGAAGGGGAGTGAGGAGGATGATGTGGGGTGGTGGCAGTCAGAGGCAAGTAGCAGCAGGTCAGCTGGTCCTGCTGTTCTATATGGGAAGAGGGTAACTGTGCCCTGTACAGAGCTTTGCCTGCTGCGTTTGCTCTGACCTGGCTTTGCTGCATCCTGCCTAAGAAAGAGAAGGCTGTGCTGGCTCCAGCTGCATCCTGGCAGCTGCCACTCCTGCTCTTTGCTGCCAGGAGAAGCATCCTTTCCTTGGAGAGGTTGCCTAGAAATAAGTGAATCTTGACCACATGGAGACCACATGGCAAAAGCTGAGATGTCACCGTTGCTGTAGTCTTCCCTTGTCCCTTGCACTGTGCCTGTTCCTCATGCTCTGGGGTAAGAGCTCCCTGGTTCTGTTCAGTGGGCCCCTCATGCTGCAGCCTGCACAAGCACGTCACCTTTTGCCAAGGAGCTTATCTGGCACAAGAAATAGTATCTCTGTTCCTCCTGCCCCTCCGTTCCTGGACCAGAAGAAAGTGAGGCTGTTCAATGTCCTTTTTCCAATACTAATTCAATGCCCTGTGAGGACTCACTCATGAGGGTCTCTGTTCTCTCTTCAAGTAGTATGTGGGCTGCTGTCCTTCCCTGACTGCTATGCCATATGTTCTCAGTGCAGTGACTTGTTCTTTCCACATTCTCCTTCCTTGTTTCCCAAGTGCTGGCTGCCTGACTAGCATGTCTTGGCAACACCAGTCCTCACTCAAGCAGGTAACTCATCCTTTAGGGTCCATAGCAAGTGCTGCCAGTGCCTCCAGGCAGGCAGGGGAAGGGGCTGGTGTTTCCTCTGGCATGAGGGGCTTGGTGGGTGAATATCACCCCAGGGAGTGAGAGCCCACTGGAATGGAGCATCACCACAGAGGAGACACAGAGGTGAGGCTGCTAGATGAACACTCAACTGCATCCCAGCCACACTGTTGTTGTCTTAAAGCTCACCCAAACCAGTCTGACCAGCACAAGATCCTGTTCTGCTACATACACCAGATGCTGGGATCATCTTTATCCAAAAGCCTTCTGGCAGAGCTGGGGACCCCTGAGGCAAGAGGCAAGGGAACTCGTCAGGCCACCGTGGTGGGTGAACTCCTTGCTGTGTCCAGCTCTCCCACGGGATCTCCACTGTCCCAGAACATACTGTTTTAATGACTCTATTCCTGTTCTTGGGGTGGGGAGGAAAAGGTGGGGGCTCGGCAAATAATTTAACTATATCCTGCACCAAATAACTTCACATGTCAATGACACTACCTCACCTGCATTTCATTCTCTGTTGTATCCCTGCCCAGAGAGGCTGTTTCCTCCTGGTTTCAGCCTGCCTTGCATGATCCCTGGCTGTCAAGAGGTTGGTGGCATTCCTAGCCATGTCTCTTCATCTTCAAACAGGCTTCAGCACCTCTCCCTATCCACACAATGCATCTTTAGGATCAGTTTCCACTGCTGATGGGTTTGTTGACTGGGCTGCTTCTGGGAGATACTACCTTCAGTGAGCTCAGGGTAGTATCACCATGGGGATGAGCTGGAGCTTGGGGCTGTGCTCCAGTTCTGTTTCTCCTTTGCAGCATCTATAGCAGCTGTTTTCTTGGAATATTGCACAAAGCCAGGCTTCTCTCTGTAGAACTTGACATTTTTGGTGCTGCCTCATCTCAGGAGAGCCTGGGGCAATCTTGTAGGTCTGAAGAGGAAGGGAAAGGACTGCAGACAGCCTGAGAGCCAAGAGGTTTGACCAGCTGACCTTGACACCTGTGAAGATGTCTCTCAGTCCCTGGGCATGCTGGTCCCACCCCAGTCACACAGGGCTGCCCACAGCACTGGAACATCTGTTCCTGCTGCTTCTGCTAGCCTCAGTGCTCCCAGCTTGGGCATAATCATTGGAAAGACTCACTTGGTGCTTTGGGACATGAATGTGTGGAATCTAGAGATGCACAGAACAGGATGGCGCTGGTTATGAAGAAGGAGGAGGCTTAAACAGAGAGTGAGCACTGGCCAGGGTGAGTGCCACAGGCCTGGGCATGAAACACCTCACTCTCAAACATGCTATGGCCTCAGTTGCTCTCAGGCCACTCGTGCTTCTAAACAGGGCCGCACACTCCTGCCCCATGGCATGCTGTGGTTGTCTGGCCTGACACTCCCCTCCCAAGTCACTACATGGCCATTGGGATGTCCCAACCCCACAAGACCCTGGGGAGTCAGTAAGTGCTGAGACAAGTGCGTGCTGAGAACAGACAAAAACACAAACCCCAGTATTTCTCCAGAAATCTGCTCAGAATTGCCTTGGCCTTGATGAGCCTGGAGGACTATTTTCTTCGGTATTTTTAGACTAGAGCCTGGCAAGTGCCAGATGACTGGGATTTTCTGTCTTGAGCACCCAGATAATGGACAGCATGGAGCCTGCTTCTGCCACTCCACCTGGGAGCCCTGACTGTCAGTGCATCTGGGATGGCCAAGATGACCAGCATTTAGGAAGGAAGGCACTTGTGGAGTGGCCCATGAGGTCACCCCTGGGCAATCTGTACAGCTCCTTGGGGATGAGCACCTCTCCATCCTTGGGGAAGGCACTAAGCCCTCTCCCTCTGCCAGGCCAGCACCAGTGCAGATCCCCATGCTGCTCTGTATGCTGGGCTGTATGCTGGGCTGCTCTGTATCTGGAAGACTGTCAGGGAATAAAGGCAGAAGCTGCAGTGAGGAAGGCAGGGACATGCTCCCCTTCTCCTGTACCAGTAAGGGGAGTACAGAGCCCTCAGGTGAGCTCCTGGTGGTTCAGATTGGGTTTCTGAGGAGGATCACCTCTGGAGTCACACTTGTGCCTGTACAGTGAACATGGCTCCACTTATGGGACCAAGGGGGAGCAGAGGGGACAACAGTCTGTGTGACTCTCCCCTGGCATCCCTACCCAGGTGTCATGAACTTTCTTGCCCCCATGGATGGCAGCAGCATGAGGACCCTTCAGCCCCATTCTCCCTCTCTGGGCTGGCTTACTACCTGAATGTTCCCCAAAAATAGCCCCCCAGAGGCCATCAGTAACAAAAAGAGAGAGAAAGGTGGTACCTGCACCACACTGCCAGCAACGCCCCAGCCGGTGCAGCTGCCTGTCTCTTTAAATGCTCATCAGGCTGCATGGAGGTGAGCAGGGGAGACAGGAGAGCCAACACTGGCAGTTTCTTCGTGGCTGAGTGTGTCACTGTTTCCATCTTCCCCCTTGCTGGCAGGGCCTAGTGGCAGGACGGCCACGGTGTGCTCACATCCCACACTGTGAACACACAACCTATTGTGTGCATGTGTAAATACATATTTGTGCTGCTTGTTTCAAAACCCCTCTTGTTCTGTTCCCAAAGAGCCTGGACTGACAATGTCAGGAAAGCCTCTGTCCCCCTGGCTTTGTTTGACCGTGCTTGTTTGGAGGAAAGATCCCCAGAGAGGAGCTCACTGCTGCTGCGTGCCCTGACACAGGTTTGCTCCTGACAGGGAGTGGGCCCCAGTTCTGAGCAGGGAGGACACCCTGCAGGCTCTGTTCCCTCACAGGGCCCAACCCAGCATCATTTCTGACCCTGAGCAAAAGGGAGCAAGGAGCAGTGCCTGTGGCTGTCTCGCTTGGAGATGGTTCTTTCTGAAGTGGGTCAGTTGCCCTCCCTGCACAAACACAGGCCTAAGTCCAACACCACCAAAGTACACTAACAGTTGGAGGCAGCCCTTGCCCCAGAACAGGTTTTGGGGACTTTGCCTTTTGCTACGACGGAGATGGGATTTCATGCCCTGCCAGCAGTGAAGCTCAGGTCAGGATGCAGGTGGCTTGTCCTTGGGAAGCCACTGCTTCACTGCCACATGCACCCTCCTCCCACCCCATCCCACTAGGATGGTCTCCCCACTCTGCCCACTCACCCTACTTGCTCTGCCCATTCTGCAGGTCATGACAGAATCATAGAATCATAGAAACATTCAGGTTGGAAGGGACTTTACAACTCGTTTCATTCCACCTCCCCACAACAGGCAGAGATGCCACACACTAGATCAGGTCCCACTCTTCTCTCTCTGAAATAGTGTTGCCCATAGTGGTGACCAGAAAGAAGGTTGTTTTGGGAAAGAAAATATATTCACAGAGCCAAATCCTACCTTCCAAGTCACCACTACTGGAGATAAGGTTTGGACACTGTGAAGTGTCCACCTTCTCCATGTGCTGCTGTGTTGGGTTTGCACACACTATGGTGACTGAGCTCTATAGGCAGGAGGAGTTACATAAAGGAATTTAATTAGTCTTTTGTGCAAGCCAGAACTTCTTCTTCAACGGGGCAGGTACCCACTTTTGGACCGTCGTGGCGGCACAAGCACCCATGGCTCAACAGTTACATAGGCACAGGGTGGGTGCACCACGCTGGCTCCAAAAACTCTCAGCAGAAAATAGTTGCAAACAGCCCCAGTTACAAATCCCTGATCTTCCATAATCAGAGAATAGGGTTAAATGTGCCTAATAAGTTCATTCTAAATTGCCATTACTGCTCTAATAATAGCTGATAAACCAGTCTTTTGTGAGACTACAAACATTTCTGTTATTCCCCAAGCCCAGCTTGGGGATAGGATAAATAAAGCCAGCTCTTGTTTTAAAGCAGGAGGTCATGCTTCCTCTTAGGATAAAGGCACTGCTACCCTTTCCCTGGTTTACAGGCTTAAAGGAACAAAATTGAGTGATACAAAATGTCAAATAAAATTAGATTTTCGAGCAGGAACAGCTAAAGACAAGTCAGACAGACTGGCACTGAGCTCCCTCCACATGTGTGTTTAGCAGATAATTTGTTATCATCCCAGTTCAAAGTTAACCTGCTGGAAAGCTGCTGCGGGAGAGTTGGCTGATCTGCAGTGTTTCAGATTTCCATGTTTCAGTTGGGTGCAAACAAAAAAAAAATCAAAAAGCTTGTTTTTGATTAAGCCTGTTGCTGCCGGGTACAAATACTTACTTTGTAGGTGGAAGTTCATTAGGGCACAAGCACCAAACGTGATTAATCACACAGTGCCCAGTGCTATGGTGTGGGTGGTGGCAACTCTCGATACTGCCCTGTGATCTTCATTTCCCTGTCCTGAGCTGGAGGGATGAGGGGGGAGGAGGATGATGACAAAGTTTCCTTACACCCTCTGTCTTTGGGGATTCAGGCACTAGCCCGGGTGGGTCTAGGTCTCAGACCCCTGCACCAGCCACCCTCCTCTCCGAGCAGCACCGTGAGTCCCCCTGAGTCCCCATTTGGCTGCAAATGCCCCAGTGCAGGGATACAGGGACTCCTTCAGCTCCATCTTGTTGGGCCTGTGGCAGGAAGCTGTGGTCAAGGCTGTTTGCCTGCTCCGGCTCATCTGCTATTCTTACCTTGCGGGGGTGAGCTGTGTTTTCACTGTCTCAGAGATGGGATTTGCCTGTTATGCTTTGGAAAAGCAGCCAACTGTGGTGCAGGGAGAGGGAGGGGAGGCACGTGGTCTGGGCTCACAGCAGATATTTGTTGTCAGGCTAGCAGCAGCTTGCAGACCCCACTTCAAGGTCTCCTGCAGCATCCCAGCTCCCTTTGCCTTGTGGGATGCCCTGACCACGCTCCCCTAGGATGCCCAGGGCTCAGGTCTCCCAGGATGGAGAATTTCCCTCTAAGAGTCTGAGCTCTGTCAGAACCAGCCCAGCACCTCTGCTGCATCCCAAGCTGCATGGCTGCCTCTTGCCTCTGCCCTGCAAGCCCATGCTGGGGGGCAAGATCCTCAGCCCCAGTACCGCCAGGGCAGGAATGGCCACGCTGCCACCTGCCAGTGTTCCTCCTGCACCCTGGGGCTCAGCTCTCTGCCACAAAGCCACGGCACCCTGTCCCAGCCCTTGTGCATCTTGGAAAATCCCAGGTCCCAGCTGTCACCAGCCACCCTTGACTAAATGACCCCTCCTCTGCTGTCTGGTCTCAGATCAAGCCTCAGCAAACGTACATGCCGGGCAGGTCCTCATGTGTCACCAGCCATGGGCCCACTAGGGCTGCACGTGCACGTGGCTGTGTAATGCCATAACGAGATTACACTGTGACATGACAGTTGTGAAATAATCCACAGTATCATTCAGTAAATCCCAGGATCCAATTACCTTTCCACATGACACCCCTTGCTGGGCATGGGGAGGCCAAGGGGCTGCAGCCTAGTGCCCTGCCCTTCCAACAGCCTCCTGCTCAGCTCCTCCACTCCCCTGCACCTCTCTGCCTCCTTGTCATTTAGGATTATCAAAGTTTGTGTTTCTCTGCAGGAGCCCCAACCCTCTGCCATGCTCTGCTGCATTTCCACAGCCGCCTGTTCGCTCCCCAGCACCGCACTGAACCCCCTGCCCAGCCAGCCCTGGCTCCCTCACCACCCCAGCAGCACCGGTCCCAGCTGAGCTGCTGCTCAGCTGGCTCAGGCAGTGATACCAGCCTGCCCGGGGTGGGGCGAAGGGCCAGTCTGGCTGGTCGTGGGCCCACAGTATGCGGGAGTCCTGAGCACACTGCGATGGTGAGCCCAGAGAGCTCCGGCATGCACCCTGCCTCCCACAGCAGCAGTGTTGTTTGCAAACACTGTTTTTCCAGGTCATTTTCCCTGTCCTGGCAGAGCTGCTCCCGGGAGCCAGAAGATCCCTTTCTGTGAGAATAAAGCCCGGGGCACAGGTACAGCCGCACTCGGCGGCCCAGCAGCAGTGCCAGGGCACGCACGATGCCCGCGGCCGGCTCGGCGCGCTCCACTGCGGGCGCCACGGTCGCTCCTGGCCCTGGCAGGTGTTCAGACACCAGCGCTGTTGCCAAGTCAGGCAGGGAGTGTGGCCAGCTGCAAATTTCAGCTTCGTTTTTGGAGCCTTTGAATCACTGGCCAGCCGCCAGGGTTGTTATTTGTTAGTCTAAGTATTTTTTTCCCAAGTGAATTTCAAGCTGGTCAGAGGAGCCAGGCCGAGGAACTTGGCAGAGGGGCCTTCGGTATCCTCAGCGTGGGGGGAGTGGGAGTGAGGGCAGGATACTGTGGTCTGCCCTGCCCAAGAGACCCCAGGCAGCAGGACAGCAGGCTGCATCAGTGCTGGCAGAGCCTTCACACCAGGAAATATTTAGTTTCATTTCCCTCGTGGGGGAACTCAGATGAAACTGACACTTACAGGGCGGAATCCATGGATCAGCCCGCTTGGTACAGAGTCTGCACCTCTGTACATCCTTAATGCTGCATGGGTCTCGGTGAGGTTTCAGAAGCTGTGACCCCAGGCGTGGATCCCTGGGGTGAGCAAGGGATTCATATCACCCATTTCTGTCTGAAGAAAACCAGAATCCCACCTGAGCCAGAGCTGAGGCCGTACTGAGGCTGGGGCTGTGTCCCATCTGGATACCAGAGCTCAGGAACTCTATCTCTGGCCCTGCTCTCTACTGCTATGTTGTCCACCCACTCTCTGGTGTGGGGGGCTACACTGAACTGCAGCTTTGTGCTTGGCCAGCTCGCACTTGCTGAGCCCAGGGTGCAGGCAGCTTGCTGGAAAGGCACCTGACTCCCACACCCATTCATGTGAAGGTTTGGGCAGAGTTTACAGGGGGCTCATACGTACTGGGGTGGCCCTGGGCTCCAGGGAGAGCCACCACAGCACCTGTGATCTGCCCCAGTGGCAGCAGCTCTGGCTTCCAAGGCTGTGTGAGGAGAGACAGGAAACAAAACAAAATGGGCAATTTGCAGGGGAATAAATTGCTTTTCTACCTTGGAAACCTGAGCCTCTGGCTTCCAGAGATTGGGAAACAAAGACTCTGGGAGGGAAGGGCTGGCAGGTCCTTGGGAGAGCAGAGAGCCATGGGGGCAGGGAGCTGTGGGACAGGGAGCTGTGGGGCAGGAAGCTGTGGGGCAGGGAGCCATGGGGACAGGGATGACACTGCAGCCCAAGGGAAGTGCCAGCAGGAGGGAGCCTGCCGGGATCTGGCAGGGAGGGCGCACAGGCAATTGGAGCGTGTCCTGTCATTCCCCCCACACTTCCCATCTTCCCATCACCTTTCCAGCCATTGTTCGGCAGCCCCGGGGCTGAGGCACAGCATGGAGAGAGGCTGTCTTTTCTCCCTTCCTGCCCCTCCGCCTCTGCTCCCACCCCACCACCTTGCAGATGATGTCTGAGCCCTACCACCAGGCCACATGCCACCAGCTCCTCAGGAATGTGGGTCTGGGGCACCCTGTGCTCTTGCCTGCCCCAGCACCCCACCACTGTGGGGAACAGCACCTGGCTTATCCCAGGACAGTGTGGCAGCAACCAGCATCTCCCCGGCAGCCGGTCCATGGCCCGGAGCAGGGCCAGGATCCAGCTCCACACAGCCAGAGACACCCACAGCAGTTAGAGGGTCTCCATGGGCCTCTCCATTTAGATGGATAAATCTTCCACGATCCCATCTCCAGGCAAAGCCATTTCTGTCATGTTGCCTCATTCTCCTGACATTACCATGATGGATTTTCTAAGAGACCTTTCTGCCAAATTGTCTGAGTATCTTTTCTGTGGCTCAGCAGTGGCCACTCGCTGGCCACCACAGCCACATCAACCTGTCTCTTCCAAAGGCAATACCAGTCCACCTGCTGGCAGATTGACAGGCTGTTCCTGCCGATAGAGTGGGAACATGTCAGTGCCCACCCAATACATGGCACAGTGGCCTGCAGCTCTGTGCTGGGGGGACACTCCAGACCCCTGGAGATCCCTCTGTGTGCAGGGACCCTGCTGACATTTCCCAGCACAGAGCTGGCAGCCCATGGAGCCTCACAGACAGCACAGGGGGCACATGGGAGCCCCCAGCGCCACAGCTGCAAGTCCCACACGAGCCTGAAAGATTAATGACCTTTTTCCAGTGTTTGCTTTAGGCAGACGCTCGTGCTCCAGGGCTTTGCTCAGATAACAGTCTGGTATGAGAATAAGCTCCCCTGGTGAGGTGCAATTTGGAGAAATTGAATGGGGGCTACAAAACTAGTTGCAAATAAAGAGATTAAGATCAGTATTTGTCCTTTTCTTTTCCTTTTTCCTTCCTAGTGGAGCAAAAATATTCCTGTTTATTGCTATAAACCCTTGGGGGCTGTGTGGTAAACTCCCAGTGGGAATTACCATCTCAAGAGATCAGAGATCCCGAGAACATCCCCTTGCCAAATTTACAGTTATCGTTAGTTTTAATTAGCCTTGTTTATCTCTCCCTGCAGTGGTATTTGGGGAACTAGCTCGGGTCAAACACGGGGCAGTTCCCTTATTGTTACCAGATATCCAAAATCTCCCTTCAGGCCACACCAAACTGTCACAATGTGGACACCCTTCTCAGGCCTCTTCTGGAGCCTGGCTCTGGGCTCCTGCATGTCTGCGAGGAGGAGTAAATGGCTGCTGGGAAAAGGCCAGGAAAGGAGGAGACCCTGTTATCCCTCTCCCAGCATAGCTTCTGCAGCCCCCAGCCACCCCAGCCACTCAGCTCCGATGCCTGTGCACTCACACCCGCCCTGCTCTATATTCTGCCTAAGAAAATAAAGCATCACTGTCCTATTAATTATGTGAGTTCTGGAGCAATATTTTTCCCAGAGTCACCTACTGGTTCACGTATTCGTTTTCCAGGCAGCTTAGCCAGTAGCCTGGCAACACGGTGACCTTATGCTCTTCTCAGCTTTGAGCATTTTATTAGCCACACTGGACTCTCTCCACCGCTCCATATTGCTGAGCCCCTCATTAGTACAATTAATAAGCCGCTGCTGTCAATTCAATCAAATGCCAGGCTCGACAGCAGGAGAAAGCTTTGGCAGATCAAGTAGGGGAGATTCTGGGTAGCACTGGTTAATTGTAGGAAACCTTTCATCTCCCCCAAGGAGCCGAACAAGAATGGAATTGTGGGATTGGGATTCTCTCAGGTCATGTTTATTTATCGCTGGCTCGTTAGTATAATAAATCAGGTCCCCTGTCACTTTGAATGAACTCATAGGTTTGCTGGAAGGAACTTGGCAGAACACCTTGATATTATTAGTGATGGTGTGGACAAAGCCCCCTGAAAGGCGATGCCCTGGCTGGGGTGTGCAGGCACCTCACACGCACCCACTCAACCCCGCACCCACCGGGGACGGGCGCGGTCATGCCAGGGGACCGGGATTGTCTTGGGACACACCACACAGCATGTCCCAGGTACTCAATAGTCACAGCAATGGATGATTCTCCCTGCTTCTGTGCTTGCTTCAGGAGACGTGTATGGTGGGAGACATCCCTGTCTTGGCTCGACGTGTGTTGCCAGTGCAGAGCACTGGGCAGACAGTGTGGGCGACGTTCTGCACTGGCAGTCACGTGGATCAGGCACATGTGACAGCGCTTTGCCTTTCACACCTCTCTGTGTCCTGCCAGACTTTGTCCTGGCTCTGACGTTGGTGTGCTCTTTGGATCTCATGCTGGCTCCAGGAGCTCCTGCCACAGCAGCGCTGGGAGGTGCTGCAGCTGCAGGGCAGATGGGTGGCAGGCGAAGGCCTCGTGCTCACCAGTGTGAGTGCTCACTTGCTGCACTCACTTGCTGCACCAGTGTGGCTGTGGTTCCTGAGCCTGATCCCTGTGTCCTCTGAGTGGGACCTACCAGCAGCAAGGGACCGGGAGGTGGCTTTCGCATTTCACCTCTCCCTGAAGTGGGCACACCCAGTGGTCTACCACAGATGCTGGAGAGATCACAGTCTCCTTGTCTTGATCCAGCGCTTTTCCACACCAGAGAACAGATGTGCAGGTTGGTTCCCGCATTGGAAATAATGCTGAGTGACAACAAGGAACAGTTGTGATTGGTGTCATAGTCTGAGTGCCCCAATAGAGCAGCATGACAAATATATGTCTCAAAACCCTTCCTCAGATAAATTTCCCAGGAAATCCTTTGATCTGGTCTGATGGTGAGAACATAAATTTGAGTATAGCTTAAAGGTTACAAAATAACCGTTCTGTTTTATTGTTTAATATAAAACAGTGTTTAGTCTCCCTGATGTGATAAATATTAAACTGTTCCTAATTTTCTTTTCATAGACCTTCTCTATGAAGACCTTCACCTTTCACTTTCACCACAAGTAAATTGTATCATCTTTGAACTGGACCTGCACCACCCTTGAAATGCAGGGATTCCCAAATCAACTGTGTGCTGTTGAAGCATGCCCCATCTCCGTCCCACCCTGTTCCTAGTCCATAAGATCTTGGGAAGTTCCTGGGGCCATGCTCCCGCTCATTAGCTCTCTTGACTCCAGCTGACCTATAAATGTTAAAGGAAACAAAACAAACTGCTGGGAGGGAGAGGAAGGGCTGTAGGTGTTGGCCACATGTCAGTGGAGCCAAGCCAGACTCCAGCTGAAGATGCTATTGTATTGCTGTGATTTCCCTGGAAAAACAGGCCTGGAGATCTCCTTACTGTTCCCGGGAAGCACTTGATGACCGGGAGGGTGTGGATTCGGGGCACCCGGAACGCTGTGGGGGTGTTGGGGGTTTTTGACAAGGTTGTGAATGTGACCCTGAGCAGACATGACTACAAACCTGCAGGACTGGACAAGGCACTGGTGCCCAGCTCCAGCACACATGGCTGGAAGGGCCAAGGTTCAGCTCTGGTTCCCAGACAGACAATGGGTGTCTGCAAAGACACGCAGGTGCTGCACTTGCAGAGGTCCAGGACACAGGCACAGCAGCTCCTTGGCTGCTGCCCATCAGCAGCTGCAGATTGGTGGTCCATTGGCCACCAAATCCATAGACTGGAAACCAGGAAGGAGATTGAAGAAATGGGGTTGTCTCCCGTGTGTGCTCCAAGCAAGATCTGTGAGCCCCGGCCAGGCTCATGGCTACTGCTCCTTGGGCTTTGTCACCCCTTTCAAGGGCAAAGTTCAAAGTTCCCTCCTGGTTTGTTGGCAGAGTGGATGTGAGAAGGATAGTGTCCTGCTCCTGGGGCAGATGCACAGCAGGCTGCTGCATCCCGGGGGTGTCCGTGGGAGGCAGCAGTGCCACCAGCCCCCTGGCACTCATCCCTTCCTCCCAGGAAGGGCAGTAGCCTGGATACTGGGGCCATGGGCAGACACTGCAAGGATCACCAATTTGCATCCCATCCCTCAGGGCTCTGGGATGGTGCAGACACCCTGGGAATGGACTGGATGAGACAGGAACATTCCAAGAACCCCAGCCAGAGCTCAGCCATCTCTGTGCCATGAGGAAGGTCTGTGGGTGATGGACTTCTCCCCACAGTGCCAGCCCCCTCCAAAGCTTCACAGGCAAATCACTTCAATGTTTTTAAATGTTTGGCTTAAACCACCACCCTAGCATCCCATGCATCCCCAGTCACTGCCCACACTCAGCATGGTACATGGAAAGCTGTCTGGGGACACAATGCTGTCCCTCTCCTGCACCACAGGGGAGCCTCCTGCATCCGCCACCCCTGGACAGTCCATAAATGCCCCCTCCTCCTTATCTTTCCCTGAGCAGCAGGGGTCTTGGCATCTCCTTAGCCCCTGTTTCCTCTTCCAGCTCCTGTTGACACAGTGGCCGTGGGAGAACAATGGGGCCAAGGGCAGCAGAGAGACAACCTGTCTGTTCCTCTGGCTGTCCACTCGCTTTCCTGGGCACAGCTGGGCCACAGGGACCTGTGGCACAGCTGATGAGGTGGCAGCACCAGGGAGAAGCTGGGGCAGGGTGACCCAACAGGGGGGCCACAGCCTGAGCAGTCTGGCACTGCCCCATCCCAGCACTGCAGCACTGGGCATCCCACAGCACAAGGCCACCCTGCGCTGCCTGGATGCTGGTGGAGATGTCCCAGTGAGGAAAGGGATGCAGAGGTACCTCTGTGCTGATGAGAACAGGGCTGAGAGGCCAACAGGGGCAGATAGAAAAGTGGCTGCGGATTTGGGGGAGAGAAGAGTTTTTATCGTGAGTTATTGGCTAGGCTGGCATCCTCTATCCTCCAGCAGTGTCATTGGCACAAAGATATTAAATAAAGAGCTCGTTTCAGGCCGTGCTCGTCAAGGCCGGCAGGTTTAAAAAAGCTGCGAGGAGCAGGGAGGTAAGTTCAGCCTTATCTGGAGGGAGTGCTGGTCAGGAAGAAAATTGCGTGCTCCTGAGGAGCGGCTGGACGCCCAGCCGGAGGTGCGGCAGATACTGCTCAGCCAAGGTCAGAGTCCCGCTCCGATCCAGCCACGGACAGTCCCGAGGGCGGCGTGGAGGGAGCAGACGCGAGGGGCTGGGAGCCCAGCAGCTGCCAGCACCTCTGGCAGCCCCCCGCCCCTCTCAGACCCTCCGGCACCCCCAGCCCGCAGCCGGCAGCGCTTGGCTCAGCACCCCAAGGCCCCCCGGGCTCCTCTGCTGGGGCTCGTGTGCCATCCAGTGGCGAAGGCTCAGCTCCAGCACAGTCTCAGCCTTCCCACGCTGCCGCTCAGCGCCGCGAAGGAGAGAAGCACGCTGGGCTGAAGCCTGGAAAGCATCTCGCCGTGTTGGACCCACTGTGGAAGCTGCAGACAGCCGTGGGATGCGCTGTCTCCATTGCCACCCAGCCAGGGAGGCATGCCCAGGCCAACGATGCTCCTGGCAGGGGCGGAGGGGCCTCCTGCTGCTGTAATGCCCAGGGAAGCAGTCCAGGTGCTGGGAGAGGAGAGCGGCCCGAGGGGGATGAGCAGGGCTGGGATGCAGCAAAGCCTCCTGCACCTACCCTAGAGATCCAGGATCGACCTATGCTGGGGACTGGGGAGACTCCTCATCTCAGGGAGATGTTCAAGTCCTTCCATGGCAAGTCCCTGACCACTCCGTCTGTCTTGTCCCAGCCAGGGACAGGAAAGGGATCGTATGCCTCTTCCGTTTTAAACCACACTGACGGTTGGGCTGGGATTACCTCCGGCAGGGCTGTTTCAGCTGTGCCCCCCGGTCGTGCCACTGCTACCTGCTCTGCAAGGGCTTGTGCCCACTTTAGCACGGTCAGCAGGACTGTGAAACACCTGTGGGCAATCCTGGGCACACAGGAGATGTTCTGTGTATAGCACTCGCCCTGTGTGGGCAAATGGATTCCAGAGGCACTGTCCCAGGGGACCTCAGAGGGATGTCACGTCTAAATGGATACTGTGGGCAGCTGCACAGATCGTGGAGCTGTGCTGGACTGGGTCTGGCAGAGGGAGCAGGAGAGAGAGTTTTAAGGAAATTGCCTGAGAAGGCAGGGCCCCCAGCAGTGGCCGTCTTGGTGAATCACAGCAGGCTCCTTTCTGCTCCAAGACATTAGGAGAAGCTTAGCAATTAAGACTGGCTTCTATTAATATGCAAATTTATGCTGCCATGGCAATAATCTCATAAATGCAAATTGCACTGGGAACTGTTGTTGGAGAGACCTGTGCTGGGCCCTGGACTTTGTCTAAGCATTTTCTCCTAATTGAGCTCCCCTAAGCCTGTGGCAGCTGGGGGCAGCTCTGCCGGTGGCCGTCCTGATGCAGGCAGCAGATTCCCACCTGGCATCTTCCCTGTCCTTGCTCAGCCCTTTTTGCACAGATCATAAAGAATATCCTGAGTTGGAAGGGGCTCACAAGGATCATCGAGTCCGACTCCTAGCCCTGAACAAGACACCCCAAAATCCCACCCTCTGCCTGAGAGCGTTGTCCAAACGCTCCTGGAGCTCTGGCAGCCTTGGGGCTATGACCATTCCCTGGAGAGCCTGTCCAGTGCCTGACCACCCTCTGGAAGAACCTTTTCCTAATATCCATTTTAACTGTCCCCTGACAAAGCTCCAGACATTCCCTTGGGTCCTGTCACCGGCCGCAGAGAGCAGAGATTGGAGCTGCACCACTGCTGGCCTCAGGAGGAAGCTGCAGCAGATGCTGATGAGGTCTGACCTCAGACTCCTCTTCTCTGGGCTGAACAAACCAAGTGATCTCAGCAATTCCTCGTGGCCTCTCCAGACCTTGCAGCATCTTCATAACCCTCCTTTGGACACTCTCTAACAGCTTTATATCCTTGCCTATGTGCCAGCAGCAACAGGCAGAGCAGTTCAGCCTCGCTGCTCCGTGGGAATCTCCTTCCACCTGCCACCAGCATCCGATTCCAGTTTCTGGAGCCATCAGAAGCCATGCCCTGAGCCACAGGGATGTGTGCAGCTCCCTCCACCTTCCCCAAACAGCCACAGTGAACAGCAACAGAACCTGGCTGCTGTCCAGCCATGCTGTAGCCACTCAGGAGGCTGAGACGGGCCCAGCACCACGTACTACTACTACTACAAGCTCCAGCATTAGCTTGCTCTGCTCTGGGGCAGCACCGAGCTGCAGATCCTGACTCGAGGGCAGAGGGGATGTTTTCTCCTGAGCCTGCTCTGGACGGAGGCTCCAGCAGCCCCACACTGACTGTGTGGCCTGGGTCTGCCACAGGTCGCGGGGCTGTGTTGCACTGTGCCCGTGCCTGGTCCACCTCAGGCCAGCTGTGGGGCAGCCATGCCCCGGGAGAGCTGAGCACACGGCCCTGCTCAGATGGGGCCAGGACCACCAGGTGTCAGCGGGGACACCTGTGAGGCGGCCGTGAGGGGACACCTCAGCACACCCACATCCCAGGGAGAGGGTGACACCCTCGCGGCAGCATCTAGTTCGTGGAGACACAGAATGGGCCCGCTTGGAAGGGACAGCAGTGGGTCATCTGACCCCTCTCTGCAGACACCGACATCCATTGACAGAGCAAGCTGACGTTGCAAAGGGATGAAACGAAGCTCCCGAGAACACCCACCCTCCCCGTCTGCGAGCTCAGGTGGGTACAGGCGCTCTCCTGGCCCCGCCCCTTACGCCTTCAAGCTGAAGTCGTGGTGAGGAGGGGCTTGTGGTGACACCGCCCACTCTGTGCCTGCGAGCCCCGCCCCGCCGGGGGCGCTGGGCGGGGCCAGCGGAGCTAAGCACCGCCTCAAGCCCCGCCCAGCCCCGGTCGGTAAATCAGCCCCAAGGCCGCGAGGGGCGGGGCTTGCGGTGGCCCTGCCCCTCGCCGCCTGCGCGGTGCGGCGGCTCCGGGCGGGGCGGAGCGAGATCGGGA
>VZRH01000018.1:63219-108914 GCA_013397555.1 Urocynchramus pylzowi | reverse complement strand
GGAGGTGCGGGCCCGGGGCCCGGCGGCGGGGGCGGTGCGAGGCCCGGGCCGAGCGGCCGGCTGGGCTCGGTGTCCTTACCCCGCTCTGTAACTCCTGACGGGAAGGTGCAGCCAGCTGGGGGCCGGGCTCTGTTCCCAGGTAACAGGCGATAAGACAAGAGGACACAGTCTTCAGCTGTGCGAGGGGAGGTTCAGGTTCGACACCTGGAGGAATTTCCCCATAGAACGGCTGATTAGGCATTGTGAGGGGCTGCCGAGGGAGGTGGTNCTGCCTAGGGAGGTGGTGGAGTCCCATTCCCTGGCGCTGCTCAAGGAACGACTGGACGTGGCACTCAGTGCCACGGTGCGATTGACAAGGCGGTGGTATTTGGTCATAGGTTGGACTCGGTGATCTTGGAGGTCTTTTCCAACCTGAATGATTCTGTGATTTTGTCCGCGGGGTGTTCTCACGGAGCCCGGAGCGCTGCGGGCAGAGCGGTCCTGGCAGCGGTGCCCCAGGCTGGGAGGCAGCTCTGCAGGTGGGGTCTCACCTGAGCGGGGCAGAGGGGCGGAATCGCTCCTTCCTTTGCTGCTCATGCTGGGGGATCAGCCCAGGGCTCAGATCAGCAGGGCTCAGAGCTCAGGTGTTCTGGGCTGCAGATGCACGTTTCTGTTGACCTTCTCATCCACCAACATCCCCAAGTCCTCCCCAGATCTGCTCTCAATCCATTCTGTGTCTGTCCTCTGTTGTGGCTTTCAGGGTTTTGGGACATGAAGCATGGATGATGTTTTTTCTTCACTAGTACTACTCTAGCAGTTCTGAATCTAAATGAGCTATAATGTATACCAGCTGCTTCAAATTAATCAAAGCCTAATTTTTCTCACATGATCAAGTCCCTGATGTGCTTTTCTCTATTAGTTCTGTGATACCATTTCAACTGGCAGTGAGGAGTAAAAATTCTTCTTTTCCCTAATTCTCAAATTACTTGCAGGTGGTGCTTCCAGTGTGTGTGTGTGTGTGTGCAGGTTGGTTTTGTTTTCACTTTTTGTTTTTATTAAAGCCAGCAGAGCAGAGCTTGGTTTTCGTGATGGAAGTACTCAGGCAACTAACTTCATTTTTCCTCTGAAGTTACATGTGTTTTGTGGCTAACCTGGTGGGTGATGAAAAGCATTGCGAAGTTAGTGAGTTAGGAATTTTTTTTTTTTTTTTTATGTCTGCCTCTTAACATTAGTTTCTTTAGAGCAAGGAACGCCAGCCCTGTGTGTAGGGGCAGAGAGAAGCACAATCTGGTGGTCACTGCCTCTAGTCCCATAGTGGTAGGTGTGTTTATATATCCTGGTAACCAGAGTGACGATGAATAGAAGTAGTTCAGGTATCAGTTAATTAGTTCAGCAAGTTCTGTTCACAGTAGATTTTTTGGGTGAGCTCAACTGGCTGCCTGCATTCTGCATCAACACCTCTACAGTGCCACAGTATGCTCAGCTTGGCTGAATTAAGATCATTCTTCGTCATCCATAATCGGTTTGGTATGTGTGTTCTGCTTTATTTACTTAAGAGATGAGTACCACTTAAGCTCAAAATGAATGTTTAGATGATGTTATATACAATACCAGATGAATCTCTAAAATACAAATTTTGCATGTTTGCTCTGTGTTCTGCACAGCTTGGGCCTCTCAGTTACAAAGGCTGCTTAAAGGATGGGTTCTTTGGTTTTGGCTTTTCCAGAACAAGAGAATTGCATCTGGTTTTCCAGAATAGCAGGAATCTTAGCTGTGTGATTGAGTGATCTCTAAACACAGAAAATCAGCCAATGTATTTCATTCTGTATTTTGTGATCAGTTGGTCTGTTTGAAAAAGAAAAGCATCAGTAACAGAATGTAGATATAAATATCGTCAGAATTACTTTAAATATCAACTCTGCCCAACGTCTTGAAAGAGGACTTATTGTAATGAAAACTTTGTTGTAGTCCAAATCTGACTAATAATAGAAAAATACTTCCCTGTGCTTTCTGAATTAAAATCTTAACTTCTAACTCAGTAATTAGACAGTAGGCTTCTGGGGGAGATAGCTGGATGTTAGCACATCCTCATCACCCAGGCCCATGGCTGTCAGTGTTTAGGAGGAATTTGGAGGAATTCAGTGTCCTGAATAATTTTAACTTTTGGTCAGTCCTAAAGTAGTCAGGCAGGTGGACTAGAAGGTTGTTGTAGGTTCCCTATCCAGGTAACATTCTATTATAGTCTTCCTGAAAGCCTTAGAAGAATCAAGTTTCAGTTTTCTGTGTGTATTAATCTTGCATCCAAGATCTATGTCAGTGCCCGCTAGCTGTGCCTGACACACAGGTTGGTCTGGCTCAGAACCCATGGCCTGGTTTTGCTCATTAGTGGAGTATCAGCACACCTTGAGGGCTGCATTGTTATCTTCCTTGTCCACTGTTTCTTTTCTCTGTCTGTTGCACACTGGTTCTTTGGAAACAGCATGGCTTAGTACTTCCTGCTCTGGTTAAACACACTGCTCCAAGATTAGACTGCCAGCATTGGCTGGGTGCCTGCATGTTTGAAAAATTCAGGAAAGTCTACTGCTGGGATTTGGGATCATATCTCCCTCCACCTGTCTGTACCAGGCTGCTGTGAACGCCCAGAGGCTGGGGCTGAGCGGGGTTCAGGGGAATGTGGGCAGCTGGAGAGAGTGTCTTCAGCATTCAGCCCCCTGAGGTGGGAAGCCTGCTGGGGAGCAGCTCATGCTTGGTTGTTTTTGTGTTTTTCCTAGTGTTTAGGGCTGGCTTAATTACCACATGTACTGAGGAAGCAGAGCTGCAAAATAGTTCTGCAACTGGCTGCAGTTCTTCTCCTCTCCAGGTTCTCTTGATTCTTTTTTTTTTTTAATTGTTTCCAAACCCACACTGCTCTATCTGTATAATTTGCATCTTAGTGTAATTAAAAGAATACATTAACAACTGCCTGACTTGCCATGACACCCAGGATTTTAATAATTCAGCAGAATCTTTACACTGAACCTGTGTGAAAGTTAACAACTATAACTATACTGTAGTCTGTCTATTGTCAGTCCATGTTGTCTTTTAGTAGGTTGTGGTCTTACAGATCAAAAATAGTCTGCTCGAATAGTCTGCTCCAGAGCTCAAGGAGTGTTTGGATAATGCTCTCAGGCATGTGGTGGAATTTTGGGGTTGACCTGTTCTAGGCCAGGAATTGAACTTAATGATTTTTGTAGGATCAAGTTTGGCCCTCGGTGTATTTGAAGTCAAGCACAGGCCCAAAGCTGTTGCAGGAACAGAGGAGTGTGTGGATGCTGTGGCTTGTATAAACCTGGTTGTCAATGGAAATGCCTTGAATTATACTCATTTACATTTTAATGTTCATTGAGTCCAACTCCTGGCCCTGCATAGGACACCCCAAAATCCCACCCTATGCCCGAGAGCATTGTCCAAATGCTCCTTGCACTCTGGCAGCCTTGGGGCCCTGACCACTACCCTGGGGAGCCTGTTCAGTGCCCAGTGAGTCTCTGGGGGAAGAACCTTTTCCTGATACCAACCTAACCCTCCTCTGACACAGCTCCAGCTGTTCCCTTGGGTCTTGTCACTGCTCAGAGAGAGCAGAGATCAGAGCTGCCCCTTGGGAGGAAGCTGCAGACCCTGATGAGTCCTGACCTCAGTCTGTTCTTCTCCATGCTAAACAAGCTGAGTGACCTCAGCCACTCCTTGTATGGCCCCTTTAGACCCTTCACCATCTTCATAGCTCCGAGACATAAGCTATGTCCAGTTATTCCTGCGCTCACCAACAGATTTCTGACTGTGGTGAGGGCACCAGTCTTATTCTGCAAGCATAGTGGCAATGTCAGGTCTGTTCAGACACAATGACTCAGGCTCTTGGTGTGAGCTTTGGGAGATTCGCCTCTGTGCTGGACTTGTACCAGCAAAATGTCACATAGATGAGTTGGTTTCACCTTTTGGACTGACATCTGACGGTCCCAGCCACACCAGAAAGGACAGGGTTTCCATCACAAACCTGATTTTTTTGGTCCATCTTTGACTCGCATCATGACTATAGAGGCAGCCTGTGCTCAGAAATGGATGCATCTGTTGCATTTATGCACCAAGTCCAAGGCAAATGTAAAATACTGTGTAAAGTTGCAGCAATGGGAATAGCACCAACACTCAGTGTGAGCATTAAAGTTGGATTTAATGGCTCTTGCTATTGAAAGAGTCCAACTCCTGCATTTGATTCCTATAAGTAAAACCAACTGGTGCTAAAGTGTCTGTCTGTAAGATTCTCAGCCTCAGGGTTCTCTCTGCTCCAGCTTGTTTGGGAATTTTGTTTGTGTTGTTCTTTTAAAATAGGCCTGCCTTGGCTAGTCAGCATCTTTGGAAAGCTGAGAAAATGGGGATCATGCTGCAGGAAGCAGTTCAATGGCGGGCGTTTTGGAAGAAATTACTCTCACATCCCTGCAAAGTTTTTCCTTCTTGCAGTGGACAAGTGTTGTTAATAAAGCTCTGGATTAAAGCCAAAATTCTCTGGTCAGGTACAATCTTCCTATCAAGAAGCTTTAACAAAAGTTTTTTGAGTCAAACAGAGAAACAGAACTGTTTGGACTTGTAGTTGTGAGTGACTACCAAAACAAGCTCTTTTCTTTAGTGAAGGAGCAACTGTATAAAATACATAAATGCGGTTTCAAACCTGAGATTGCATGAAGTATACATGTTTTGGGTTTGTTGAGGTTTTTTTATTATTATTCCAGGAACTAAATAGCTTTTTTCTCTGTTCTCTAGGGATTTAAGTCATAATCATTTATTATCATCCAATTGGAGCATTGATTTGTCTGTCCATACTCTCCAAGAAGTGTAAGTTGTTTTTTATGGGGATAAAGTCTAAAGATATCCTACCTCATTCTAATTAGAATGTTTTATTGCATGTCAAGATACCTGGTCTGTCTTGCAGAAATACTCAGTACAAGTTAATTAAAAATTGGTGCTCCATGTTGGCAGCACATCTTATGTATAAAACTGTTGTGTTGTGAGCAGGAATCTTTCCCATGAAAGATCAGAAGACCAGTATTTTAAAAGAGAAATTAGGAGTATTTGTTTTGGCTATAGCTGATTTAAAATGAAAGAGAAGTAATAGTATCCATGAAAATGAGAAAAGCTAGCATGTTTCACTGTTCAAATTGTTCAAATTATGAGTATTAAAGCTCTTGGGGAATCTTTTTCTTCAACTACTAAGTATTGTTAATACAGTAAAACTTTTAAATGCATTAATATGAATTATTTCTGCTGTGTACAGAAGGATTTTTCTCCTCTTCGAAGTGTCAGTAATTTTTTTTGCCCTCTATTTCAGGAAAATGAATTACAATGAGCTAAGTGAAATTCCATATTTTGGAGAAACAACTTCCAATATAACTCTTCTCTCCTTGTAAGTAATAGCTCATCTACCTTTTTCTTGTTTAACACATGGGAGAACCATGTTAGAGTTCTGCTATCAAATTGTAGGAAAACATCTTTTTTCTTGAAATACTGCTCATGTGAAGAGCATCAGGGAGTATGTAAGCACTCTTTAAAGAAATACAAAAATACAAAGTTAGACAATCAATTCACCCTAAATTACCAATAAAATGCAGTCAACCAAGGCAGGCAGCTTTTAAGGGGCAGGATTCAGTCCAGGAATGACATTTGCTACAAGGACCAGCTCAACTATAGGCCTCAGAATTTGAATCTGTTCATATGTCACAGTGGCAAATAGCTCTTGGATTTGCAGTATTGCTTTAGGAATTAACACTTTTGGAAGCATGTTGTGCATGTCCCATTCATGAAGCTCAGTAGGGCTGTTGATATACAGAATCCTGTTGCTGTTTCAGCTGTGCGTCCAGGAGGATGAGATGTTGTGATAATCATATTTACTGCTGATCTTTTTCAGGGTGCACAATACCATTCCAGAAATAAATGCTGAGCAGCTCCAGGTCTACCTTTCATTGGAAAATCTAGACCTTAGTTCTAATCTTATCTCAGAAATTAAAGCCTCTTCCTTTCCACGAATGCAACTGAAGTACCTGTAAGTATTAGTGAGCTACTGTCTCTGGGATTCCTGGCTCTACAATGATAATGTTGGAGACCTCATTTACTCTTAAATTAGTGTCTTAAAGTCGACACCCTTACACAGCTTTGAACTGGTAGCAGTGCTTAATAGAGCTACAGATAGTTTTCATACCAATCTGTATTGTATTTTCCCTGATAACAAGGAAAATAGCAGTTGCTGTTGTCAGAATGCAGGTACATAAGCCATCAGGGACAGGGAATAATTTCTGCCCTGTTTGAGTAGATCATTGTGGATTTTGTGTTAACCACTTCTAACTGAAGCAATGACATGCAGTAAAAGTCAGCTCCTCACACTGATTCATTTGGGAAAAAGGATTTAACTTGGTGATTTAGACTTCTCATGTGACTTCACAGGGGTCTTGGGTTCTTTTAATCAGTGGTTGCTCTGAGGTGCTTGTGCCATTGTGTTCATCAAATTCTCTGTGTTCTGAAAGCCCTCTTTCCTTCTTCCTTTCTTCCTTAGGAATCTGAGTAACAACAGAATAACTACTCTAGAAGCAGGTTGCCTTGATAACTTATCTAGCTCACTAATGGTGGTAAAACTGAACAGAAATAGGATTAGTATGATTCCACCAAAGATCTTCAGATTGCCTCATGTGCAGTTTCTGTAAGTAACAGTCTTGAAAACATCAAAACGACATTTACAGCTGAGCTGTTAATCTCAGCATGTTCTTGACTTTTACACAGTGGTGCTTGTTGCAAGGTGTCTTAATATTTGACTGTCATCTTTATGAAAGGGAACTGAAAAGGAACCGGATTAAAATAGTGGAAAGTCTCACATTCCAAGGATTGGAGTCCTTAAAATCCTTGAAAATGCAGCGCAATGGGATTAGCAGACTAATGGATGGAGCATTCTTTGGCCTGGGTAATATAGAAGAATTGTGAGTATGCCTGGTTGTGGAATTTTTTTGGCAAAAAGAAAATTGCTCTGGGGAGTTGTACCCTGTATGGTTTCCCTTACATCAAGGCTGTGCTGAAATATTGACAAAATCATAGGAAAAGAGTATTTTCTCATTATTTTTATGTCATGTCTGGTTACTTCAGAAGTGGAAGGATACATTTCCCCATTCCTGGAAATGTTCAAGGCCAGGTGGAATAGGGCTGAATAGGTGGAATAGGGCTGAACCTGGTCTAGTGGAAGGTGTCCCTGCCCATGGCAGGGAGTTGGAATTGGAAGATTTTTGAGGTCCCTTCCAACACAAACCAGTCTTGTGATTCCATTCTATTGGTCCTCTTTCCAGTTTCTTCCTACGTGGTGATCAAGAATGTTTGTAGTTGCTTTTTGCTGGTTTTCACTTGCAGTCCCCATAACATGTGGTTGTTTTTTCCTCTGTTACTTTGACAGTGTGAAGACAAGGATATATGATGCAATGTTAGCAAAAGACTTCTTTTTTTTAAAGTTATTTTTGAGAATAGAGATTATAGTTTTGTTTCTGCCACTCAATCCCTGAAGCTGGCATTTGCTTACTCAGCTCTTCGTATACTTTATTTCATTTTTTTAAATTCAATGGGATTGAAAGAATCATGGATTTTGTGTTGTCTAACACTTAAAGTTAGTAAATAATTTTGAGATCCACAAGGTGAAATTTTGTAAGTAGATGCTACATGGATTATCTATTTGGCAACTGTTTTTTCCATCTAATTCATTAGAGAACTGGAACATAATAACTTAACAGAAGTAAATAAGGGCTGGCTGTATGGGCTGCGGACATTGCAACAACTCTATGTTAGCCAGAATGCCATCACCAGGATCAGCCCAGATGCATGGGAATTCTGCCAAAGACTTGCTGAGCTGTAAGTCCCGGGCTGCTGTTCATTGCGGATTTTTGAAATGTTGCAATTATTGATTGTCAAGAATTAATTACTGAAGTAAGTACTCAGTTTCCTTGCTAGGCCCATGATAATGATGTATTTTAATTATAAGTATTCTGTTAGAGAAATTAGAACACAATAGTTAATCAAGTCAGATAGTATCTTAATAATCCCCTGCTTGCCTTTAAAATGTGTGTTGGATGTTTTCAGAGATTTGTCATACAATCAGCTCACTCGCCTCAAGGAATCTGCCTTTGTGGGACTTGGTTTATTGGAGAAGCTAAACCTGGGTGACAATCGCATTAATCACATTGCTGATGGTGTCTTTAGAGGCCTGACAAATCTTCAAACCTTGTAAGTACAGAAAACTTCAAACAGAAGTTTCAGTTTAATGCAATTTTAGTTTAAGTGGAGCTTTTGGAAGTAGAGACAATGGATATGGCACTGTGGGAGCCTGAGATCATTGTTGGTGCTGTCCTGCCTACAGGTGTGGTAGGGCTGATAATCTTTTGGCTTGCCAAGATCACAGAATTCCAGCCCAGGTAAAACAAGCTGACCAATCAATTGCAGAAGTAGTAAGAAACAATGACTTGGTGACCTTGACTGCTCAGATGTGTGTCCCGCCGCTTCTGAGGGTGTGGATACCTTGTGTATCCAGTTGTGGAGCAAATAGCCTGGAACTCTTTATTCTAGAGGGTTTCCTTAGGTTTGGAACCTCAGAAACCAAGGACTGAAGCCTTTTGTGTTGTAGAAGATGTGGTTTAGCCCGTCTTGCTCACGTGCTCACCTCACAAACATAACAGGAGGTGTAGAGTTGCTTCTTGCTGTTGAAGGCACAGCTTTGCACTTGCCAGGACCTTTTATGGCAGTTCTTGGATATTTCTGAAGAGACCCAGTCCTGTCCCAAGTAGATCTGAACAGTTGTAATTATCCTAAACAACAGTACTTGAGAAAGAAGTGAAAATTTATAACCCCTCTGTCACTTCATTAAATAAATGCTTAAATAAGCAAACCCACCAGAGAGATTCATGTAAGCAGTCATACTCTGTTAACCTTCATACAACCTTTTAATGAAATAATTAAACTTAATTTCTTAGATTTAGAGTAGCATGAAAAAGAACAAGAACAGATTAATTAGTAGGTTGCCCTGGGCTCTCAGGGGTGTCAACGGTAAGGGCCTGGCCCTTTGCTTTGGGACTGGAATGTGCAGGATGGGGAGCAGTGGTGATTAACAAGGCTCCAAGCACTGGTGCCCAGCCAGGCATGAGGAGCCAGCTCCTCTCTCACACAATGAGGGGCTTGTCTTTTGGGCTGCTCGCTCATTTTGCTGAGTGGTCTGAGTAGTGGAGTGTAAAAATACCTCCAAAAACAAGAGATGCCGTGTGGTTTTAGTTCCATTGTTGGTTGTGTGCTGGTTGTTTGGTGCTACAGCTGATGTACATATTTTTGTATGTTCAGCTCCTGCCACTCTGCAGAGTAAGAGAATAAACTGTAAAACTATACATTAACTGCAAGTTAGGGTTACAGATGTACCTAAGAACAGCACTGAAGTTTTGAAGTTTTATGTATTATCACATTATTTGCTTCATAATACTGTGAGCAGTTTGGCATTTGTATTCTCCAGCACTCACAATCTAGCATTCTGAAGCAGACCTTGAGATAATTCTAGAAAGGTTTTAAATCACAAGAGTTAGCAACTTGGAAATAAATTTGGCATATTATTAATATAGTCATTATTAGCTCAGCTGTTGGGCAACTTAGCTTGAATAATTTTCAAAGAGGAAAAGATTTAATGTGAGCAAGTTTCAAGGTCATATTTGTTCAGACCTTGTGATGCATGAAATATGAAATTCCTTTCTTTTTGTCCTAAACTTGGAGGTGTATAAATACAAAATGTGAAAGTGACTGCTGTGTATGGTTTTAACAAGACTTCTGTATTTCAAAGTAAGAAAAATAAGAAAATTGTGTGTTACCACTGAAGGTAACCTGGAGGTTGATCCCAGTCTCTTCCAAGATGGTGTTCTACACAATTTACAGTCTCACATAATGGGAAAGTAGATATTTCATTTTCCCCTCATTAGCACAGGGAAAGAGGTGTTTATATGAGTGATATATACAGTTGCCTTTGTCTGCAGCTAGTTTTGTGTCAGTTGACTTGTTTGGAAGCTTCATCTAGCTGTTGCATAGAATATCAAGTAAAACACAGGGTGCACTATTTTTTATTAGCGTGATTTCCTTTAAATACGTTCCTCTCTGTGCATGGTGGTATCAAAACAAATGCTTTTGGCTCAGTCCATGCCATTCCGGCTGAAAATGGAAATGAATTTATTTCATCTTCTTTCTGAAGAGTATTTAATTCTCTCCAAACTGTATTGCTCTGTTGCTTTTGCTGTTCAGACCTCTCTTCTCCATGAGGGGCTGAAGTGCTGTGCTGAGGTCAGTCAGAAATACCACTAGCTGATAACAAGATTTGTGAGCAGAACATCAACTTCATTTTGAAAAGCCACCAAGGTGTGCCTGGCAGGCCTACACTGTAGCCTGGGTGTAATTCCTTAATATGCTAATGTTGGTATAAGCCTGTTACTTGTGAAGATTAATGCTGCTGGTGTATTGGTTAATTCCCTTACATGAACCAGCTTGCTTCAGGAGCCTCTCCCAGCTCCTGGCAAATAGTCCATCACATGAAAAGTGCTGGTCAGACCGGGGCTTTCCTTAAATGCCACATCAAGCACTTGTGCTGCAGAATTTGTTTGTGGTGCTTACTGCAGCACTTATCATGAAGTTTTCCCTTCTGCCCCTCTGAAGTGAGAAATCCATCTCCTGACAAGTTTAGTTTTGTAAAAGATTTGAGACCTTCCAGGTGTGCCAGAGCCCCGTACCTGGCCTGTCTTCCCCAGCTCACCACTAGCCCTGGTCACGATGCTGTTCCAAGTCTTCTTTCTGAGAAACGTCTTCTCCTGCAGGGACTTGCGGAACAATGAGATCTCCTGGGCCATTGAAGATGCAAATGAAGCTTTTGTGGGACTCAGCAGGCTGGATAAACTGTATGTATTACAAACTAGGGGAACAACAGCACTTCCCAGGCATGCAGAGAGGGAGAGTGCAAAATATTAAGTAATTGTCAGTCAATTACAGGAGGCAGAAAGCCTTTCTCACAGTGTTTCCACTTGTATGTAACAACCACTTGATGTAGTCCTGGGTTCCTTGTTCAGGAGCATCGGATCCGTGTAGCACTGAATTTCCTTACAGCACCAATTTGAGATTAAGCATAAGTATTTGACTGCATTTGTTATTGAATACCTCACTCCCTCTGTGTGATGATTGTCATTTTTTTGTGCTTCTTTGGTTTGGGTAAAAGTTACTACTTACCAAAATAAACAACCCCAAAATACAAAGTATTTTTGAGCAAATTTGAAACACTATTGCATTAACAAACTTTTTGATACTTAGACTGTGCACTTTTCATCCAGTGCCACGTGTTTTGTAGGAAGCTTCATCCTGTGTAGTTAGAAACGTTGTTTATAACAAATAGCTTGTTGTGGGGGTGCAGTCCAGGAAGTTGTGTGGTGGTAGCAGGTTGGTACTAGGAAGTTATTGCTTCATTCCCAAATTCTACTTATTGCTGTTTCATCCTCCTGACTTAAATTATCTCCTGACACATTTCTAAACGAAATCTTTAAGTTGAAAATAGAAAAGAAGCCCTGTTCTCAGGAAAATTCATTGAGCCTTTAAACTAAAAAGAATAGTATTTAGTCCTGTGTCTCAGCTAGAATTAGAAAAATAAATGTAGTTAAGCATCATAAGGTATTTCTTTTGGATCTTGTTTGTGAACTCACATTGACATTCATACTGGTTTCTGGACCTTTATTTTCAGAATCTTGCAAGGAAACCAAATTAAGTCCATTTCCAAAAAAGCATTCTCTGGTCTCGAAGGACTTCAACATCTGTAAGTATTTTAATTTGTAGAACTCCTAATTATTTTTCAACTTCAGTCTTGTGTTCTCTGTGAGATTTTCAAGTATTTAACTGAAGGCAGCATATGAAATCACACTGACTCCTCACTGTGCTCTTTGCTTAATTTACAGAGATTTAAGCAACAATGCAATAATGTCCATCCAAGAAAATGCCTTTGCCCAGGCTCAGCTGAAGGAGCTGTAAGTTCCTAACAATTATTTAGAGAGTCTTTACAAGCCCTACCTTGGAAAGAATTCTTCAGCCATTGTAGGGTTGTTTGAAGTTGTCTGAAGTGTGCCTGCTTACATCATGAAATATTTGCAGCAATGCTGGTAAAGTATCAACTCAAAGTTGGTAGCAGAATATTTGGATTTAAGGTTTGATAAAATCTTCAACTACATTTCCTTAGTTGCAATTAGGAGGAGTTAACTTCTTCTTGCGATACTGAACCATTAAGCTTTTCCTATCCTATGATTTTGCAGCAAGCCCGGTGCTGCATGTAGGCAGTGAACAAAACAAATAACTCATCAGGACTCTCTCAGGGGTATTATCAAATCCTGTGTTTTTCTTCCTATTTTTGGGGGCTAGGGAAAGGCTTTAAAATTCACAGCTAGACAAGATTTTGTATGTGCTCAGCAGATGTTTAAGCTGATAGGATCTCTTGTGGTCTTCAGACATCTGAAGTAATGTAATGTGAAATGACCTTCACACCCAAGACTAATACTACTGTAATGCAGTACTTTCTGTGAGATAAAGTCTCTGACTGTTGTAATCGGGTCTAAAACTGTTGCTCCATTAGTTAACCTTGGCCAGATGAACTTAGTCTGCTGACATAGAGGGGCTGATTCTAGCATAAATACCCAAGATTTTATAATAAATACTCATAGGTATAAAATAATACTGTAAATCTGATGTGTCTGTACATGTATGTTTTAAGTTGCTTTGCTGTGTAAAATCACATGTATGCATGTGAAATAAACTTCACTCACCCTTTTGTTTTGCCCTGTTTCTGCAGAGTGTTGAACACAAGCAGTTTGCTTTGTGATTGCCAGTTGAAATGGCTACCCCAGTGGCTCAGTGAGAGCCACTTGCTGCAGGCTGTCAGTGTCAGCTGTGCTCACCCTGAGTGGTTGGCAGGACAAAGCCTTCTCAGTGTGGACCCTGATGACTTTGTTTGCGGTTTGTATTTTTAGTGACTTTTGATACAAAAGCACAGTAACACAAGTCTTGTAGCTGAAATCAAGCTGTAGTGCTGGGGAGGTACTTGGTCCTGGCCATGGTGCCCATGTGGGCCCATGTACATCCCTGAGTCTGCTGTGAGTTTGGCGTATAATTCTGCATCTCTTTGCTCTGTTTTGTGGTGTTTGAGCATTGAAGTTAACCCGAAGCAGTAGTGCTGTTGGGCACTAGTTTTTATTTAGCTTATTAGAAAGAATGGGTTATGCTTTCGTTCTCCCTGCTTATAACTACCTTTAGCTTTGTACTGTCTGTGTGACACTTTCTTCCTGCTTCTTGCCCATGCCAGCAGAATATCGCAGAACCACAAAATAGTTTGGGTTGGAAGGGACCTTAATGATCATCCAGTTCCAACCCCTGCCATAGACAGGGATACCTTCCATGAGAACAGATTGCTCCAAGCCCTGCCTAACCTGGCCACAACCTCTTCCAGGAGTGGGACAGCCACAGCCCTGGGCAAAAAATAGAGTCGTTCAGGCTCTGGCACACTTTCTGATGCTCCATAACTGTGATGTTTATGGTGGTCTCAAACTCTTTGCTCAGAGTCTGCGTGAAGCCTGTGGTAGGCCTGATGTTTCCTTTTCTTGGTGAGCAATATTATAACAGTTATTTGTGTTTGTGCAATTCTTTCATTGCTTTGGTGGCAAAGGCTACAATAATAATCACGTAGGTGCACGAACCCACTTCTCCACTCCAGTACCACCACGGTGGCATCTGGCAGAGCTCTGCATGTGTCTATGAGAGTGTCTTTTCTGAGTTTATGGATATGGAAATCGGTTTCATCAAGTGGGATGAGTTAGTGAAGTTCCAGCTTGTTATGCTTTGTGCTTGTAGAACTTCAAGGCTCTTCAGGGTATTTAAACTATCTGAAAGTAAGTCTCAGTCCTTCATAAAATGGCCTGGCTCTTCAGCTGAGCAGGATTTTTGAGTGTGATCTAAATATAGAAAGTTTCAGACAGTTGGACAAAAGGCAGGGCTGCTCAGCACCACACTTCCACACTGATTGTTTTCAATGCTGATTCTTCTGCCTCCTTCACAAATTGATTTCCAGCTCAAAACAGCTGAATTTATGCCCCTCAAGCAGGACATCTGTTCCCAAAGTTTTGGTTTTGATGACACTGTCTTTTGAGTGAGTTTTCTTGCAATATTAATTCAAGTTTAAGAGGAAAGTAGCTAATCTTGGCGCTTTTCTTTTCAGATAATTTCCCTAAACCACAGATCAGAGTCCACCCAGAGACCACGGTGGCCCTGCGAGGCACAAATGTGACCCTGATGTGCACGGCTGTGAGCAGCAGTGATTCACCCATGGCTACGGCCTGGCGCAAGGACAGCGAGGTCCTCTACGATGCCGACGTTAAGAATTTTGCCAGCTATCAGCAGCAAGGTGGGGAGGTGCTGGAATACACCACTGTCCTGCACCTCTTCAATGTGAACTTCACTGATGAAGGGAAATACCAGTGCGTTGTCACCAATCACTTTGGCTCCAATTATTCCAACAAAGCCAAGCTGACTGTCAATGGTAAGTGATAATGGTAAAGAAGGAGAAACACTCTGAACCTAAAACTCCATTTAAGTAGCTACAAGTCTATTTTTCACTAAAGCTGGCCCAGAATACTCTTGCAAATATCAATGGGATTTAGATGTATCACGCATCATTTTATAAAGCTGGAAAGAAGTGATTGGTTTTTTTGGGGTTTTTTTGTGGATGAAAAGCCTCTATTCACTTTTTGAAAGTGGTATTTATCTCCCGTGCTTTATTAGAACACAATTAGTTCATCTCGTTATTTGGAGCTGGAATTCTTTAAACTAAAAGCTCCCTCTTCTGTCTCCTCAGAACTCAGCACTTTTCCCACATGTTTGTAAAACTGGGGAAGAGTCATCAGAAAATAGGTGGTAAAAACTCTGAAAAATCAAAAGCGAAGTGTTTTTTTTTTTTTTTTTTTATTTTTAGCCATCATAATTCTGTTTATTTTGAGGGAAGGGGAGGTAAGAAGACAATGTCCACATCAATCAGCAGACCACTGATCCCCACAATACCTCAGAGCAGAGGTGACGAGATGGAAGCTTACCTTCCTGTTAGCAGAGAAGAAAAATGTGGCAAAGACTTTTCCCTTGATTCTTCCATGAGAAATCATCTTCTTCACATCATCTTAGAGGAACTTAATGGCTTTAAACTGAAATAGAGTATGTTTGCATTGGATATTAGGAAGAAATTTCTCCCTGTGAGGTTGGCAAGGCTGTGGCACAGGTTGCCCAGAGAAGCTGTGGTTGCCCCATTGCTCTAAGTGTTCAAGGCCAGGCTGGATGGGGCTTGGAGCAAGCTGGGAGAGTGGAAGGTGTCCTTGCCCTGGGGCATGTATTGTCTTAAGGGTCTCTTCCAACCCAGAACATTCTGTGATTCTGTGAACACTAGATACTGTATTTAATTTTTGGGAGAAAGGCTCTTAGAAATAACCACTGAAAATTTGTGCAGTTCTTCAGAAGAATCTGTTCCTCTCTCTTACGGAGTGTTTCAAATAGGTTTTCAAATTTCCTCTCTGCTGTGGAGCTTTTGCTGCATTTTACCTGATAATGAAAATGCTGAATCGATGTCCCCTTTGATCCAGAGCTCCCTTCTTTCCTGAAAACTCCCATGGATCTCACTATCCGCACCGGGGCAATGGCCCGGCTGGAGTGCGCTGCCGAGGGCCACCCCCCCCCGCAGATCTCCTGGCAGAAAGATGGTGGCACAGACTTCCCTGCTGCAAGAGAGAGGAGGATGCACGTCATGCCTGAGGACGATGTGTTCTTCATTGCCAATGTGAAGATGGAAGACATGGGGATCTACAGCTGCATGGCCCAGAACGTCGCAGGGGGACTCTCAGCCAATGCTACCCTGACTGTGCTGGGTAAGTGTGACTGGCCTGTGCTGGCAGATGGATCCCTGCACGCCTGCAGCTGAAGTGTAGCTTAGCTATAGGTAGCAAGTTGAAATGGTGGAGAATGAAGCTAAAATACAAAGAGCAGCACTTGGTGTGATGTTTACACAGTGAAGCTTTAGAAGCTGAGTTGCAGAGCTGCCTGGTGGAGTTGGAGTTAGTGTGATCTTTGCAGGGATCTGAGGGCCATGTCTTAGTCCAGCGGCGTAGATCAGGCAAGTAATTTGTGTTGCCTTATAACCAATTTTGTCATAGGTAACAAACTTGCCACGAAGAAGACCAGTAGGATCTTGGGATGCATGAGAGAGCATTGCCAGTAGGTCAGGGAGGTGATCCTGCTCCTCTGCTCAGCCCTAGTGAGGCACATCTGGAGTGCTGTGTCCATTTTTGAGCTCCTCAGGACAAGAGGGATGCAGAGTCCCTGGAGCAAGTCCAGCAGAGGCTACGGAGATGATGAAGGGACTGGAGCATCACTCTTACAAGGAAATGGTGAATGGTTGGACTTCATAATCTTAGAGGCCTTTTCCAACCTAAATGATTTCATGATTCTGTGAAAGACTTAGGGAACTGGGCTTGTTCAACGTTGAGGAAAGATGGCTGAGAGGAGCCCTCATCAATGTGTGTCCATGTCTGCAGGGAGGGGTCAGAGGATGGACCTGGCTGTGCTTGGTGGTGCTCAGCAATGGGACAAGAGGCCATGGGCAGGAACTGATGCACAGCAAGCTCTGCATGAATGTGAGGAAGATCTTCTTTACTGTACAGGAACATGCTGCCCAGAGTGGAGTCTCCCTCACTGGAGATGTTCCTGGATGCAGTCCTGTCCTGTGTACTCTGGGATAGCCCTGCTTGAGCAGGGAGGTATGACCAGATGACCCACTATGGTCCCTTCCAAGCTGACCCATCCTGTGAACTATGCTGAGTAATAATGGAAGGTCAGTTCCTTCCAGAGTGCAGCATTTTTTGAAGACACTGACTCTTAACATTGTGGCCAAATTTAGAATTGGACTGGCACAGGTTTCCCAAAGTGACTGCGGCTGCCCCGTCCCTGGAAGTGCTCGAGATGCTTGGATGGGGCTTGGAGCAACTTGGTCTAGTGGAAGGTGTCCTTGTCCATGGCAGGGGATGGGACAGGATGATAACTTTGAGGTCCTTCCAACCCAAACCATTATAGGATTCCATGATTCTTTGAAGTTATCTTACAATTTCACTTTTTGTCCCAGAAACTCCTTCCTTCATGAGGCCCCTGGAGGACAGGACAGTGACCCGAGGTGAAACTGCTGTCCTGCAGTGCATAGCTGGTGGCAGTCCTGCCCCTCGCCTCAACTGGACCAAGGACGATGGTCCCTTGACAGTCACCGAGCGGCATTTCTTCGCTGCAGCAAATCAGCTCCTCATCATAGTGGATGCAGGACTGGAGGATGCTGGGAAGTACACGTGCATCATGTCCAACACACTAGGCACTGAGCGTGGCCATATTTACCTAAATGTCCTGGCTTCCCCCAACTGTGACTCTTCCCAGAGTGCCATTGTCCATGAAGAGGATGGCTGGACAACAGTAGGGATCGTGATTATCGTTGTTGTGTGTTGTGTGGTGGGAACGTCCTTGGTGTGGGTTATCGTCATCTACCACATGAGGAGAAAGAATGAAGACTACAGCATCACTAACACAGGTTAAGTGTAAAAATCAAACAGTCTCTGGTCCTGTTTTTAGTCCAAAACACTTGAAATTTCTGGATTCGTTACAAATGGATAAGATTGAAGAACTTATTTTAAAATCCCTTCAGGGTTTTGCTCAAATTCCTCCATTTTAGCAGTTCTTTTAAATACCAGAAGTGTGCTAATTCTATCCCTTATACACTAGATTTGCCCTACATTGAGGGGAAAACAGTAAAATTTGGAAGTAGATATTTGAATAAACTTAGAAATGTTTTCAGGGCCTGGAATAATAGGTGTAAAGTTTCTTTCTGGCCCTGTCAGCTTTGAACTGGCCATCTGGATTTGTAATTGCTGAGGTAGAAAAAAGATACCTACGTGCGAGTTGAAATTCTGGATATTCTTGTTAATGTGGGGAATAGTGGTGGTAATACCTTGAAATCCTCACATTGTTTGATGTTGCTGATGTTAATTCTGCCTTGCAGAGGAGATGAACCTACCTGCTGACATTCCCAGCTACCTGTCCTCCCAAGGAACACTGTCTGAGCCTCAGGAAGGCTACAGTAACTTGGAGGCAGGGAGCCATCAGCAGCTGATGCCTCCAGCTGGCAGCTACATGCACAAAGGCACAGATGGTAAGCAAAGGCCTCGGGTGTGTTGCCAGTGCCTCATCAGGATGCCAATGCACAGTCTCATCCTCACAGCTTAAGTGTCAAGATAGATCTTTATCCTGTTTCTGTCCTTTGGCATCTCAAGAGCCCAGGCAGAAGAGGTGGAAGTAGATTTTGCTTGGAAGATGACTAGCTGTGACTCCTATCCTTGGTATAAGGTTGGCTGGTTGGTTGGTTGGCTTGTTGCAGTCATAACTAAGGGGTCTGCACTATTTCCCTTCCTTGTTGGGACAGTTTTCTGGATGTTTGTGTCATTGAGCTTACAGAGATGCTTTCTTTGCAATCAAAATGCTGAGGACTCAACACTCGTTATATAGGCTGGCTTGAAAATTGATCCTCAGTGTAAGTTTTTCACACCTGTCCATGATCCCTGCAGCCCAGTCCCACTGCACTGGAGTCTGTATCAGGAAGGAGTTGAGAAGCAGCTCATCTGAGTGACTGGTTTATCATCAGCTCTGATGTGTGTGGGCATGCAGGGGCAAGTCAGGTCCAGGATGGATGCGGGCAGGTATCCCGGTTTGATCCCTAGGCTGTGTCACCCTGGTGCCCAAGCTGGCTGGACCTGCATTGAACTTTTTTGCCATGAAATAGAGGAACATGTCTGTGGTTCCCCATGTCAGCTTCAGAAGGGGACTGCTGTGGAGAATTTGGATGGGGGGAACCAGGGGGGGTTTCTCATGTGACCTCTCAGGCTGAGTACTCTGTTACTCCCTTAACTGTAAAAAGACCCTTCAATCTGTGCTGCTGTAATAAATGATCATACAAAGACATAAAGCCATGGAAATCTGGCATCCTCATCCTTTTTGAGAGTATTTTATTTTTCCATTGTGTTCATCAGGTGGTGCAGCACCGTTAGTGATCTGCTCAGATTGTTATGACAATGCCAACATCTACTCCCGGACCCGAGAGTACTGTCCCTATGCCTTCGTCACCGAGGAGGACCCCCTGGATCAAACACTCCCGAATATCATGGTGCAGATGCCCAAGGAAACGTACTCAGCACGCACCCAGAATGAAACCAGTGCTCTGGGTAATCTCTTAGCAGACAGAGATGTGCCTGTCTTCCTTACCAATCATGACCAAAAAAGTGATAAGAAAATCTCTTCCCAGCAGATTATTGGTGAGTGTCCACTTTTCCTTTTGTTGCTTTGTATTCCCTGATAACTTTGGCTTTCGTTATGCTGCCCTTCACTATTGACACATAGCTAATCCTTCAAGTGCCAGTAGTTTGTGGGATAACTCACATTTATTAACCACTTGTTCTCCAAATGCCCATGTTGCATCAGCAAGCACCCGCTTGCGTCCAGTACCTGAGATTGAAGAGGGTGATGTTAAAAAGATAGAATTTCTTAATTTGCAGGTTTAAGTTTGTCGAATGTGAGCCTTTGCTTATTCTTCAAGGACATGTATTAATCAAAAGTTGGAGCTTCACATAAGAAATTCAAATAGCCTTTCTGTTTGAGCTGGCCTGAAGTTCAAAGAACTCCCTAAATTGGTTATTTTTCTGTTGACTTTCTTCCAGATCACCTTTTTAAAAATTCACACTGAAGCTCTGTGTGTTCCTGGTTACTGTAAAAGATTGCTGGAAAAGGAAAGCATCTAGTAAAATATACTCTCAAAACCAGAGAAAATCAGCTCAGAAGGATTGTAATTGCCAAGTCACAGAGCTCAAATCTTTTTAAAATCTGAGTGTGACTGATCTGTGCTCTTTGTGAGCAGTGACAGCACCTGAGGGAACAGTGACAGCTGGAGCTGTGTCAGGGGTGGTTTGGATCAGGAATCAGGAAAAGGTCCTTCCTCCAGTGGGTGGTCAGGCACTGAACAGGCTCCCCAGGGAATGGTCATGGCCTCAAGGCTGCCAGAGCTCACAGTGTTTGGACAACGCTCTTCAGGCACCGGGGAATTTGTTGAGGTGCCTGTGTAGGGCCAGGAGTTGGACTCGATGATTCTTGAGGGTCCCTTCCAACTTAGGATATTCCTTGATTCTATGAACTTGCTTCTGTTCATCTTCTAATTTTTCTCCGTCAGAGCCCTTCCAGGTTCCTCTGTGGGGAGGCAGCAAAGACCTGGCTTGCTCTCACCCGCAATTCCTGCACCATCCATTGGCCCACGAGGCCCCACCGCCGCCCCGGGGCAGCAGTGACCGGGACCAGGCACCACCCAGACTCTGCCACAGGCTCCAGGAGGAGAATTTTGATTTTAACAGGACACGGAACATTCATGACCACAGTGAAACACTCACAAAGCCTTGAAAGCAAATCCACATTGACTGACTGTATTTACTACCTCAGTACTAATACTAACCCCAAGGCCAAAGATGCTTGTGTATGTGTCTGCAAGTACTAAAGAGTCAGACTGTCTTGGAGGAGATGGCACATGCCCTTTTTCCTGCAGTTTTTCCATTGGAAAATGGGAATGTGCACCAGAGAACACATGGAAAATTAGTGCCATCTACAAAAATAGCATGAAAACATGGATTGTGTGATGCTGGAAGCAGTCTTTGTGGTGGTGCATGTTTTGGAAAGCTCTCAAGAACGTGTGTAGCTATTTCGCGATGCTTTGTCTGCTTGGAAACAAACCATCAGGGCCTCCTCATGGAATTCCCCCGGAACTGTAAGTGTAAAACTCTTGGCCAGCTTTTCCTTCCTTAGACTGTTGGCAGGTGTCTGTTGCCAGTCTAAATTTGGGGCTTGTTTTCTTCTATGAATAATGGACTCTAGTTGTAAATAAACTTACATTTATAAATATTTTGTATACACTAAGCATATAAATGTGTTGACTGTAATGTAAATTTTTTTTTATTATGCCAAAGTATGTATCATACTCTTAGTCTTGACAGCTGCATATCAAGCCATATGGGGAGCTTGGGGGGACTGAAAGCTTGTTTGTGAGGAAATAGAGCTGTCTTAGTTTTGAAAAGTGCATTTACTTGTAGATATGTGGTAGAACTGTGATATTGATGAATTTCATTGTTGCCTACAACTGTGTGCCTGGCTGACCTGGCTGCAAGCTGATCCATTTCATGATAGTAGCAGAATTTCAAGGTTTATCTAAGCTTTTATCTATAAAAAAAACCCTTTGTATTGTATCTGCTGAGAGGGTCTCCGTATGTTTCCTAGCTGACAGTTTAGTGAACTTTTAAAAGCAATGTGGTGATGAAAAACATGAGGTAAGTTGAGAGAGCTCTTGATAAATACTTATTTCTTCTGCATAGACAAAGGCATATGGAGTTTAAAACACTGGTCCTTTTCTGTTGTAAAATATCAGGCTACATTGTTGAACTAATAGTTCCCTGAAATCTTAGTGTGGTCAAAATGTTTAAATATTTGACAGGTGAGAAATGATACAATGCAGGGAACCCCTCACTACTGAAAAATCTTGCTGACACAGAGGAAGCTCAGACTCCATAGTTTCAGTGAGATGTGCCTGAGAAAATGAGGAAGAACAATGACATTGTAAAGGCTTCCTGGAAAGTTGTTCTTTTTGGGGGAAAAGGCCCATTTTTGTAGAAAGCGTTAAAAGACTCCTCAGGGATGGGTTTTCAGCGGGTACGTTGTGCTCTGTGGTCACGCCTTTAGAGTGAGGTGCTTCTTTCCTGGTCACTGCTGCCTGCTTTGGAGCTGTAGGATTTGTACCCAAATAAAACCACCTGTGTGATATTTTTATAAAGACAGAAACCCCTTTTTGGCCTAGTTGTAGGTATGTGAGAATTCCCATTGATCCATTCCTGGACTGAAGCGTTTGCGACTCAATTGTCAGGTCTAGTCGTGCAGAATCACAGCTGAATTTAGAGTCTGTGGTGAAGTATTTGAGTAAATGAGTGGGGAAACACTAGGACTAATGATGCTTTTCCCATGGCTCTTTGGACAGGAATAATAGTCAAGTCGTTGTAAATGAGTAAATATTTTTAAGGCCTCTTCCCATGCTCTCAAAGCCAGCATGGCTGCTTTGGTAGACAGCAGCTTTATTAGGAAGGGGATGCAATTGTCCTTGACCTTTGGGTAAAATAGAGAGAAACACAAGTGTGTAAATTTTGGGATTCTGACAGGCAAAATCTTTTAAAAAAAAAAAAACAAACTTGTGTTCATTCTTTCTGGTTTTATTTCCTCCAGACTTTTCCTTCCCAGATAGCCCTTAAGGCACAGTGCTTATTCTGAATCCACAGTGATCCCTGCTGCAGGGACCCAGCACTGTCAGTTTAAATCCAGATGAAAAAGGTCATGCCATGAAACTGCAGCAGCAGCAAGCCTTATCGTTTTGGGCTGCTCTCTCAGCCAGTAGTCACTCAGGCTACTGGGACAAGGTGCTACTGGCATCTGTGATTCCCAGCAGTGGGAAAACTGCATCAGTGCTGCTGCTGCTCTCTCATCGCCATTTGGCAAATGCTTGTTCCTATTTCTTTCTTTCCTCTCTCGCTTCATAGGAGCTGAGCTCACACAGATCTGTCACAGTGCAGCTGGCATAGTCCAGACCCTGAGAGTACTTGGGGCACAACTCCCTGGAGCAAGGGCATTCCCTTTACGTAGGTGAGACCTGCTTGGCTTGGGCCAGGGCTTTAAAATCACTGCTGTCTGCACCAGGACTATGCTGGCTGTCAGAGAGTGCAGCTAAAGCTGCTCTGATTTCTGTGAGAGAGTGGCCTATAAAAGCTGAATCCTGAATTAAGACATTTACATCCTTCCATGAGCATTTAAAGTCCATAAGCTGGTTGTAAATAGCTGATGCTTGTAAGTAGGCGACACTTTGCTGCACTGTGGAAAAACTTCTTTGGTAGACCGGGAGGAGAAAATCATGCGTGTCTTGTTTCCCCTTTGTAGAGGGACAGAGTGACCTTTCTTTTTTTCAGTAAAAACAAGCAATTGCCTCAATCAATGCCAAAGCACTACCGGTACAGGAACTGAGGGGGATCAGAAGCAGCAACAGCAAAGCTGCTTCTGTTCCCTCTTGCTATTTCCTATTGTCTATTTATATTTTTTTCACAGCAGAATGTATATTTTGTATAGCATATGTAATATATGTTTGTCCATTGTAACATATGTCCAAACAATAAAAATGCTGTATACATTAAGCATTCAGCATAACTCTGTTAGTTTGCAAATTGAATAATTATATTTTGTCCTATTCTATTTAATTTTCATAGGGGGAAAAAAATAGAGTAAACTTTGCCAACTGTACGTGGTCCTGGGACTCTGAGATTTGGACAAGGTCACCTCTGGAGGGTGTTTCCATCTCAACCATTCTCTGATTCTGTGATTCTCGTTTCAGTTTTCCTGCAGGAAGTACCTGTACCCTTTTTGGAAAATGGGGGAGGGGTGGTTCTTCTGTGGTAGCGTTAAGCCTGGGCCAGGAGCCTTGCAGATCAGTGTGCTCCCCACACTTTTCTCCTGCTTTCCTAATGCTGCCCTCCTGCATTTTGGATCCTCTGAAAAGGAGATTTTCCTTCCAGCAATGAACTGTCAGCACAAGTTGGTGGGAGCATCTCCCACATGCCAGCTGCAGGAGGTGCTGCAAGCCCAATCCCTCCTGAAAACCAGTATGAGCTTTTTATTCCTTTGAATAACTCCCTCTCTCTCTCCCTGCATTCTTCTGCTGGTTCATATTCTGATAATCAATCACCTTTGTTCTCCTGTGCTCTGTCCTGTGTTCTTCACTCTTGTACCTGTTCCCAGATCTCAGCACTGTCTAGCTTTTCCCGGGTTAACTTGAGCTCCTGCAGCTGCTTCATCCCCTGCTTCTGCTGACAGAGGTGTTTACACCCAGGGAAAGGCTCCCAAGAGCTGCATGTGCCTTGTTCCCCTCACCCTAGATGCACTGACCTCCATGTTTATTCTGGAGAAGGACTTTGCACAAGGGCATGCAGTATCAGGACAAGGGGGAAAGGCCTTAAGCTGATGAGGGAAGGCTTAGATTAGATATTGAAGAAATTCTTCCCAGTATGAGTGCTGAGGCCTTGACACAGATTTTCCAGAGCAGCCGTGGCTGCCCCATCCCTTGAAGTGTCCAAGGCCAGGTTGGGCAGGGCTTGGAGCAACCTGGTCTACTGGAAGGTGTCCCTGCTCATGGGCAGGGGGTGGAATGAGATGAGCTTTTAGGTCCCTTCCAAGCTAAAACATTCCATGATTCTGTGATTTATCAGCTCACATTCCTGATAGTCAGGGATTCCTTCAGTCTCTGCCTGACTAGGACACTACCTGGCTGGGCAGGGCACAGCAGAGTCACCTGCCACCTCAGGAGGACCCTATATTTGTAAACCATATTGGTTTATATATATATTGGGGTTTCCCTGGAGGTGAAGCATTCAGAGTGTCTACAGCATTCCCCAGATCCCAACTTTTTGTGTCCTTTTAAGTATTTTCAAGCCACCTCAGTTGCAGGAGAATGGCCTCAATGACCCTAACCAGCCCCACAAGCCCCGATTTATCCAGGAGTGTTGTGGAACCCCACCCCTGTGATCATTTCAACAAGATGCTCAGGAAAAACCAGCTACTGCCTTCCCAAGCAAGTTCAGTTCTCCCTAGCAGTGTCAGAGCCAACAGCTATTGCAGATAAGATCATGAATAGTTAATGTTCTCAGTTACCCAAGCATATTTAAAAATTAACACAAGCCTGGTGCTGATGAGAGTAAAAAACTGGGTCATCAAAGACAGGAAAAAAACAGAAAACAATTGCATTTACCCTTGGGCTTCACTAATGACTGGGTTTTTGTGGAGGATCCTAGTCCTTCCTCTCTTTAATCCTTCACTGGTTTAATACTGGATGCTTCATTAAAGCACCTTCCCTTTTGCCTGCCAGGTTCTCATCCCTTCCTTCCCTCCCACAGGAGTTTGTGGCCCCTTTGGATGTGTCTCCAGGCTCGGGTGTGATGGTTGGTGCCATGAGCATGAGCCTGGGCACCGTGGAGTGAAGGAGCTGATGAGCACAGCATGGTGGGCAGGGGTCTGTGACATGGGGAGGTGAGCAGGGGCAGGGGGCTGGGTGAAGCCCCCTCTGGGAGCAGCCCCACGTGTCCCTAGGACACCTCCCGACACGCACTTGGAAAAGTTACCCCCTCATTTGTGGGTTGATGTCTTCACCTTCTGCTAAATTGAGCCTCAGGTCCCTCAGGTCTGGGCTTAGCAAGGGAGTAAGCAAATAGCTGAGATGGAAGGATAAGACAGTCCTTGGGTCCATGGGACGCCCAGCCTTGGGGGCTGTGGACTCCAATGCCAAGGCAGCCATGGCTGTCACCTGCATTGGGAGCCCCATGAACTCCAGGTTGCTGTTCCCTACACACAGGAAGCTGGAAGATACTCAGGGTCCTTTTTCATAATGAACCCACATATTCATAGGTAGACAGGAGAACAGGGAACAAATAAACTCCAAATCCTAATTTTTATGGCTTTGGCCTTGAAGTGGCTCACTGGGAACACCAGCAGTGGGGATCACCACCCTAGAGAGCATCCACTGCCTCCAGCCAGACATTGGCAGCATAGGAGCAGTAAGTCCCAACAACATTGAGCAGATGATGGCAGGGATCACACAGGGATGTCTGCTGTTGCAGGCAGTGATGGGCATGTGAACATGCCGTGAATGTTCACCTGGGCTTCCCCAGGTGAGGAATGAGGTGGTTAGCTCCCGTTGTGCATTGGAGATGAGATTTCCAACACCCTTTAGGAGGATGGGTGAGCTTGTCCCCTCCAGGTTATGGACACCGAGGGAGGAAGGGAACAGCCCCCTGGAGAATTGGCACACACCAGGCCCTGGGCTTCCACCCAGTGCTTCTTTGTGTGTCTGACTCGGCTGGTTCTGGATCTGCTCTGAGCTGACCAGGATGGAAATGGGCTGAAACACAGCACAGCAGAGAAGGGACAACCTCAGAGCATGTCCTTTAATCCAAGGGCCTTTTCCTGCTGTGCCCAGAGGCAGTCCTGGCTGGGGTTGCTATTTGGAGGGCAATGGAGTGCTATTAAGGCCACTGTTTATCTCATTTTCTCCCAGTGAGTTGCCATTTATCTGCTCTGTGAGGGACATGGCACTGATTGAACTCTGAGTGGTTACTGACAGGCACAGCGGCAGGGTCGCTCCTGCTCTGCCCTCTCCATCTCCTGGTGATGTTTCTCGTCAGGATTTCTCTCACGTGAGGCAGAGCTGGGCTGAGGGAATGGCTAAAGCTCCATGCCAGGAGCCCTGACCAGAGATCAGAGCATCCTCTCTCTTGGATCAGGGCTCTCATTCCAGCTCATCTCTCCTGGCAAAGGCAGATCTTCTATGAACAAGATCCTCTTGCACATAACTTACATGTTACACAGGATAAATGCTCTGCTCATCACTTGGAGGGTTTGATTTCACATTAGGTTTAATGTATCTTTTGAAGACTTATCCATGTAATTCGCCCCAGCAGTTGGAAACATCTCTCTGTCCTTGCACAGATTTATCACTGACACCATTTGCCTGATGCTGGATGCTGCAGGAGGATCTATTGAGCAGTTTGCTGTGATTTGTGACTTGCCAAAGGGGATTTGTGACATCCCAAAGGGGATGCAGAAATAAATGCGCCCTGCTCCATTAATAGCTAACAGCCTGCTGAGAGTATCCCTGGCAGCATGCGTGGCTTGGGAAAGGTCTGGCTGAACTCAGTGAGGAGCTGTTCTGCAGAACAGGACTGATCCTGTCCTGAAAAACTTTAATTAAAATAAATGCCCAGGAAAGGGCCAACCATTTGTGCTGTTGCTTCCTGAGCCTCATCCTTGCTAATTAAGCAGTGTGTCAGTGCAAGTGACCTACAGCTAATGCAGCACCCCATTCGCATTTAAATTAAAAATTATATATTTAAAATAAAGGTTTTGTTAAGTTAGTCTGTCTGTCCAGGCATACACATTATCAAATGCTTCACTGGTTTTTATTGACTGGCAGCAGCTCTAGGCGCCTGGATAACACAGGAGGTGTCCTCCCTCCCTCAGATGCTCTGACATGGCCAGATCCAGAGAAGTTTTGGCTGAGCCTCTGCTTCCAGAGCTCTGGTGTCTGTGTCCAGGCTGTAAAAGCTCAGGACACTGCTTCTGACAGTGAGGGGCTCTCGGTGTCCTTCCAAGGGGGACATCGTTTTTGCGTCTGGTGTTTTTCTGCCATGTGTTGGCACTGCCCACTGCTGCAGAGGTCTGCAGCTCCTTGGTGCTGCTGGAGCTGTGCCAGTGACTTTCTGAAGAGGTTTTCCCTCTGCTGCTTCCCAATTCAGCACCTGCCCAGGCGAGTCAGGCGGCCCAAAGCAGCTGCAATGTTTGTGAGTGGGTTGTATAATGGATGTCATGACCCCACAGTGACTTATGCTAAACCAAGTGCCTGGAGGAAGCAGGAGCATCCAGCCTGGGAGAAATGAGCACCAGGCTCTGCAGGGGCCTGGCTCCAGAGGGAACAGGGGCTTGCACAGTTGTTGGCTCCATGTGGAGGGGGTAACCTCAGACAGACAGCAGGATATGTTGTTCCTGTTTGGCTTCATGTTGGGGATTACAGTCTTCATGAGGGGTCCCCCCAGTCCCTCATACTAAGTGTCTGCCTGCAGCACCCACCATGCTCTCAGGCAGATCTTCATTCCAGCACTGGGGGAGCCCCAAGGGCCTTAGCGAGAGTCAGGGACAGCCTCTCTAGAGGAGAAGGTCTGCGTGAGGAAATGGGATGGTTAGTGGGAAGCCCTCACTCAGCAGAGCCCAATAGCTCATTAGAACACTCCTGCAGCACTACCTCTCTCCCAGGCAAGTCCTCTCAACCACACTTAGAGTCATGGTTCTGGTTCTTGTATTCATGTATTCATGTGTTCAGATATTCATGTGGTTCATGACACACAGCCCATATTCAAAAGTGGATCAGATCCTCACTCACTGGGAGCTTTCTCTTTCACACTCCCATTTTTAAAATTTTAAGTATTGAGGCATAACAGACTCTTAATGAGATCCTGTCTGGGCCATGCCATGCTCTATATGCTTGACAACAGCATTCCCACGGACTGGAGAGGTGCTGCTTGGCTCCTCTCTGGGCAGGACCTGGGAGCTTTGGCTGGGCTGGGCAGGTCTCTCCATGGCAGCTCCATTGATGGGATTTGAACTTTGGTGAATTAATGATCAGGGGCTCAAATTACATGTGGAGGGCACATAAACACTCATAAATGCAGTGCCCTTGTTAAGGCAAGATCAGGCCAGCCTCATCCAGACAGGTCTCTCAGCAGCTTGAGCCCTGCTGTACTGCAGTATCAGCAGTGACATGTCTCCCTGCTCGTGGATTTGGGGAAAAAGGGGGCTCTGGAGACTGCCTACCAGCCCTGGTTGCTGCATCCTGCTCGGCTCTCATGACTGTGCTGAGGTCCAAGGGTTGCCAGCACTGCCACTAAAACATGTTCCCTCTTCCTCCAGTGTCACCAGAGCTGTCCCCATGGTAATCCCCTCTTGGTGCCTGAATCCTTGCTGTGAGCTCTTGGGCTGCAGACCTCTGGTTGTTGAGTTGGCACAACCTCATGGAGCCCAGCTCCTCTGGGTACCTTTCATCTCTCTAACACCATCAGACATCTTGGCTTGTTTTCGTAGAGACTGAAGCAGCTCCATCTCCCTCTGCAGAGAGCCTGCAGCAGCCGTGCCACATGTGATCCCGGTGCCTGGCTCCCCCCATGCCCTGTGTCTGCTGTGGGCTCATGGCACCAGATCCTGCCCTGATGGATGTGGAACGTTACTTGCGTCATGCACAGTGTGCTTTTCCCTCCCCTGGGCTCTGTGGCCATGGAGCTGGCAAGTTGCTGAGCTGGCTGAGGTGACACCAGGGTCCTCTCATCCTCCCTGCGACCACATCCCGAGGCTGAGATCCTACAATGGCTGGGATGCCCCATGGGCAGTGGTACCTGGCTCCTTGCTGCACTCCTGCCCTCCCTTTCAGCTTCTGCTCGGGTCTGACTGTTCTGATTTCTTGCTCCTGCTTAAGGAACACAAGGTTTTTGACAGATGCCTTTGCCATTATTCTTCCCTTAATGCTGTTGTTGTTTTGTGTTACTGTCAAATTGCGTCTTCCTAAAGTCCTTCCCATCCTGTCAGCTGCAGATGAAGCGCACAAAGGGCTGAGTAATCTCCTGGCTCTGTCTTGGGAAATTGCCTTTTATTATTGATAAGGCAGCACTGCCTTTGGAGGACACAACTCCACTGTGAGCTGGAGCAGGAGCTGGGGAGCAATGCTCAGCCCTGCCAGTGCCTGTGGGTTCTCCCAGGGAAGTCAACCTGCCCCTGGCCTGAGGGGTGAAAAGAGCCAAGCAATGCTGCAGCAAGGTGGGTCTGAGGCTGCAAACTCCTATCAGGCACCTCTCCTGGAGGAGAAGCCTCCTGCGGGAAAGAGGCTGATCCTGCTTGGAGCATCCCAGCTTCTCCTCCTGCACCCCACAGGGAGCAAGACATCCACTTTCCCACTTTGTGCTTGTCCCCATTGCAGGTGAGTAGTGTGGCACCTGGAGGCATGGCTCAAAGACAAGCCCTGTGAGGACGGGACAGTGGGCAGGGAAAATGTGCCATCCTGGCTGATTTGGGCTGGGGGCTGCTGTGCACAGAGGTGAACTGTGCATGTCAGCATCTGTGCTCCCATTTAATTCAATCCCCTTAAATCCTGATGGGGTGTCATGGAAAAGAAATCTGGGTCATGGCAAAAACTCTCTCTCTGAAGAATAAATATTTATGTGTGTTTACAGCGTGTTCCTGCTCCTGGCTGCACAGAAGGGGCTGCAGTGCTCGGAGCAGTGAGCGTCCACACACGTGTTGTGGAGTGAAGGCGTAGGTGTGACAAGGTGGCCGTGGGCCCCTTGGCCATGGGTGATGCAGACATGACTGGCCCCGGCCCTGGCTCTGACTCCTGTGCCCATGGCTCTGCTGCTGCTCTTGGAGGGCCTTGGTTTGCTCCCACCCAAGACTGGCACTGGCTTATGGCCCAGTGGGGTACCTGGTCCCAGGAGCTGCATGAAAAGGGTAGAGGGTGCTGGCTGGGAAGGGGCCACACAGGGGAAGGACATTGCTCCTCTGAGCACTAGTATCCCCTTTCTAGGATGGATCTTGAGCTGCTGAGGAGCTCTAGTTACACCTCCCTCCATGAACAGTCCCACCTTTGCAAAGTGACTGACGCTTCCCATGATGTGCTAAAAGGTCCTTGGCAGCAGAACAGTTCCTGCAGCCTGGTTCAGCTGGTGTGAGCTGTTCCTACCCCCAAAGCTGTGTACAACAGACCAGATACTGCTGGACTGCTGCAGAACAAGAGGAGCAGGGCAGACCCTGCTCCCAGGTGTGGGAAGTGGCAGTTCAGAGATCCATGAGGCACAGGGCAGGTGGTGCATTCTGGGATGCAGCTTTACAAGAACTGCCTGGATCTTCCCATACATATTTATATCCTCCTGTGCTGCATAGGAATGTGGCCAACGCTCAGCTGCTCCTTTGGCCTTTCTCCCAGGCAGCCCCACAAGGATCTGACAACAGTGGGCACAGGGATGACACCCCTGGTGCCAGTGCTGCACCCTGGGATCCTCCACCAGGACCTGCTGCCACCACTGGTACATGTCACAAACTGTGCCAACTCTGCTTTGTGGGTGCTGTGGGGCACCCTTGATGGTCCCTTGAGCATAGCGTCCAGCTGCCCAAACAGGATCCAGTTGTGGATCCAGGCTCTTTGCAGCACTGAATTCATTGTGCTGCCATGAAGGTCATTCCCTTGGTGTGGGCCTCCTCCTGCTTGGCTTGCTGGTGGAAGTCCGAAGTCCAAAGTGGTTCATATCCCAGTGGTCCTGTGAGCAGAGCACCCAGGCTGGGAAGGGGCTGAGGGCTCTGTGATAGCCCCCTTTGGTGATGAATTGGGCAGAAAACTGCCAAGTCAACACAAGCCCAGCAAAATACTCTTGTTGGAAGCCACCATAGCAAGCACTACTATTTTGCTGATAAATCTGATTTTTAAATGAGCTGCATGTCAGGCTGGTAAATAACACATCTCGTAAATGAAGAGAGCTGGAACCAGGCTGGAACAAGCAGCCGGTGCTGCAGGTACAGCAAGTCCTGCACAGCAAGGAGAGCAGTGGCAGCAGTTCTTGGGAGCACATTCCCTGCACTGCTTCTCAAATTGCTTATAAAAGTCTTCAGTTCCCACAGCACATTCCATGAGCTTTTCACATAAGCATAAATCCAGGAGTAGCATTGATGGGAACAAAAAGGTTTTATATATATGAACTTCAGAGAGCAATAGGGAAAGCAGGAGGCTCTTGAGGTAACCGCCCTTGGGAGAGATGGATCTTTTTCATTTCAGGAGCATTTGCAGCCATATCAGAGCCATTCTGGTGGTCTTCTTGCTCCAGATCCTGACAAACAGCTTCTCCTAGCCTCTTACCACCAATACTTGAGTAGAACAGATTGTTAATTACTATTAAAAGTCCCAGGAACTGCACGGTACTATGTGCTTCCTACCCGCCTGGAACAGATGGGGCAGAAACTCCCTGAGGTCTTGGATACGTGTGGCTTTGCACTGGATAAAACTCCTTGTTACCTCCAGCTTTTTATGGGGAAGCCCAGACCTGAGTGGGCTGTGCTGAGGGGGGTCTGTCCTGGGTGCAGCCCTGAGCTCAGTGCTGCGATCTGAAGGGCAAGAACTTCAAATCACCATGGCTGATCAGTCTTGAACTTCACTTGTGCTGGGGGCTGTCACTGGCTGCTTGTGGCACATCCTGTGCACGTGCTAGCCATACAGAGCCCCAAAGCTGTCCTGTTTGGGTTCCAGCTCCTCCACAGATGTTTCAGGTTTCTTTGTGTGCAGCAGCCAGAGAAGAGATCTGTGAAGGGAAGGATTTGGAGTCAGAAAGCACTTGGACTATGTAGCAGCTGGAACCTGTCTTGATGAACAGGTTTCCTCAGGGCTGCAGGGGAGCAAACCTGGGGCAGATCCCAGTTCATCTTGTGAGTCCTGTCACCATCACATCTGGTGGGGACCTGGGACCTTCTGCAAAGCAGAAGCACTGGCACAGCGCAGCACCATTGCAAACACCCCAGGAGTGGGGCTGGAGCTTGGTTTGGTGGCAGAGCTCCAGGAACCGTGACTTCCCAGGAAGGCTGCTGCCCATCTCTGGAACAGGCAGTGGCACAGGCTGCTCAGAGCAGCTGTGGCTGCCCCATCCCTGGAAGTACTCAATGCCAAGTTGGACAGGGCTTGGGGCAACCTGGTCTAGGGGACGGTGTCCCTTCTCATGGCAGGGGGTGGAATGGGATGAGCTCAAAGGTGCTTCCAATGCAAACTGTCCTGCGATTCTAGGATCTTGGGGCAGACTGCAAGGAGCAGAGTTGGTCAGTGATTAATTATGTGCTATCGGAAGCAATTACTGATCAACAAAGTGCCTTGAGGCAGCCTGAGGAGCCTGTGGGAGGGTTGTGAAACCAGTACAATGGTCTCCTTGAACACTGCTGAATGCGTAGGGAAGAGTTATTGGCTAATTAAAACTCTGGATGATTTCCAGGGTGATAGTCAAGGTGCTTGTGAACTGGTGTTAAAAGACAAGTTCTTCATTGCCAATCCAGCTACCATCCTTGTTTAGTTAAACTCTGCAGCAGATCTCCCACAAAGGTAATTTTGTGCTTCTCTGGCTTAATTCTATTCATATTTTAGAGGGTAATTAGCATCACTTGGTGTCCTTATATGCCCAACTAATTGCACCTTGCTTCAGGAGTGAAAGTTAGTGCCTCTCCATGTAGGTTAGTGCAGCCATTTATGATGAGGGCTGGGGCCAGGCAGAAGCGGGGACCATGGGCACCATTGCCACTGCTGCTGCTGCTGTTGCCAGAGGCCTGGTGCTGTCTACAGTGCAAAGATTCCCCAGTTTCCATTTGAGCTGTTTTCTGGATGCTGTGGCTGGCAGCAGTGAGCCCACAGTGCCAGTGGCTGCCTCTGCTACTCAGCAATGGTCAGAGGGGTGCAGGACAGACCTGATTGCACCAGGCAGTGTGTGACAGCAGAAGGATGCCAAGGGCATGGTCACATGTGGTTTCAGAGTCATAGGGGACGGTGACAGGGCTGTCACCTGCCACACGGTCAGAGGGGCTCAGCCAGCAAACAGTGCCCAGTAAATGGCAACCAGACATTGTGTTTGGAGGCCTCATTTATGGAGCTGCTGATGAGGCATCAGTGACTTTGATAATGTCAAGGACTAGAAAGTAAATGCTTTCACTATAAATCTTGTGTGCTTTAAAAGTAGGTTATACTTTCAAAGTGCTTTAGTTCTTAGGAATTTAATATTTCTATGTCAATTGTAAGACAAGTAATGGGATGGCAAGAAGGTTGTTACTGGAACCTGAGATTAAAAGCAGGATTTGAAATGCTGTGTTGTGTGCAGCTGGGTGTTTTTGATCACTGCAAATGTGACTTTGGAGGTTTTGCTGGCACCATTTCTGTTTGAAATCATGGAAGCACAGAATATCCTGAGCTGGAAGGGACCTGCATGTATCAGCTCCTGACCCTGCACAGGAGAACCCCAAAATCCACCCTGTGCCTGAGAGCATTGTCCAAATGCTTCTTGAGCTCTGGCAGCCTTGGGGCTGTGACCATTCACCAGGGAGCCTGTTCCAGTGCTCAACCAACTTCTGGGGAAAAATCTTTACCTAATATCCAGCCTAAACCTCTCAGCACCCATGGAATGGCCCTGGCAGAGAAGACCACTTTCCCAACACCTGCCATGCCCAGGGTACTCATCCACAGAGTGGTGTGTCCACGGAGGGAGCAGCTCCAGACCTGGGCTGAATCCTCCCTGGGAGTGGGTTGTTTTAATCTCACCAAGCAGTTTATATCGAGGATATCAAAAGCTCTTCTGGCCCATGCTGGGAGATACTTGGGTTGCTTCTAGCAAAAAGTCTGCCTCCTCCTACCCTCATTCACCCCTTCCTGCCTAAGGAAGGAGTTTCCCACACCCCATGAGCAACATTTCCCTGGTCTGTCCCTTTCCAGATCGCAAGCTGCACTACTGTGAGCTGGCATCAAGACTCTGAGGTGAGCACAAGCTGGCTGAACCCAAGCCCTCCCTGTGGGGCCGCAACCCCAGAGCCCCAGGACATGGTCCACAGCTGCAACACCATGGCCATGGACTTCCCTGAAGGGGTGAAGCAGCACTGGGGAGGTCCTGGGGCACCCTCTGTGAAATCTCTCTGCCTGTGCCATGCTCTCACCCAAGGTGTGCCAGAGCCATGCAGCCCTATCCCAGAGCTCCATGCCCAGCTTGCCTGAGCTGAGAGGAAAATGGGCTTGGTTTAATGACAAGACTTTCATATTCCAGCCTTAAACTTTCCATAAAACAGCAGCTGCTGGACAGGTGAGCTGGACTCCTGTGTCTAGTGTAGATTGATAGCAGATCAGCTTTTCTGTCTTAATTTGCTTATGACCTAGAGAATTAGCAGAGAGGATCTGTTATCTTGCCAGTGCACTAATGACTCTGGTAAGAGAAGGGCTCCCCAGGGAAGCAGTGGTATTTGCTAACCTTTCCCCAGTTTGCTTTGCATAATAACACACTCCTCCAAACGTCCTCGGCACGACTGGCCATTCCCTTTTGCCTGCACACGCCTTGATATTTCACTTTTCAAATTCCAAGACTATTGCACAGTAAGAAAAGGTGCTGAATGCCTCATGTCATTCATCTTCCCTCTCCCTTCAGAGGCTATTCTTAGCCACACCATCGGCTTAGCAACGCAAAGGGAGGTACTTTTCCTTTTCAAGGTCTCAAGATTTCCTGCATCCATATGTCCAGCCAGAAAAGAAAAACAACCTGAATCTGCCTGCCAGTCTACCCTTCGGCTCACTGCTTTTCTCCAAAGTGTGTTGCAAGGCTGGGAGCATAGCAGAGACCCTCTCCAGGGGCATTTCTAAAGGCAGTGGGACAGCTGAGCACACAGTGTGCTGAGGATCAGGCAGGACATTCCAATGACACACCATCCCAATGAGTGTCACTTCAAAATATCATGGAGCAGCTGTGGAAAAAAGGACCTGGGGGTGCTGGACATCCACTAGCCACATGTGCTGGGACCCAGAAACCCCCTGAGCCCTGGGCTGATCGCACAGTGTGCGCAGCAGGGCAAGGGGGATTCTGCCCTGCTCAGGGGAGCTCCCCCCTGCAGAGCTGCTTCCAGCTCTGGGAACCAACATCAGAAAGATGTGGAGCTGCTGAAGCGAGGCCAGAGGAGGCCACTGAGATGCTCCAAGGGCTGGAGCCTCTCAGCTCTGGATCCAGGCTGGGACAGCTGAGGGTGTTCAGCCTGGAGGAAAAAAGGGCTCCAAGGGAGCAGCTCCAAGGCTCCAGGGAGACTTTAGAGCCCCTTTTAGTGCCTAAAGGGGCTCCAAGAGAGCTTGGAAGGGATTTTGGACAAGGACCCAGAGGGATAGAACAAGGGGGAATGGCTTCCCACTGCCAGAGGGCAGGGATAGATGGGATATTGGGAAGGAATTCTTGGCTGTGAGGGTGCTAAGGCCCTGGCACAGGTTGCCCAGAGCAGCTGTGGCTGCTCCCGGGGTGGGAGCTGTACAAATGGGGAGGATGAATGGAGTTTGTCCAAGCTGCTATCATCACTTCATGTGACAGGTGTGCTCAGACACCATTCTCACCCCTACAGCCTCCCTGCACACCCACCACCCAGGAAATCAGTTCATTCCTCGCCCTGACAGCCCAGTCCAAGTGCCAGCAGATGCAGCTATTGCTGTTACGTGCTGCCATTTATGAGTGTTTTCATTTCTACAGATTCTTGACATTAAAAGCCCATAATTAAGATAATGAGAACAAAGCCTTGTAATCAACATATATTTCAATAAGACGTTTTAATTTACAGGTGAAAGTTCTGAACTTATTATTTAAATAGTGTTATCTTTATTGACAGTATGCAATATAGATCTTGCTTAGGGTATTTATGATACTCAATTCTTTTTAATCCCTTTTAATTTGATGAACACACATCAAACCTCCAGAAAACAACAGAGTAGCTCCTCAGGGAAGCCAGGCAGAGCTGTGTTGGTGGTGGCTGGGATTGCCACGGGGAGGCTCTTTACAGAGCTACAGCTTGGTTGAAGCACTGCAGTGATCCTGGAATCATACAATACTGAATTGGAAGGGATCCACAAGAATCATCAAATTCAACTCCTGGCCCTGCACAGGACAACCCTAAAATCCCACCATCTGCTTGAGAGCATTGTCCAAATGCTCAGTGAGTTCTGTCAGGCTTCAGGCTGTGACTGCTTCCCCGGGGAGCCAGTTTCAGTGTCCATGATACTCTACAGCATGAGTTCAGGTGGCCTCAGATCTCACCAAAACACTCAAGAGAGAGATTCTGGCTCTGGGAAATGATTTCTCACTTCACTGTGTCAGAGGCTGTTGAAAATAGCAGCTGTCAGCATAGAAGAGTTCTTGTGTGCCAGCAGTGGGGCGAGAGGTTGGAAGAGGCTGGCTGCTCATCTTGCTAAAGGAGCTGGAGTATCTCCTATGTTCTCTGCTTTGCTCTCCATCCCTGGCCCCTGGGGCAGCTTCATAGGCAGCTATCCTTGCCCTGCTCCAGCAGGTGCAGGATACTCCTGCCTGCTTGTGCCACCATGCCATCTGCGCCTCCATCCTGCCTGTGCCTTCATCCCACCCATGCCTTCATTCTGCCTACGTCTCCATACCACCAGACATGGTCTTACAGAACAGGCAGCAGCAACAGCAGACCTTGATCCTCCTCTAAACCTAAAAATTGCCTTTTTCCCCCCAGCAATGTCTTTGGGAAGGTTTTTTGAGATGATGTCCCTGTGAATGTTGGTGTCACCCCAGTAGCAGGTGCGCGGTGCCACCTGCCAGGACAGTGCCTGCAGCCAGGCTCCTGCCAAGGACAGGATGGGGAGGATGGTGTAACTGATGTCCCCGTGCTGGCTGCTGGGTAACAAGTGTCTGCTCTGGTTCACCTGACAGTGCTCCAGAACACTATGCACCTTCCCTCAAGAGCGGGCTGCAGCTGGCAGCCCTTCATTTCTCAGGCTTAAAAATAGTCACAGGCGTTATAAACAACCTTGCACAGAACACAACAGAAACCTTGTTTTTCATCCTCTCAGTGTTCCTTGTGGAAACAAATGCTCTTATCTCCTTTCTGTGCTTAGTTGACTGCTCTGTGCAGGAGAGAGACATGAACAATACAGCACATCCAGCACCTCGCCTTGTGTAAAGGAAATTATCTATTTGTTTCTGCTTCTGTGATGCTCCAAGTTCTTCAGGGGAACCAGGATGAAGCAGCAGATCAGCAGCCACTGGAGAATTGTTTGGAGACTGGTACCCACCAGCCTCTGAGCTTTCAAAAAAATCTGCTTACAGAGGACAGACTTTGGCTCTTTCTCAAGAGCTCCTTCCAAATACAAGGGCTGTCTGGCAGACTCACGTTAATAAACAGTTGCACGTTAACAGTTATGAAGTTTTTATCTTCTACTAAAAAGGTATGAATTATGCAGCAGGGAAATACATGAGTTAGTAGTGTGTAAAGAGCTCAGAGCAGCCCACGGATCCACTGTGTGGAAGTGCCGCGAGCCCTGCGGTTCTCCTGTCTCTGCCAGCCCCATTCCGGCTGTCGGCAAGTTGCTGCACGGGCTCCTGTCCCGGTTTGGTGCAGGCTGGCCTGGGAAGTCTGTGAGCATGTCTGGCTTTGCTCTTCCTAGAAACGACACAGCTGCCAGTGCTGGTCCTGCCCTTGCCATGCCACCAGCTTCACCACATCAGGCTTTCCCCACAGAGTGGTGATAGTGAAAACCAGAGCCACATTATTTTGCTCTAATAAGGCATTTTCTCTAATCTTTCAGAGCCTTCCCTTCACTGCCACAGGGGAAAGCTCTTGATGGTGGCTTTAAGTCTGGCAGTAGGTTTGGCTTTTGGGGACCTGACTATATGAGGCTGGGTGGTTCACCCCATCCATGTGCTGCAGCTATGGCAGCATTGCCTTCCCGACCTTGTTCCCTAAATCAACTGCTATTTAGGCTTTTTTTATAGCTCTGCTTAAGCAATAGAGTGTTGCATGTAAAGGTTCTTATTTATTATTTGGCAGATGGGTCTGTTAAATTCCAGTTGGAAATGAGTTGTGGGAAGATCAGGCTCTTTGCAGAAGCTTCCTCCATAAATAATGAAATGGGACCACGGAGATGGAACTCATGCACCTCATGGCACTGCCCTGGGAATGAGGGGCAGCAATTATCAAAATTAACTTCATAGAATCATGAAATGGTTTGGATTGGAAGGACCCTTAAAGCTCATTTCCTCACCCCTGCCATGGGCAGGGACTCCTTTCCCAGGCCAGGTTGCTCCTAAGGATTGTGCCACAGCTCCCAGGTCCTGCTGTGCCACTCACGCACATGATGCTCTCCTGCTTTATGTATACTGTAAATCCTGAGAGATTTCCTGTCTTTTTTCTCTCCCTTCTCTCCATGCACAGCCCCTGAATAGCCACCTCTCTGCCTGCTGCTCTGTATGGAATTTTTACTGGTGTAACATCTATTTTGACAAGGATTGTGAAGGCCCGAGGGTGACAAATATTAATTGCACACTGAATTTTCCACTCATTACTAGGACAAAGCTTCCCATAAAATAATTCAGAAGTGGAAGAGATGCTGAGAAAACTACTTCTCCAGAAGAGTGTCCAGGCTCCCATGAACTGAAGGAGAAAGTTACAAATAAGCAACAAGCAAACAGTTTGACATAGTTTTATTATCTCCCAGCACCACTATGATCTATAAGCCATAGCAGACAGATCTTTCTAAAGAAGCTATAAGAACTCATTAATATTCATGCTGTTTAATCATGAGGCAGCAATGGCGCAGCAGCGGTAATACCCAATGAGTTTTGATGCATGAGCTCACATCCCTAGTGGCTCCAGCTCTGTCAGCTGGGCTGCTAGGTGATGGACAAGATGCTCTGCACCTCTTGTCTTGCTTGGGCTTGTCTCCCAGCAATCCAGCCACTGCTGTTTTCCATCAGTCTGCATCTCAGCCAGAGACTGTGCTCTGGGAAAAACCCCGCAGCTGTGTTTACCCATGCAAGCCAATCCTCGGAACCTGCTTCATGGCACCAGGCAGCATTCAACATGAACCTGCAGTTAATTATGCATTCTTGCTAAAATAGTAGCCTACATTCTGATCGCTGTAATTGCATCCTAATGAATTTATGTGTCAGCTTGTTACACGCAACTTTGGTGGGTGTTTTGTAAATACCAAATTAAGTTCATTGTTCGGTCTTGAGGCACCTGAGGCACAAGTAGTCCACAACCAACCTCCCAAATGGAGAAGGCTGGACTTGATTATCTTGGAGGTCTTTTCCAAATTTAATGATTATATGATTCTATTCTACAGTTATTCCAGGAGCTTAGATGGGGGAGGGCTCAGTGCCAGACCTTGCCAGGGACAGAGCTGGGCTCTGCTGGGCAAACAGTGGGATGTGGCTCCAGTGCCAGATCAGTGTTGGGCACCCCTGCCATCAGCCCCAGCTGTTGAAAAAAACACTGCTGGTGTTCTGCCAGTCCATGGAAGGGGTTTCTGAAGAGTCAGAGAAGAAACTACAAAACCATAAATTAACCTGGAGAACAGAAAAGTGTAATCCTATTCAGTGAGAGTTAAAAGCAAACAGTTCTCTTAACTATTAATTGTTATAATTGAACAAGATCAGAAGCCCAACCTGTGCTCTATGAAGAAAATTGAAGCTTCTACAAAAATTACCAAAATGATGCCATGCTTCCATTATGGCTCTTTACAGAACATTACTTATTGTCAATGTTTTTCACGTCTGCTACCAAAATACAAACAATAGCTCCCTACAAAACTGTGCATGTTAGTTAACCTCATTAAATCCTAAAGGATTAGTCAGCTGTTTGTCAAAGTTATGTGATTTGGAAAGTGATTTTCTAATATGCAAACTTCAAAGGAATTTTGAAATCCTGCAGTGTAAGCCAGACAGACAAATGTTAATCCACTGGAGTGCTGCTTAATGGCCTGTTTAATTTTTGTCTTGCTTGGTCTCTGTAAGCAGCTGGACATGAATGCTGCTTGCATTTCAGCTTCCTCTTGTATCCCCCCACTCATCGAACACGGATTCCTCTTCCACACGGATGACAGTGCATGCAGGTAGGGCCAACCTACAGCTATGCATGGACACAAACCCACCTGGGGAGAGCCTCCCCAGGCCCACAGGTGGGTGATCACAGACTTCTGGAATGGTTTGAGTTGGAAGGGACCTAAAAGCTCATTCCAACCCCTCTGCCATGGGTAGGAAACTCTACCACTATCCCAGGTTGTTCCAAGCCATGTAGAACCTGGCCTTGGACACTTCCAGGGATGGGGGAGCCACATCTTCGCTGGGCCACCTGTGCCAGGGCCTCAGCACCCTCGCAGGGAAGAACTACTTCCTAATACTTAACCTAGTTGTTTCCTGTTTTAGTTAGTGTTAGGCAGGACAGGGAGTCTGTGCCTGCCTAGCATATCATGTGGAATTGGGAATCCAATATCACACAGGCTTGGTGGGGACTACCCTGACTCAAATAAATAATGCTGTTAACTGGGAAGTAATGGAGGAATTAAACACGCTGAATTTTGAGAGCACAAAGAACTGAAACCCACAAATTAATTAAGGTTCACAGCTCCCTGTGCGATTCAGAGGTAATTGTTCAGTTCACGGTTCATGTGGGAGAAGAGGGAAAGGAATGTGGCACAGTGGTAGCAGCTCTGTAATGTAATAGAAGTAGCACAAGTGGCACTTCAGCCCCAAGAAGCTTCTTCTGCCTCCCCTGCATCTCCTGGGGCTCACAAGGGACTGGAGGAGCTGGGCTTGTGTGCTCTGGTGTTGCGAGTGAAGTCTGAATAGAGATCCCTGGCTCTGGTCCCATCCCACTGCTTTTCCCCATTAAGCCCTGCAACATCAGCCACGTTCTGCCGGGACACTCAGATGAATCTTGAGATCCCTAATAATAAGTGTTGGAGGATGTTGCTGTAATGGAGACAGCCAGCAGTAAAGTCAGCAATCCAGGCTGAATAATGTATTCACTGCTGTGTTATCAGCTGGGAAACCTGTTAGTAATAAAAATACATGAGCAGAAGCAAGAGCACATGAATGTTTAAAGGGACCAGGGCATTCTTGAGGATGACACTTAGGCAGGTCCAGTGTGAGTCTGGGTGTCAGACATATCAAAAAGCTGCTGTATGGAAGCATTTCAGTATGTCTAACATGCAGGGAGCACAGCTTTGCCTCAGGGATCTTATTTCATTCACCTAAAAATGAAAAGCATCACACCATACTCTGGAGACCAGTGAAAGATCCTGACATTGGACTCAAGGATCTCAAAAGTCTTTTCCAACCTAAATGATTCTCTCTTCTTCCAAGTAAAGCAGCACAATGAGAAGAAATGCCTTCAAGTTGCACCAGGGGAGGTTTACGTGAGATACTAGGGAAAATTTCTTCATCAAAAGGGTTGTCCATCATTGGACTAGGCTGCTCGGGGCAGTGGTGGAGTAACCATCCTTGGAGGGATTGAAAAGATATGTAGATGTGGCACTTGAGGACAAGGATTAGTGGTGGCCTGGGCAGTCCTAGGTTAATGGTTGGACTTGACGGTAATAAAGGTTTTTTCTGACCTAAATGATTTTATGATTTTATGATTCCTGACCCTTTTGTCAGTAACAGATAGCATCCAAACCCACAGGAGCCATCTAACAACAGGGCACACTCTTTTTTTCTTTTTTTTTGAGAAACTGGTTTTGAGGGCTGACAGTGAAAGATGAAGCACTGTGTACTCCCTCCCCTCATCCTTCAGCAGTGGAAGTTGAGAAGTGATATCTGTAAAACAGATGCAAAAGCAAAGAAAGAAAAGTTCCTGCTTTGTGAGAGGGAAATTAACTTTAACATCATCGTTATAAGTCAGAGGAAAGGTTGGTGCTGGAATGGTGAGCTTTGAAGATTATTATATCGTCATTATTCATTAATGACTACAAAAGAAGCTGCCTCTAAATGATAACGGTGGAGTATAATGGTAAACCTATGAAGCTTCTATTAGATCCCATTTACTCCCAAACGGTCCTTTGTGAATAACTTATTAACAAAACCCAGCAATATTAATCAGGTTTTGGCTACAGTGACATATGTTGCTGTACAAACACTGCCAGGAGAAAAAAGAATCTAGAAAAACTCTTTCCCTGTATTTAGAGCAATAATTTAATAACTGAATCATAACAGGACAAGAGCTCCAGAATTATGGATGTCATAATGGAGTGGGAGGATTTTTGTCTGGCTGATACGGGAGGAAAAAATAACGAAAAAAATAACATAGAGAAAGGTGTGCCACCAGTGCTCTCAGAGGAACAGTGACATTGGTATATAAGCTCTGGTTCTGAGACTGCCTCTGCAACGTGCTGAAAACCACGCAGAAAGGGAGGAACTCGATCCAGAACTGGACACAGTGCAGTGGGAAGACAATTTATTTCTCAGCCGTGGCACCTCTCAGCAAGAGTGTTGTGGAAGTCACAGAAAATAAGGAGAATTTTACACCTCAAGTGTGGGGAGCTCTGGGTGAGTTGCCATGTACAGCCCCAACCCAAGGGAACTCTGAACCCCAGGTATATATTTTTTCCAAAGTTCTGCCTCTATTGTAGCCACAGCTGGGTGACCTCTGCCTTGAGGTGAACTTTTCTTCTGTCAGAGTGCATTATTCTACTTCCTGTACTAAAATGTAAATTAACATAAAGCCTTTGTAAGCAGCTTATTCAATATGAGCTGTAATTTCAGCTGGGGCTGTAAAAATGCTCTCCGTAAAACTTTTATCAAAGTTATTTTGTGTTATTATTGCTTCCTGTGATGTGTCTGGATTTTCCAAACAGCAAATAATTCTGCACTTATCTTGGTTCCTTTGATAATATTTTTTATGACAGATCTACTGAGACTCTAGCTACATTATTAACATTCAAAAAGAAGAATGGGGACAGTCTTTTCTAAATAACTCTGTGTAAACCCTCGCATGCTGCTGCTTAAATACTAATCATGGAAAGACAAGGAATGTATTAATCATATAGATTTGTACAAGTAATGTAACCAGATCTGCATGAGCTGTTGCTCAGAATAATGAAGGCAATCGTCCTTATGCTGGGCAAGGCTGATCTGCTCAAATGAGGCTTTCTGGAAGGTTCAAGCAGTTGGAAGACAGACAAAGTGATGAAGTCAGTGATGTCAACAGCAGTCAAAGAAAGGTTGGCCGTGTCAGTCTGAAATCACACCTCGAACACCAGGGAGCGATCCCAGGAGAAGGCTGATGCACACACAGGTAACCCTAGTGCTCCCTCCAAATGTAGGGTTGGGGAAGGAGACTTGTTTTTCACTTCCTAACACTCCACTGCTCCTCCTTCATCCCCTTTTCTAGAAGTCAAGAGGCTTGTTAGTGTGTTGTTGCAGCTCAGACCCCCTCTCCTCTGCAAGCAGGGCTAGTGGAACTGGAGAGGGCAGGACAATGCCTCAATCCTCTGTCACTAGTTCCAGTCCACTCAGATATTTCAAGGTGTCTATGAAAGACAAGCTCAGACCTCATGTGCAGGACTCAGGCTGGGAGGCAATGACTGAAAGGAGTGGGCATCAATTCTCAAGAAAATTGAGTTTCCTTTTGAATTCTCCAGAGAAGTTTGTGCACAGACACAGAGGGCTAGTAGTGCTGCTCTGTGAGCTTTAACTGGTCCTCCTTGTTTCCCCAGGCTGCTCAAGCAGCTGATATTCAGTGAAGAGAGAGAAAGTGACTGCTGAAAAGGAGCAGGAATCAGAGAGGAGCTGAGGATTACTTTTATGAGACAGACTGGGACAGGCTTTTGGACCATGCCAGCTATCCCAAATCCCTGTGAACAGGGTTATAAAACTTGACAAGGCTGCTGCAGATATTTCATATCCTATTAAAGATGTAAAACCACCGACAGAGATGAACCGCTTACAGATGCTAACTCACTGCTGGTGAAGGAGGCTGACAGCAAGGGGAAGGTCAAACAAAGGATTTTAGTGGGTGATGATCAGAAACACACCCAGGTGGAGAGAAATGGCTGAATGGATGGTAAAAACTGTAAAACATCACCAAACCAACAGCTTCTGCCATTCCTAATAAATAGATGAATAGCGTACTTTGCCGGTCAGTCCCACATGCAGAGGAGAGTTGGCGTCTGACACCCACTAGCCAGGGTGTTACCCCAGCACAGACCATTCCCAGTCATTAAATTTAGGGCTACAAAGTTGATCAAGAGACTGGAGCATCTCTCTTACGAGGAAAGGCTGAGGGAGCTGGGCCTGCTCATCCTCAAGAAGGGGTGACAAAGAGGGGAGCTCATCCATGTCTGTAAGTGTTTAAAGGAGGGCTGCCAAGAAGACAGACCAGGCTCTGCTTGGTGGTGCCCAACAGTAGGACAAGAGGCAATGGGCAGAATCTGATGCGCAGGAAGTTCCATCTGAATATGAAGAAGAACTTCTTTATATGTGAGTGATGCAGCACCAGAACAGTTTGCCCGGAGAGGGTGTGGAGTCTCTTTCACTGGAGATGATGAATGATCTGTATCCGTACACAATCCAGTGCCATGTGATCTGGTATGACCCTGGAAGCAGAGAGGTAGGACCAGATGACGCACTGTGGTCCCTTCCAACCTAACCCATTCTGTAATCTGTGATACTGTAATTCAGCAGCAGTGGCTCTGCCACTGCAGCTCCCTGCCAATGGTCCCCTGGTCCTGTCACGCTCAGTCCTTGCTTCCCGAATAACTCAGTCCTGCTTGCCTTTTTCAGCCATGCACTTCACTGCATTTCTCCAGCCTTGTTTATTCTTCAAAGCATTAAGTTCTAGATCTAGACTTAAACACTCCATTACTATATTTAGGTTCTAAATCCAATGTGTAGACTTCAAACCCATGCTGTAATTCTGTACAACTGCGTGACTCTTCCCTCAGTGTTTGACTGGGCCTTTATCCCCTCTTTGCATTCATTGGCACCAGCAGTGCTTGATAACATCATCTGTGTCCCAGAGCAAGTAGCAGAGGGGTATTTGCGTAGGTTGCTTCTTCATTCACATTGACAAATCCTCCTAGTTTATCTCGTTAACTCTACTGCAGCATCCAACCGTACTTGGAGCAGGCACATGTGGAGCAATCTCTGTAGTCACTTTTTAAATCTACTCTGGAAGTTTTGACTCCTGTGGGTGAGGCACAGAGGAAACAGCAAAGAAGATGAAACAGCAAAGAAGATGAAAAGTGCTTGAGAGTATATGACCGTATGTCCTGTAGATCCCTGCATGACACCTGCTCTCAGAAATTATTACCCTTGTTTCAGAAGTGCCTTATTTGTTGTTCTCCTCCCGCTCCTTTT
>VZRH01000018.1:0-56631 GCA_013397555.1 Urocynchramus pylzowi | reverse complement strand
GGCGGGAGGGCCGCGGCGGGAAGCGGCGCCTGGAGGCAACCGGGCGGCATCCGGGGCGCGGGTGCCCCGCTGGGAAAGTTTCCGCGGGTTCGGGAAGGCGCCTCTGCCGAGGGGGGTGGTGTAAGTGGGGAGGCGGTCCCGCAGTCCCGGGGGGGCTCCGGGACGGTGCTCGCTCCCCCGTCCCGTCCCGGTGGCCTCCCCGCCCGGAACGCCCGGCTTCGCGCCGCTGCGATGCGGTGTTTGTGCGGGTGTGACCCTCGCGGGGCTCCGGGTGACTCGGTGGCCCCGGAGGGTCTGGTGTCTGCCTCCTCCTCTCGGAGGTGCAGGAGGTGCTTTCCGTGGTGTTTATATAATCCGCTGCTTGCAGAGGTCGAGGGTGGGTGGGGGATGGCCGGGATGGAGCACCGGAGTGCCATCGCTTCATCCTGTTGGTTTCCCATTTGGCAGAGATAAAAACCCGGAGAACAAACTCCGGCTGTTCTTTTTTCCACAAATTTGTGTTATTTTTGAGTACACTTCAATTAACTAATGCTTGTGGTAAAATCATATTTATCAACGTGTCTGTTAAAGCTCAAATTAATGCTGAATAGTGGCACTTGCAGCTGCATGAGTTGATTAATGAGCTCCAGAGGTACCTACTGCTTTCTTGGTCAGGCAACCCAGATGTGAGCCTGCTGCTTTATGAGAAGGGGTCTTGGGAAAAGCTATTTTTCTCTGAATCCCAATGGATATCAGTATTTCTGTGATTGGGGTCTATAATATTTTTCATAGAGCTTCTTTGCTGAACACTTGTCTTGTTCTTTGGTAACTGCTGGGTGCTATTTGGTTTCATGTAATATGTCTTTTAAATTGGGTTTTCCCTGTTTGACAACTAATGAAAAGTCATCTTCCATATACAGACTGTGCTGTTGGTCTGGATTCATATAACTTGCTAAATTAAAACAACAATCAAAAAAAAAAAAAAAAAAGAAGCAGATGCACATCTTAAAAGCACCTACAGAAGCCTGGTAGGTTTTGAAAAAGATCTTAATTTACAAAATTGGAAATGCTTTCTGAAGGGAGTAAATGTAAAAGAACAAACAGCTGCAAGTTAGATGTGAACTAAGAGGATTTTAAAAAGAGGGACAAATTGTTTAAGATTGAAAATAATCTCTTTTTAAAAGAGAATGCTTGTGGAAGATGAAATTATAGTTCAAAGGGATTTCTTGTATTTCCTATGGAGGGAAATAGGAATATTCTTGTGCTGGGAATTTCTATAACAGCGATGTCAAACTGTCAAAACTGGCAGAAAAGGTTTAGAAGAAATTGCTGCCATTAGCAGTAGAAAATGGCAAGAGCCAGATGATGTTCATGAGGACTTCCAGGTATCAAGTATTAACAGTAGTTTGTTACCTGTTAAATTCTGGGTGGTGTGGAAGAGATAGGAGTGGGGAATATAGAGTGCTGATGAGAAAAGGGTCCAGAAGATCAATAGAGGCTGGTTGGTGATTCCAGCAAGTTTATTAAAATTTGAGGTTTAGAAGAGAAGGAGAATATTGGGTATGTGAACCAATACCACTTAATGAGGAGAGTGGGCTGCTTTCACTGGCTGGTTTAAGCAAATCCAAATATTTTGGTGGGGTGGATTTTCATGTAGGCTTTCAGTAAGGTAATCTGACTTGGATGAGGCTCTTGCTGAGTGAGCATGGTGTGGCCGTGAAGCTGCCAAAATACAAGAGCAGAATTCTCCTGTGGCTTAGTAACTGGTTAAAACAGAGGAATGGTTTTTTCAACAGAAGAAAACTGCTGCTGGAGTCTTGTAAGGACCTGTGCTGTTTAGCATAGTCATTCAGAGCTTGTAAACCCAATGCTGGTGAGTAGTACAAAGAGAAGTAGCATTTTTGTGCTGATTTTATGTAATTCTTGGAAAAGATCAGACTGAATCTTCAGATCCAGCAATTTTTCCCATACTGGAACACATGTACCCCATCAGATTATTTTTGTAGTAATTTTCTCTTTTAGATTTAGTGTCCTTGAATACGGTATTTTAAAACCTACTAGTTTTTGGTTGTTTTTTGCAAGGCTGCCACAGCTGCTCAGTGGCAGTTTTCCAGTCAGGGTATATGTAATTAGGAAAGTTGTTGACAAGGCATTCTCTGTGAAGACCTATGACTTTGAATTTGGCTTCCCTTTTGATCCAGAGCAATCCAAATCTGCCAAGTTTTGGAAGGCATCTGGGAAGGTGTGTGGGACCATGTGGGTTGTTGAGATGAAGGGAGTGAGGGCCAGGAGCTGGTAGTCCCTGGCAGACACATAATACGTCTGAATTCTCAAAGACATGTAATTGTGTTACTGCATTTCAAGGTCCTGTGTTTCGTGATTTTCCTCAGTCAAAACTGAAACCATCATTTGAAAGGCATGGAGTGCCCTGCCAGCAGACCTTTGTGTGCCCCATGGCTCTTCAGGCTTGGGTGCTATTGGGATGCAAGTCTGAGGGGATCCAGTGTCAGGGGTTGTCAGTGAGGGTTTTGTCTCCTTGAATCTGAATTGTAGGGTGTTTTTAAGGGCTTGATGTTCACAGTCAGCCTGTGCATTTTAAAGGGTGAGGTTGCTGCTCCATCTTCCAGGTGACCTTGAGCAGCAGGATCTGGACTGCTTTAGTTCAAGTCATAATACAGTCACTCCCTCATTAAAGGCAGTAACAGCTTTAGTTGACAGCAGTAAAATCTGTGATACTTCTTGCAAGCTCATAGAAAATTTAAAATGGAAATTTCAGAATGCTGTTTAGGCTTGTTTGATAAGACACTTGAATTAACATATGAATGTTGATTTGAACGCCATCTGTCAACTGCACATCACAAATGATGGACCATTTTGTTGATTAAGAAATTTATCCTTCCCATTCTTGTTCTGTCTTTATAACAGAATTACAAAATCAACTAGGTTGGAAAAGACCTTTGAGATCATCAAGTCCAACCTATGATCTAACAGCATCTTGTCAAGCAATGCTATGGCACTAAGTGCCACTTCCAGTCTTTTCTTAAACACCTCCAGGGACAGTGACTCCACCACCTCCTTGGGCAGCCCATTCCAATGCCCAGTCACCTGTTCTGTGAAGAAGTTTTTCCTAATGTCCAGCCTGATTAGCTTAGGAGGGAGAAAAAGACCAGTGTGCCACGTGAGGATGGTCTCAGGTGTGTGCATACTAGCCAGAAAATCCACAGGTCCATTATGGCTAGGAATTGACTCAGCATAGTCTGTGGAAGGCCAGCGTTGAGTACTCTGCCAGTGGCACTTGGGACTGATGCTGGGATCTGAGCTGTCTAAATGAAACTTAAATTCTAGATGAACTTTGAGATGATAACCGTACCTCTGTTTATGTGTAGTTCATCATCATCATCTTGATTAGATGAGCAAAGCAGCCATACAGAGAGCTAGGGCAGCTTGTGCAGTGGGACATCTGTATGGATGTGCACGCAAGCTGCCTGTGGCCAGCTCATCCTAATGAGTCCATTTGTATTTCAGCCGTGCTTGGGTAGTGCTGGTTTTCAGCTAATTGCCTGCTTGCATGCATTCAAACAACGGCTGCTGTGTGCTCCAGGACCTTCCCTGTCTGGCATTACTTGGATTAGGGCATTAGCCTTGTAACTGGCCAATGCTGCTGCAGGGTCCTCTATTTCCATTAGTGAAATAGAATGTTCTAGTCATATCCATGGTATTTGAGTGCTAAGTTCATCCTCTATAGGTACCTACTTTCCTTCCAGTACCTGAAAGGAACCTACAAGAAAGTTGCATATTTTTGGAAGCACAAGTTGTGATAAGGCAAAAGGGAATGGATTCAAACTGGAAGAGAGTAGGTTTAGATTAGATATCAGGAAAAAATTCTTTACTGTGAAGCTGGTGAGGCATTGAAACAAGTTGTCGAGAGATGCTGTGACTGTCCCATCCCTGGAAATGTTCAAGGCCAGGTTGGACAGAGCTTGGAGAAATGTGGTTTAGGCATAGAACTTTGATGGTCTTTAAGGTCCCTTCCAACCCAAACCAGTATGTGATTCTGTGGTTGCATGAAATCTATGGTTGCATGCATATTCAAGGGCCCTGAGCAACCTGATCTAGGGGTGGTATCGCTGCCCATGGTGGGAAGATTGAAGCTGTATGGTCTTTGAGGTCCCTTAAAACCTAAAACCATTTTAGGATGGTGATTCTGTGATGATTCAGAATTAGGCAGAAAGATGTTTGTATGTGCAAATGGGATTGCTAAAATACTCATCAGTACAACCCTGAGTGCCTTCTTTCTTCACAGCAGCATGGTAACCAAAATACACCAAAACTAGACTGGAGACTTATACTAAGAAAAACTACTGATATCTCCAAATTCCTCTTTCTGCAGGCTGAGCTGCCAGATACAATGTAGGAAGCAATGTGTTCTCCTTCCAGATTAAGGAGCTTTGATGAATACAGCTACTTTGTGTCAATTAGTATCGTTTCATGGCCACTATAAGGAGGATGTGGGAGGAAATGGGCAGTCTTACAGCTCTTCACTTGAGAAATGTTTCCAGAGCACATAGTTTGGTCCCTTGGTTTTGGAGCGAATGCACGTTGGCTCCATTGTGTCAAAACTGATCTTTAATCAAAAAATGCAGCAAGATGTAAAAGGATGAATAGTCTTCTTTGGACTAACTTTTTTTTTCAGTGCTCCTGAAGCTGTTGTTAAACCGTTTCAGAGTCTCCGTTCAGTTGTGGCTGGAGCTCTTCCTCCAGCAGGTGCATTTATTCTGTGACTCCAGTCAGGATTGCCTGGCCTCTGGTGAGTGTCAGTTTGTGCTTTGATTTTTTTTTTTTTTTTTTTTTTTTCCCAGTGGAACATGTGGAGGACATCCTGGTTCATACTGACAGGACTGGCGTGATCTTCTTCCAGTCCATGCAGTTTTCAATAGGTTCAGTACACCCCAGTCCAAAGCAGATGTGTGTTGCTGCTCTGTGTGCACTCAACCATTGTCTGCATTTTTGTGATGTGACACCTCTAAGTGCCTCAGATCTATTGCTTTATTTGAATTACAGAACATTAGTGCAGAGGATGAGAGGATTGACAGGTGGATGTACTCATACCAAACTGACTTTTGTAAGTCTGTGGCCTTACATTCCCAAAGAGCTTTCCTGATCAAAGTCTGATAGAAGCTTACAAGAAGACAAGTTATTGCTGGATCCATTTTTTCACGTGACTATGATGAATCCCTAATGCCTGGATCCCTAATGCCTCTGTTACCAGCAGGAGTTAATGGGAATGTTACAAATCTGTTTGTGCGTGGTGGGGGGTCCTTTCTCTGATGCAGAATGAATGAAAATGGTGACAAATCCAGTGACTCAGAGCAGGATTCAGCACTTGAGACATAATATTTGAAGCCAAGTATGAAGTTAATTTATACTTCCTTTTGTGCTTGAGGTAGGCACAAAGCCTCCATGTGGGGGTAGGCATTTGCATGTGTAGCAATTAAGGCAGAGAGAAGGGCGAGCCACACTCCCTGACGGTTTTCACAAAATCGGATGAATTCTAAAGGTGCCATGTTGAAACAGAGATCAGAGTACATACTAGGATGATTTTGTCTCTCAGATGAAAGGCATTACCTTAATTCTGTGTTTCTGTGGAAGCTGGCAGTGGTCTAGCTCTATGATGGAAGAGAGGAATGTGTTACTCAGGAAGCCTGAGGAGCTGTGCATTCAGCTCAAATCCCACAGCCCTCGGTGGGTGTTGAGTAGAGGCTACTGAGTGCTGCTGTGGAAAACTGCCCTCCCTGCTTGAGAGTTAGTCGGGAACTGACTTGTTCTGGACTGCAGAGGAAAGGTTGAGTCGTTTGATCATGCTACGAAAAGCCCAGAGCATGCAGGTCTGCTGTAATGAATGGAGGTATCCCAGTTTTATCAAATGATGCTGTCTTGAAAAAGAAAACTGAAGGGGAAATGCTTTCTGCTGGAGGCTGTTGTCTCTCTGAAACTGTCCTGTATCAGTTTGGGAGCTGCCTTGCACAAAAAGCTTGCACCTTAAATGTATGGATGGAGAGGACTATTAAGTGCTAATACCCCTGGGTATTAGGACGTTCATGTAATTTATAATCTTGCCTCTAATATTCCTCTTTATATAAATGTGCTCTTGACCAAGGCCTTATTGCCCTTCCCTTTCACATACTTCCTTGTTTAAATTTTACTGCGATGAGTGCTGTGGTAATGATCGCACCACCTCTAATGATTCTACTCTTTCTTGGTGTGGTCATTTCAGATGATAAGGAAGCCTCATGTGGCTTTTGCGACTAATTTGTACTTTTTTGTTTCCTTCAGGTGAACAGTTTTCTTCTCTGTTTCCATCCTTGATGTCTCTGATAAAACAAAGACACTTTGAAACTAAACCGTCTTTTTGAAAACTTCCCAAAGTAAGCAAGTGATGCTCATATAACTTGCTATGCACTGTGCTCTTTTATTATTGAAGCACCTGCTTCAAGTTATTTTTCAGCTGCAAAACTTAAAAAAAAAAAATCTTAAAATGTAACAAGGATTGTTACATTCAAATTGACAGGTGAAAAAATTACTCTAGTTTTCATTATTACTCTGTTTGAAGGTGAACAGAAGGTGAGAGGAAAAATACAATAGGAAGATTGCAGACTTGTGTTGATCTGCTACATCATCACAAAAATCAGAATTACTAATAGTTTGTTATTTCTGTTGTTAATTTGTGTTTGAATTTGTGTTAAATTTATCTTTTTTTGGGCCCTCTGTGGGTCATGATGGAAATGGGATCTTCTCCCAGGTGCTATTTCAGCAGAAGTTGGATAACATGGCTTCCAATCTGATCAGCTTTAAAAGCAGGAGCAAGTACTTAAGGTGGAAAGGGTAGTATCTTAGGAAGGGTGTTTGTCAAGGAGACAGAAAAGGTGCTAATGGTGACAAGGGGTTAGTAAAACCTTTGTAAAGCTGTCCCCAGTTGTTTAAGGTGCAGATGCAAATAGTTACGCACAGCCATGTTCTGCCATTAGTCCAGGTGCAGCTTTCCATATGAAACACAATCACAGCAAGCTTTTGTTCAGGCTTATATCACTGTGCTTATGCAACCTGTTAAAGTAATGGTTTTGTGTGGAAGTGTGATTCTGTTTGCAAAGCACAGCCAGGTTGTTAGTTGTAACTCTGACAGGCAGCTTTTAAAGTGTGTTCTCAGGGCTAAGTTTAAAAAAGCTTGCTTAAAGCCACTTTTCAATATGTATGATTCTCAAGCCTGTAATTTTTTATGAATTGGTGATTGTTCTCAGTTGAATGCAACTTCTTCAAGTTGAAAATCCCTAGTGTGTTTACTATCCATCCTGTATCACTCTTCACTTGCTGAGTAGTGTAGTTCATATAACTTGATCCATTGTAAATTATTTTCTTGAGATACAGTTAAAAAGTGAAATCAGTTAAGTTCTAAATTGTCATGTCTCTTGAGTTACTTGTAAAAAAAAAAAAAGCAAATCTTGAATTGTAGATATGTCAGATCATGGCACGCTTGAATGGTGGTTCTTATTGTGTTCTACTTCAGTGCTGTTTCATTATTGCCTTTGGTAATAAATACAATCAGCCTGGCAGCTGCTGACTGATGAATATGGATTGGGGGTACTATATAAATATCAGCAGTATTCTGGGTTTTGGAGTCTGGAAATGCATTTTCCATCAAAATGGTAATGAATTATTCTTTTGAAAAGGTGGTAGAGGCAATTAATGGTTAATTGATAGAGACAATTAATTAAAGGTTAATGTGATTGTGTGAATTGTCTGTTAGTATTTCTCTTACATCCAGTGCATTCAGAGCTATTGAAGATGAAATCCAGACTAGTTTGCCCTGGTGTGAGAGCCTAACAAAATCTGACTACAACCACAGTTGTAGTAGTGCAAAACTGGGTTAGTTTGGTAAGGCTGGGACTATCCAGGACTGTCTCTGGCACTGGTGGGAGAAGCTGGAACCATCACTGCCCTCTCAGCAGTCCTCCAGCCAAGGTAGGAGCAGGGCACAGTGGCATAAACACCAGCGTTGTGTTTAGGTAGAAGAACATATTAAAAATATCTCTTTCATGTTGACGAAAGAACAGATGAGAAAAAATTCTCTCTGAGGCAGCTGCTTAATTACTGTTGGATACAGCGATGTAGTTTATTAAATGAAGTTGTTAGTGGAAGCAGTGTTAGGATAGAAAGTGTTTTTTTCTCTGGAGCAGTAACTTTTGTTTGTCTGAATTTTCCAGAGTCACCAAGTGTTGTGTGGCAAACTTAAGCCTGCTTGAAATCTGTCTGCTCCTCCTAAATGTTTCATTAACACCGTGGGAGTCACTTGGGGCATTTCAGTCTTTAGTGGCCTCCAGCTGGGACCCACTGCTGCAGGGTGTCTGACAGTGCTGCAGCTTCTGGTGAATGACCAAAAACATTCCCAGAAAGAAACTTAAAATACGGGGTTTAAGGTATTTGAGTCGGTTTTAGGTTATTTGCAAATATGTCTGTTTTAGTTCATGAAATCAGGCAACTGGGTGAATCCAAATAATTAAATTAGTTTTAGTTCTTGGTATTTGAAGAAAAAATTACCTGATTTGGTTTTAAGTATAAAGAACATAGCCTTGTAAGTCATTGAGAATGAAATCCCTGTGGTGGTTAAGACTGTTAGTAAAAGTTACAAAGAAATTGACAAAGCAGCAGATAGGCAACTTTGTGCTTTTCTTTGTGTGATGTTTTTCACTAAGTTAACTTAAGGATAAGAACATGAAGTACGTATTTGAGCATGGTGTAGTGGAAGGTATCCCTACCCATGGAAGGGGGTGGAGCCGGATGAGCTTTAAGGTCTTTTCTGATTCAAACACTTTTGGGATTCTGTGATGTGATCTTTAGATGACTGGGTGGTTTGCTGTCTAGTTTAGTAATCCCTGTCAAAGTATTGTGTCTCTTCAGTAGTTGCTGTAGTTTAGTCAAACTTTAGGCAAAAGCATGCGCAATGTTTTGGGTGTGTGCTGTGGGTTCTGGATGCACAACGTGTATCAGGGGAGGGATGTTCAGCATAAAACTTAGTGAGTCTGGGCAGGAAAATCACTTTTAAATCACTCTCTTAAAAACTAATTGAAACACAAAGCTGAAGTGCCTGTTTTTGTATAAGATTTCCTTTTCCCTGCAGGAGTTTTTAGAAGATCACAGCAGAAGTGTAACTGAAGCAGAAGTGAGGGCCATGTGCTGTGTCTGGCGCATTTCTGGTGTTTGTGCAGCTGGTTTTGCCTACCAGCTTTGTCCCACAGCTGAGTACTGAGGTGCATGTATGTAACTTACTTCTTTTGCTGACATTATTAAAAAACAAAGCATAAACCCATTGATAAATAATTTGAACTTGGTGTAAGTTAATATGCTGGTTAAGTACTTCCTCTTCTAAGTGATTTCTATGAAAAAAATCTATGAAATGTTTCTATGATTTTGATTCTATGGATTTAAAAATTATTTTGGCACAATTTTTTTCCCAAATAGACAACAATAACATCTAAATCACTTAAGCCATCCCCCTTTTTGAGATTTCATTGCCTGGAGATGCAACTTTGCTTTGGTTATACAGCAGGTTTGCCATGACCTTGTTGCAGCAAAAAGCAGCAGAGTGTGCTGGTACTATTCATTAAATGCAAGAGGATTAACATCCAGTTTATTTCCTCTAAAACCACAGAACTATCAGGAAATAACTAAGCCTTAAAGTTTTAGGTTTGTAGAAATGATTTCCTCCTAATGCATGTACTTGGGGGGGGCAGTGGAGGAATTTCAGAATCCTGTTATGTAAAAGAGAGGCAGAGCCCTGGGAATTATGTTTAATGGCTTGTTTCATCCTTTATTGCTCTAAAGAATTCCTCAAAAATCAGCTGACCAAAAGTACCAGGGAAGTATTTTTACCTCTGTTGCTACAACTATTATCTCTCAGTAATTTCAGTAATCTTCTTTTCAGTGAGATTAGATTGGAAATGCTTTGGTGCAGGGAGGACTTGTTTGTGAAAATTGCTTGGTACTGTGGGTGCCATTGAGGGAAAGTATCAGTAAGTAATCAAATGTGGTGTTCCAGTGCTAAGGAATGTATTGAGAGATGTATTGCCTTGGCTTTCCTTCTAGTTGACAGTGCTTCCTTGGTAGGTGTTTGGAACGTGAACTTCAATTAATTGTATTTGGCATATTAAAAAAATACTCACGACTTAAGTTTGACAACAAAATTTCTGTGGTTTTCTTTCATAGCGAGTGTTGGTCCCTGTTTAAAAAAAAAAAAAATTTAGAAAAAAATTGTTCTAACCCAGACTATGCTATGATGATTCTGTGGTTCTGTGACTTGAGATCTAACATATTCGGATGCCACTTATGCATGTACTTTTTGTTTTACATGGCAATAATATGCCATATATACAACTAAAATATTTTTAAAATGTATTCCCTGCTAGATAAGGTATGAACTGTGGATGGGTGTGTGCAGCTGGGGGTTAAACCATGCAGAACAGCTGAGGTAATAGCTTGTGCTGTGTCCTCTTATACATTTTGAAAAAGACAAATAGTTATGTCCTTGACACACCTGGGTACTATTATTAAACTCTATTTAGTGGTTTATTTACAGGCAGCAGGAGAACAGTTTTACTCAATCCCAGGCCTGAAGTATTGGTCATGTTGTGGAATTACAGACTACACAACTTGACTCTAAGTTGCAGGCTTTCCTCTCTGCCCTAGTTACTCTAACTAATCCTGTGGATTTTATTTCCCTCTCTGTAGGTCAGAGAGGGAATACTTACTTTTACTGAATAATTACTTTTTACTTTTTTGTGGTGAAGGTAGAGATGCTGGAAAAGTTTAATTAATGCACATTAGGAGAAGCTGCTAGTACCTAAAGGAAATCATTAGGGCGGGACTCGTAATGTTCATCAGAATAACAAATAAATGCAGTGAAGTGAATGTTATTTGCACTGTACTATGTGGTATATTTTTCTGTTCTGCAAAATGTTTCAGAATATGTGGGTCCTCCACAGCCAAGGATGTCTTTTAACCCCTTTAAAGTGTCCAGATTCAAAATGAAGTTTGGGTTTATAGCATAAATCTCTTAAATCTCCTGTCACTTTGTTGATATGGAATTGAGGAACTTAGGAGAAAAGTTACGTATGTCGGCTCAGCCGTAAGGTACCACACTGGGAACGCTTCAGTGTGACTTTGTTTGAGTGGCTGAATGCCCTTATTCATTTGAATATTTAATGTTATCTTTCTACCATAATAAATAGCTTGCAGAATGTGTTTGAGAGCATGGTGACAACTTGTTTTGTCCCCCAGGGCCCCTCTGTAGTGCCAACAGGAGTGCAGAAATAACATCACCTGTAAGCTGATGTGAAGGTTTGGGTGTCTTGAGTCGGAAATAACCTTGAACTTCTCTCCCACAGCAGCCCAGAGAGCAGGTGAGATGCCCTGTGGCCACAGCTCAGGTTGGCCTTTGGTGTCTCCCCATGGATGGATGTTGGTCAGATCTGATGGGTTCAGGGTCTGCTCTGGGTTTATTTAAACTCAAGCTGTGGTTTGAAACTGAAGCTACAACTGTTTGTAAAACAGAAGTATTTTTATTGTTGAAACAATGTTCTTAGCACATTTTAAAAAACTTAAATTATTTGCACAGCTCTTCATTTCCAGCTGTTAGCTGTCTGACACTGGAGCTGGCAGTTACCTCGTAAAGAAGCATTGGAAGCATTCGTGTTACTCCAGCAATTCCTTATCCGAAATACTGAGAATTGGAACTCTGTGGATACTGGAAAACTCTGTTACCCTGCTGTGATTTGCATAGCTTTAATAGATTTTGCAACAGTCAGATTTTATCACAAATTCTGTAACAAAATACAGGCAAGGCAGGTGTGTTTGGTACCAAGCAGGAGGTTATTTACTTTCTCTGGCCTTTGCAGAGGGAGGGAACCTGAAATGAGGGAGCATGAAAACTGTTGTGTAGATGAGCCCCTATTTAAACTGTGGTATTGGACACTGCTTAAAATGGAGTTATTTTTATCAGACATTGGCAGCCGATCGGGGGCAGTGGAGGATGGGATCTTCAGGGTATTCATTAACCTTTTCATCAGTCTGTATTTGTACACAAGTGCGGGTAGTGTGTCCGCAGGGAAGTAGCAAAGTATTCAGAACTACCAATTGTTCTCTCAGTGAAAAGTCTACTAAAAATAGGATATTCTTCCATTCAGACATCAAAACCGGATCTCTAATGTGAAGTGTCATGCTGTAGGAATAGTAAAAAAGCTTTTACATGAGGAAGTTCTTTCTGTGAGCTGTTTCTTACAGTGGATGAAATGCAGCAAAGAGAAAAAGGACTTGAGTCACTTTCTGCTTTATTGAATTACCTTTGGGTGGCAGGAAATTTGTTTGAAATCCTTATTTATTGCCTTTTGGCAAATACATATGATTTTTTTTCTATTTGACCTGTGTTCTTAAGAGGCCTGCTGCTCTTCCTGGTGTGGGGCTGCAGAGATGTTGGATATTAAGGAAACAGCAAAGACAAAACCAGTGTTTTCAAAAATACTCCCAGTTCTTTGACAGAACTTGGTGTTATCTAAAGAATTTGAAATTGGGACACGAGAACTGGGTGCTCACTTCAGACTGCAGTGATCTGAAAAGATTCAGCATTCATTGTTACCTGGCAGTCTTGTTTTAAATGCTGAATGCAAGGCTTTTCTCAAATTCTAAATGCAAAGTGCAAGGCTTTTCTTATTTAATGAATAAGCGGAGATAAAAAGAAAATCTGCTTTTTGAGGTATCTTTGAGGTATCTTTTGAGGTAACAATGTGCATCTGGTTCAAACGCAGAAAATTTAAGCGATGCCTGCAAACTTAGCTGGACCTCAGTGCTGTGGCAAATTACGTTGAGAAGCAGAGGATATTTGGAATTTTGCTGTGCAAAGACTATTCTTAACCTGCATGCTGGACTTGCACTGTTATTTTTTAGAGTAACACATGATACAGTTGGCCCCCTCCTGTCAGACCCTCCTGGCACCTTCCGGGTGCCCTGTGCTGGGCATGTGAGGATGTGCTGCACACACAGCACAGCCTTGGCTTCACCTGATTGCTCTGACAGTGCCTCTGGGAAAGCCTCATTAAGTCTTTTAATAAGAATTTAAAGTGGCAGGTAAAGACAAGATAATCTCTATTTCATCCCATGATTTATTTGAACAGCAAGATGTCTGTTTCCTTTTCTTTGCTGTTGCTGTAGAGCTGCCAGTGGGGATTGAACAATGAATTTGGGAATTTAAATGGATTTATTTAGTAACAATCAAGTGCTCACTATGTAATTGCTGACTGATTCTGACTCGCTATGAAGATATATCATATTTTACTCTTTGATATGAAGAGTAACATTTGGAAGGATCTTGGCTACATTCCAGTCGCAGTTTTGTGAGATTATTAACGTGGTTAGGACAGGCGCCTGCTGTCAGATTTGCCCAATGTAATTCTTATGCTTGTAGGTGCAGGGTGGGTTTTCATCACCTAGCTTGAATGTTTTATTACATTGGCCAATTGCTATATAACATATACTGGTATTCAGACAAGAATGTAACCTTTTAAAACTCTTACCTTCAGGTTCCTGTGTGTCCTGGAAGTGAGGAGAAAAGGGAGTGTTTTCAAAAGAACCATCTACTGTGGGTAACAAGCTCTGTGCTCTAGTGATCATGGAGCATTTCAGAGAGATTACTGCAGAACTTACATGGTCAGACACGGATGATAGGAAAGGAATGGTGCCATAAATACAGGCACAAACTCTGTGCTGTTAATTTGGGTGTTCCTGTTGGGGTGCACAGCCATAGCTGCCTTCTGGTTGATTGTGAATTGTGAACAGAAATTGGATTTGGCTTTGCCTTCAAAGCTGTCTCTTTATTTGAAGTGCATTCTTACAAGGATTCATTTCTGTGTCAGTCTTGAATTTAGTGAGCTCTTTAAGCAAATATAAATTACTCCAGCCTTTGGAGACAGCTCCATACAGACACTGGTTGGAGAGTTTCCCTAGTGGAATGCACTGCAGTCTGAATGCATTGAAATTTCTGTTATTGTAACTGAGGACTCTTTCTGTCTCATGACCTAGACAACATTATTACTGTGCATACAACATTCACCTTGTGCCAAACGTGGTTGCCAAACATTAAGTTATAGAATTGCGGAATTGTTAAGGGTGGAAAAGACCTTTAAGGTCACCAAGTCCAGCCATCAACCAGCACCACAAAACCATGTCTTCAAGTGCTAAATCAACGTGCTTTTTAAACACCTTCAGGGATGGTGACTCCAGCAGTTCCCTGGGCAGTCTTAACTGAAACAATGCAACTGGTGCAAGTTAATCACTGAATTTAATGGCATATCAGCCAGACAGTTGTCACGGACATCTGCTGAGAAGCAGTTGTTTGCTGCCCTGTTCTCTAGACTTTGATTCTTGTTCATTGCTGAAATGTTTATTTTGTCATTTATTGTACTTGGAGAAGGGCTAGTAGGTATCTTTGAAGCTGGCCACAAGTGATTGTACCATTTGTACCCTGACCACAGCCATGGCCCTGCAGGATTTTCTAAAATCAGATGGTTTAGGTTTTTGAAGTGTGTTTGTACATGGCTTATACTGAAAATCATAGAAAATAAAGTTACTGTGGATTTGTTGCCCATGTTCTTTTTATCTGCTTCGAGTAGTTCTAGTTTATTGTATAGAGTAGTGGAAGAATTTTATTCTGAAGTTAAAAATAATTGGAAATACAGCTGTGGTGTTCCCCATACGGAATGACCTCTCCATAGGTGAGGAAATACTAACACATGCCAGCTAGAGCTGAATCTGTTGTACAGTTGACCAATTGACCAATTCCGATTGTGAAAATCAAATCTATCCTTTTAATGAATAAGTTATTTGCCCATTTTTAATCTGCTAATCTCTTGAATGCAGGTGCTTTGAACACTTTATTGCAGAAGTATTTCTTGAAAGAAGATCATCATATTGCTGTTATATTGGGGTGGTTGTGTGCATGGCCAGGAGTTGGACTTTGTGATCCTTGTTGGTCCTTTCCAGCTCAGGATATTCTATGATTCTGCGAGCTGGTTATTAATATGAAGGTTTATGTTTTAATAGCTATTGGTTACCAGCTTCTTTTTCCACATACTGATGTCCTCCGTTGAGACACTTCTGTTGCTAACCACAGATAGATAAGAAAAAGAAATGCTGAGAAACAGATGTTGCAAGACCAAGTACCCAGCTGTGTGCTAACAAAATTAATCTCCTGATGATTAGTTAACAATTCCTTGGCAGGCAGAGGCATACGTAAAACAGTAAACACAGCATGCAGAAATAATAATATTAATTTAGGAAGAAAAAGAAGACATTTCTGAACATTAAGCATTGGCAGCATCAGTTCAACCACCTGTGTTCCTGAAGAACTGACTGTATTGTGGTAAGTCACACCAAGGTCAGTTGAGCTGATTTTAGATCTGGTTTTAGACATGTTTTCCTGCAAACTGGTGATGGGGAAATGCATGGATTTTCAACTTAAATTTAGAAAATCAGTAATGAGGAGGAGTCTGTCAGCTTCGTGTGGCTGGATTTGTTAGAAATTCCAATTGACTGTGCCAAATAGTGAGGTGAGCACCTCTGGCAGCTGTTTGAACAAGCTGTGGCTGTCAGTAGGATCCTGCACCATTCCCAGACATGCTTTGGAGTTCATCAGTCAGCACCTCTGGTGTATTAGTGCCAGGTTGGCTGCTGTGACCTGGGTTCCTGCAGGGAAGGGCTGTGATGGGATGTGCCAGCACTGCCTGGGCAAGTCCAGCATGCTTGTACTTCACTCGAAAGCAGCTGGATCTCAGAGGCTGAGTAGTTCCTCTTATTGCTGGCATCTAGCTCCTCCCATGTGTACTCCTTGGAGAAAGCACTCTCTCATAGTTAATGGAAAATCCTGGGTTCCATAACTAAAAATAAGTCTTATTAAATGAATAGTGATGAAATAATAGGATATCTTATGCAAGCAGAAAGGGAAATTCCTTTCATTTTTAATATTATGTGATGATTAACTGAACATGTAGGGAAATGGTCTTCTCTCTGTTGTTGATTACTTCAACAACAGCCTATGATAAAGATTGTAAACAGAAGCTTCCCTGCAAAATTGGGTTATGATAGAATTGGAGTTCATGCAGTGACACCAGAGGGATTCATGGGCGTGATAGGTCAACATGGATCAATGTCTCTGCTCTTTGTGGGATGCTGTGCTGCACACTGGTGTGCCCTGGCCCTTGGGTATTGCAGCAAACTGAGTAAAGCATCCCTCAGTGTAGGATTGGCGTGTGAACTGTGTGAGTCAAGCACTGACATTAGTCATTGCTGGTGCACATCTGGAGTTCCAGTGATTTCACTGACTGCCCATGTTGTGCAGTGAGCACTGTGGGGGGGTTGTTTTCCAATTAAACTGTGAGATATCTCTAATAAACAGTGCTGTGACACAGCATTTCTATGGGTTTGATCAGAGGAGTGCTGACGTGGCATGTAGATCTTGGTGATTTCAGGTTCCTGAGAGTCCTTCAGGGTGTGGTGAGTCACAGCAGTGCAATCTGCAGCCTGAAGCATCAGCTCTCCCTTGGGAATGCTGCAGCCCACCCTGCAGCAGTGCTGGGATTTCCCAGACTCCTTGAAAAGCCAGTTTCAGGAAACTCTAATTCCTTCATAAAGGTTGCATAATGACTCATGTTTGTCGGAGCAGGAATTGCTCCTTCATCCTTGTGCTCGGGGGGCCTCTGTGGTGGTGGGACCTTGGTGGGGGTCTCATGGGAAAGTGGCATTGAGGAGCTACCAAGGAATGCCCTTGGGTGACATTTCTGTGTGGGAGTGATCTGTTACAAGAGGTGTTATACTTGCAGGTAGTGCAAAGCAGTGATTTTCAGGATGGGGCTGGTATTTAAAAGCCCAATTTGCTGTTGTGTAAATTAGTTTATAGGTCCAGCTACGACGGTCCACGCATTGCTGCTCACTGACATAGCTAGAGGACACCTCTGCTGGGAACATTTTCTGTTTTCCGTGGTGGATGATCACCCCACAGGTTTATCGGCTCAAAGGAGAACAGGCATGCAGCATCTTTGTCAATAGAGTATCTTTGTCAGACTCCTGCCTTGCCAAACTCCATACTGAAATAGGTTAGTGGGCCTAGAAATGATGCAGAGTATAATTGCATATCTTGCTTCCTATGAAAAGCAGGCTAAAAATAAACCTGTCTGTGATTTGCATAAATTCTATTCTGATCTGAACACTCAAAAAAGGTCTTGGCAAGTGAACACATAACCCTTCTGTTGGGAAAGCAGTGCCAAGTCCCAAGTAGATTAAATGGCTTGTGTAACAGAGAGCAGCTGCAAGGACATTTTTCTTTGGGGATGTGATTGAAGTGTGTCATTCTGTAGCACTGCACGCTGCTTAAGCAATGAGATACGGTATGTTAGACATACGTCACATCTGAAACATGATGCACTCTCTGGACAGACGGGAGGATTGGCAGTTTCTGCCAAACACTATGACAGGTTAACCTGCGCAGGTGCCCTGCGTGTGGTCCCTTGTTGCGGTGTGACATGGAATAATATTAAATGTCTGTAAGTTTGAATTTGCACATAAGCTGGAGATTTCCAAAGGGAAGCATTAATATTAGAACAGTCTGGGGACTCAAGTAACATTTTGTTCAGTTGGATATGTTAATTGCGCTTTCCAGACCAAATGGGTTTGTTTGCTGTCTCAGTAAAGTATTTTCTCTAGTGTGAATAAATTAAAACCTCACATTGTAAATTTAAGGGAATGAATGGAAGATTATTTATAAATTGGGAAAAACAAGCCATAGTTAGTCCTAGGAAAATCATCTCCATTGTTCAGGTTACTTGTCTTTGTTTTGATGCTCCACTTTTCAATTAAGAGCAGACTAAATGATTTATGTATTACTGTAACCTGTGACAACTACAGAGGACTCTTATTTCATGGCTGTAAGTGTCTGTATTTGACTTCGCAGTACAAGTGTTGCAGCGACAGATACTACTTACCCAGAATAGCCTCTGTAGTGTATTGAGCTGCACAGTGATTAAAACTCAGCAAGGCCTTGAGTGCATAATTAAGAAGTTTTAATAAAGTGCTATTGTTAGAACAGTTTTGTATTTTTTTTAATGTGTCTGTGTATTACAAGTTCTGATTGTTGTTTTGACCTTTTAGAGTGTTATAACACCCTTTTAACATGTTTGAACCCATTGGTACGTTGCTGTACCAACTCCATCACTTGCATGGTGGTTTGAGTAAATCATGATCAGGAAATGGCCTCAAGTTGCACTGGGGGCAGGGTTTAGATTAGGTGTTGGTACAATTTTTCATGAGAAGGGTTTTAAAGCTTTGGAACAGGCTGTCCAGGGAAGTGGTGGAGTCACTATCCCTGAAACCATTCTAAGAAACATGTGGATGTGGCACTTGAGGACATGGTTTAGTGGTGAACATAGTGGGTGCTGGTTGATGGTTGGACTTGATGACCTCAGAGTTCTTTTCCAACCTTAACAATTCCATGTTCTATTCTGGTCAGTGTATTTGATTCGTCTGCTGTTGTGGTGTCAAAAGCCTGTTTCCTGTTGTGCTTTACGTCCCTTTGTCACTTTGAAAGTCATAATTAGATCTTGTGAATCACGTTTGGCTTTTGTGAGGTGTTTCAAGCTCCCAGGCTGCACCCAGTGATTTTTCCACGCATGCCTGAAAATCCTTTTCTCTGTCTCAAACCTGACAGCGGCAGAGGCTCACAGGGTGCAGTTTATCTGGATTCTTGTTCTTGACCATCACTGTCAATGCATCTGACTTGAAATGGAAATCATGGGTCAGTTTACCCCATTTTTGAAAATACAGCAAATCTTTATAAATAGGCAAAACATTGTTAATGTGTTCAGTGTCTTTTCACTTCTCAAGAAAATCTCGAATTAAAGGGATGAAATAAAAGTCTACATATATGCTAAAAAGAGGTCAAACTTCTCTTGTGTAAAGTTCTTTTGCATTTTTCTTCCCCACTGTTAAGTTGAAGGAAGTGATTATGTTTGCATTTGGTTTGAAACCCATTCGTTATTTTAAATTACTTGAGTTCTGTGTATATCTCCTTCAGTGTCTGATCTTCTATTAGAAACAGCTGCTCAGACCTTTGAGCCTTGCTGTTCTCCTATTTAATAATAGAGTATTAAAATACTTGGCATTATTGGAGTAAACCCTCGTCACTGGTAATTCTCCTGACTGTATTCCCATGGTTAATGGATTTTTGTGTGTGTGCAATGTATTACTGTAATCATATCTGATACTGGTGTGTGTGTGAAGCTGGAGTCTGAAAGTTGGAACTACTTTACTCAGAAGAATTTTCATTTAAAAAATCCTTAAGGTTGTAGGCAATTCATTAGGCTGTGCAAGTTTTTTTACTGCCAGTGCAGGGCATAAAACCAACTTAAAATGCTGCCTTTCTGTGGAAATCATGCATAGGCTGAAAATGTCTACAGATGTATCAAGATACAGAGAAGAAAAGTAGAGACCCATGCTAGAGCCACGTAACTGAGTAGTATTGCTGCCCTACATACGGGTTTCCACATGCAGTTGATCTCAATTTCCTACTTTGTCCTCAGTTCCGAAGTGGTGCATGACCCCGCCCTGCCATGTGCTGGCTGGGGATGCCCTGCAGAGACATGGCCATATCCCAGGAGCAGATGGAAGGGAAGGGGCAGGCATCTGCCCAGAGAATGTGTTCTGGCACGTGAGCTGAGTGCTTGTGCATTTAGGCGGTTTTAAAAAAAAAGCTGTTTGTTGCTGGTTGTGCTCAGACCAGAGCTGCCCTCTGTGGCAGGAGAGTGTCCCCCCACCCTGCCCATGGGTACGCTGGAGCAGGCAGGGAAGTGAGCTCAGGGTAGGTGGCAAAAGGTTAAGAACCTCTTGGTTTCACAGTGCTGGATTACAGAATCCCAGCATGGTTCAGGTTGAAAGGGACCTTAAGGATCATCTCATTACATAGGCAGAGACACCTTCCACTAGACCAGGTTGCTCCAAGCTCACTCTAACCTGGCCTTGGACACTTTCAGGGACAGGGCAGCCACAGCTTCTCTGGAGAACCCATGCTAAGGCCTCAGCACCCTCATGGGGAGGAATTCCTCCCCTCTGGCAGTGGGAAGCCATTCGCCCTTGTCCTGCACTTCAGGCTTATTCTTCTCTTCCAAGCTTCAGTGGTTCTGGTACATCTGTGAACAATGGCAAGTGTTAACTGGGTACCAAGTGTTATTTTCATACACCGCCCAAATGGCACTGACAGCTCTAGCTAGTTTTTTTTTTTTTTCATGGCAGATCAGGAACCCAACCATAGATACTCACACTCTAGAGCCTTCTGTTACAGTTGACTTTTCTCTTTTCTATACAGACAGAGCTAAAGTCCAGGAGGATTGCATCCAAGCTCCCACTGTTCACATTTCACATGTTGTCCCTCTCAGCTCCAAGTATATTTTGGAATAAACAACACATGATTTGCCACTCCTTTTTGTGTTTCTCAAATACGTTTTGGTGACGTGCCTTTCAAAGGATATTTTAGTTATCTTCAGAACTTCAAATGCTTTAATGATGGAATTTCATGAGCAAACACAGTCATATTAATTTTCCACTTGTTTACTTACAGTGGTCAGGTTTATTGGGAGAATCTTTCCAACCCTCTAGGATTTCAAGGAAACAGCACAGAATGCTGGGATATTCAAGAATGTGGAATGAGAAACTGTGTCTCTCTGAATCAGTCACTACCTTGACTGAGGATCTGAAGGCATTATCCTGTGAAGGCTGGTGTTGAATACCTCTTAGTTTTTAGTAATGAGTGATCTAAATCTGGAGGCTTAAAAAGTCAAAATTCATAGTTATTGGTGGTTCTGGAGTCGATTTTGTGTTACTGACAAAAGTAAGAAAATCCCCAAAGTCAACTGGGATGTACATTCTGTAATGGAGTTTGTGGTAACTTTATTTCTTAAATCTGGATAAACAGGTTTTCATTTCTTTCACTAGTACTGTAAACACCATGTCAGTATTTTGAGCAGTCTGGTAAATGATTTTTTAATACTGTAATGCTTATCTCTGCCATAATTTCTGTAAGTCAGACTATATTACCAAGAATTTATTGGATGGCATATAGCAAACTATGACTAAACAAGCCCTGTCTAATATTTCTCAGCTTTCAGGAGGTAAATGAGTTTGGTTTAATGGATTATTGTGGCTGTGAAGAGCATTGAAATGTAATGCTTCACCTGACAGGGAGCTTGCTTGCATTTTGAAGAAGCTGCAGTTTTCCAGGAAATGAGCAGAAGTTACCCTGAGTCCATAATGGGGCCAGGATCTCTTTTCCCACATGGGTCACTGGTCCAGGCAGGGTTGTCACCTCACCTGCCAAAGTGGCCTGGATTTTCTTAGGGAACTTCTCTCTTCCACAGGTCGAGTCCCAACTTGGATTTATACCTTCATTGCCTGGAAGGGAGACAGGGAAATGTTGAGTGTGAGCATGCCATGGAGTCCTTGGGAGCCTGGGACACAAGCTGTCAGGCATTGCTGCTAGTCTCAGACTTTCTCCTCAGAAATCCCAGGGCTGTGGGCCCCCTTCCCTGAAGAAAAAGCAGGTTTCTGCACAGGAATCCATCTATGCTTCTAACCCACAAAATGAGAGAAGCACCTGCTGACTGGGTTGGACATTCTCAAAATGATCTAGTCTCTTTTCTGTATTAGTTGTAATAATTTGAACCTCCCACCTTCTCCTTGTGCTGAGAGCATAGGTGTGTATTTGCCAGGTCACAGTGAAATACTTGCAGGTGAAGGATGGCAGGTACTGATGTCTGCGTCACCACTGGCCCTTTCCTGCCTCTCCACATTTCATGAATGCAGTGATTCTCTTGCATGCCTTGGAAATCATTCATTGTCATCAGTGAATGCACGTGTTCGGATCTGGAACTTACGTGAAATCATCGTATGTTTATAGTTGCTGGGGAATATAATAAAGCTAATGTGTTACACACTAATTCTAGCTTGGGTTTCCTAACACTGCATCCCTGATTTGTGGAGCTGAACATTTCTTTAAATGGCTTTTGCTTAGTCACATCAAAAATCACTTAATCTCAGTGGGTGTATTGACAGCCCAGTTTAATTAAACAGCAACTGTTTTCCACTTGCTGAGCCCTGAGAATTCCTGTTTTAGTTAGACTGTGAGTGAAGCCATGGAGCTGTTTTATAGCTCTTAACGTGTGTTTCGCTGGAATTTTCATAGTCGGTGGCCTATGGCTGCCACAGCTTATGTAACACATCTTACAGCTGAGCGGAGCCATTGGATACTCTGGGATTCTGTTCACATGCGTGGAATTCTGAATGTACAGGATGATACTCTGGTTACATTTCTTCTCTGCTATGTTCTAAGTGAGAAAACAAAATTGCATCCCAGTATGTAATATCTGCAATTTTCACCCTGTGCTGTTCAAACTCCCCTGGGGAGGGAAGTGAGGGGACTTGGGGGGTGGAATTAAGGGGATCAGCAGGAGGTGGCAGCAGATCACTGCGGGCTGGGCCGGGAGAGCTCCTCCCTGCCCAGTCCTCGAATTGTGGGGGCTGGTTTTTGGTGGATGAGAGGCTGGACATACCCTGTCTACATGCACTGAGACCCAGAAACCAACCCTACCCCCAACCCCCTTTCTCCCCTTAATTTGTCTCCCTAATTCACAATGCTGTGTTTTACTGCAGTGGCACTTGAGCCATTTTTTTTTTTTTTTTTCCTGCAGTCACTTAATTCTCCTCCCCCAACTCCAGTGTGCATATCCTCATCTAAACAGTTCTTTTTGGTTAATTTAAATTAAAACTGAAAACAAGAGGCTTGTGCCTGTTCATCTGGCAGAACCTGAGTGGTAGAAAGTATATTATTCCTATTGACTGGTCCCTGTGTTGCCAGTGTCATCCTCTAGAAGCGGCTCAGCAGCCCAGCAAACACTGTCCTAACATTTATCTGGTCATTTTGGAGAGGCTGATACATGAGGTTTTCCTAAAAGCCTATGTGAAACAATGTAAAAGAAGCATGTTCAGCTCCTGGCAGGAAAATAATTTGACTTTTTGCCAGAGGTTGCCTAAAGCATCCTTACTATTACTTTATTTTTCTGCTTTCTAATGCACACCATTCTCTATTTTATTTTGAATTTCTGTAATTTTTCCTCTGCCCACTATTTTGTTTGACTTTTCTCTGCTTTCCCCAGGCAATCCTGTCAGTCTTCAATTCAGTCATCTTGGTCTCACAGTATAGTGTAGTCTCTAAACTTTTAATATTAAGATTAACCCCTCAATATTGGCCTATCCTTAGTAGCAGCCTTGCCTTTATTTTGTCTTTAAACTGAGTTGATATTTATTGAAAAGGGTTTATAAGCTTTTAAAATTTTAAACATGAAGAGGGAAAGATCAGTGAGTGAATAAAGTCTGTAATTCTACATCCAGAACAGATTCTCACATATTGTCTGGTTTTTCCAATGTGCAGTACTCTGAAAGTAGCTGATGAACAGATCCATCTGCCTCAGTGAAATATAAGGGATCTGTGTATTGATCTGCCTAAGTGAAATATGCTGGGATTGCATATTTGGCTTTGACAAGGAGATGGATGGACCATTTTAACAGCAAAACATTTTTTAATGTTGAGGAACTATTTTGTCTACAAAGAATAAAGTAGTTTGTAGTCACAAATGGAAAATACTTTTCTTGCTGGAGATCACCCCATTCGTTACCATATTCCATGACATGTTGTGCTCGTTATACTGCAGGAAGCAAATTCAAAGTTTTATGAGGAACAGTTCATTCTGGTAAAATAGGGAGTTGAGGTGGGGGCTGCAGAGTTGCTGTGCATTCCTGGGAAGGGGGTGGGGGGAGAACTGCATTAGTGGGAATTGCTGTTGCTTGTGTAACTGCTGGACAGCTATGAGGACAATGCTGAGGTGTTGTCCTAATACTGCAAAATGCCTTTTGTGTGTTTGGAAGTAATTTTTAAATAAATGACGGTGTTAAAGGAGGTGAGAAGTTGACTTCATTTGGAGCTCAGGACTTGCGTTCAACACAGGATGTGCTGCTTGTTCAGAGGGCTTCTTCTCTCTTTGCCTGAGGGTTTAAGGTGATTTTGTGTGTGATCTGTGGACATTACTGACCTTTCTGAAGGGCCAATAGGTAATCTTGGTTCCACTTTGAAAAACTCATCTTGGCATGGTTTTGTTTGGAGGGAAGAGGGTGCAGATTGAAATTCAATTCGCTGTTGGTGAGTGCAGGTGATTGCTGAGGTCACGTTTGAGAGCTGAGAACAAGATGTGGAATGCTTTCACCTTGGCTAAAAGGAAAGGGAAAGTATAAACTTGCCACAACCAAAACATGCAGCCAGCTTTGCGGAAGTGACAGATGGTTGGGAAAACTTGGTTAGTGGTGGGAGGGTTTTGATGGTTTGGAATTTTTTTCCAAATTTGACATACATGTAAGTACCATAACTGGTTGGAGATGTAGGTGAATGGGCCTTGTATGAGGACTGCTGTGGGGCCTGTGATCTGTTTGAGGTGGTCTCCTCAGCAACTTTGAGCTCACAGGCTTCAAAGGCTCCTGTCAGAAACGCTTCTGGGGCAGGTTTGCGCATTTCATAACCTGTTGGTGATGTAATTTAACAGGAGCAGTTGTCTGTTCCAGCCTTTTTCCCTGCTGTTGTGCTACACCGGCATCCATCTGCTGCTGCCCAACTCCTGCTCTAGGTTTGGAGACAAAGCATTTTCCCTAAAGCCCTGAGTGTTCTGCTGTAGTACGTAACTTAAATTTACCAAGGTCACTGAACCCTATTTACTGTGTTTTATGGGAGGCTGACAGGGTACAAAAGATTGGTTTGTACCCTCCTGTCTGAAGGATGAGGCAGTAATACAAGAGCTCAGTTATTTGTGTGCTGAAGGGGCCATGGTTCGCCAGTGATGTGACAGGTTCACTAATGATACCTGACAGAAGTATTGCAAAGGAGTAATCGTAAAAAAAACCCAACTCCCTTCTATTATGCAGTGTTTTTAAGAAGGAAATATTTTCTTTTTATAATTTGAAAAATGCAAGTTCCCATGTGACAAAATATTGAACTCAGGTGACTAGTGAGTAGGTGTAAATTGAATGGAAACTGCTTCAAAATACATTGAAATAGTTTCTTGTCTGTAGAGACTTTGAATTTTGGCAGTAGGTTTTGTATTTTACTTTATATTGATTTTCAAACAATTCCAGAATATTGTCACTGTCTTGTTTGGGAGATGAGGGGGAATGGTTTTTAGTCAGCTCTGCTTAAAGCCACTGTGCCAGAAGAAATTCTTCCCTGTGGTGGTGAGACCCTGGCACAGGGTGCCCAGAGAAGCTGTGGCTGCCCCGTCTCTTGCGGCACTCAAGGCCAAGTTGGATGGGACTTGGAGCAGCCTGGGATGGTGGAAGGTGTCCCTGTTAATGGCAAGGGGTGAAACAAGATGAGCTTTAAGGTTACTTACTGACACAAACCATTCTGGGATTCTGTGATTTGATATCAATACAAAATGGTATTTTCCATCAAGGTTGTTGTATTTAAAACAACCCAACTCTTCCAACTGCATGCTTTTTCTGAAACTTCTATAGCAGTGAAACACAGTTCTTGTTGTGAGATCCTGCTTTACAAATTATTCTAATTTATTCCTTTTTCTTTCTAAGGAAAAGTCATCAACAAGGACTTGCGCCACTACCTGAGCCTTCAGTTCCAGAAGGGCTCAATAGACCACAAACTCCAGCAAGTGATCAGAGACAATCTCTATTTGAGAACCATCCCTTGTAAGTATGTAAAGATCAGCCTCATTTCATCTGTTCCTGCTAACTCCCACATAATTTGTGAGTTTGAAATGCCTTCTCTCTTAATCTGATTTAGAGTTTTACCTTGTAGCGGAGCCTTCTGGCTTTGCTACAGTAGCTTCACATCTGAAGTTGCCATGAAATGGTGCAGACAGTATGGACTGAAAACCAGCAAAAACTTGAGAATTCAAAGTTCAGATTGTTTCAATAATATCTGTGTGTTGCTCTTCAGTAAGTCTGTCAGTAGTTGATAGAATGACCCCAGCCACCACAGGAAATAAATCTTTCTTAGCATGATCAAGCAGTGCCAAAACATCCTGAATTTTGTCAATGTGTTGGGGTTTTTTTCTTCACAAAGAGCAAACTGAGACCTTCAGTGTCAAGTGCATTCGGCAGAGCAGGGCAGCTGGAAGGAGGGTGGGAGGAGGGGTTGGGTGCAGAAGGAGTGGCAGTGGCAGAACGTACAGGCAGACTGTTTGCTTGTCCTGAGAAGACTGATTAGAAAGGCTCATCATTGACTGTTTAAATATTCATTGCACTAAAAACTTACTTTGTCAAGTAATGTTTTTGTATCTACAGGAATTCTGCTCTCTTCTCTATGAGCATACCTGAGAGTTTGTGGCTTTCTTAAACTGCATTTCACTATTACTAGCTTTTATTTACTAGCTCTTGTTCATGCTGCTGCCTGAAGAAAATGATACATGCTTTTAAAATGCTATTAGGTTGAATAGTAATGAATCAGTGAAGTCCTTTCAGGAGAGCTTTAATTAAGCTGTTGTAACTATGGGAGGCCCGTTTTCATAGACAAAACACTTTGAGAGCCTCTGCATTAACACAGCAATTTACTGATAAAGTTTACCTACAGCCAGGGGTTGGAGTGTGGCTGAATTGCACTTGAATTGTAGGTCAAAAAGTAAATTCTGTGCCAAGTTATGGATTTGGTGGCCCAAAAATAAAATGTGCTTAGTCATGATGACCTAATTGCAAATTAGAGAGTTGGTGCTGGTGGAAGTAGGGAAAGATGCAGCACCCTTACAGCTGGGTTAAAATAAAATATCACAGCTGTTCCCAGAATCCCAGACTGGGATTGCGTGGCCCAGGTGTCGTGAGCTGCCACAAAAGTTGTTTTTGGTTCACTGACCATAAGAAAGAATTCTCTCTTAATTGCCACCTCACCCAACTGCTTCTCTCCTTCTCCCCCAACACCAGAAGTGTTGTTCCTATGTAATTTACTGGCTCAGTTTTTATACGTTATTGTTCACTTGCTCACCAGTTAACTCTTACTGGAGTGACATCATCATTGTATAAAGATATAAAAATGCATTGTTTTTACTGGACTGTACAGCAGGCGGCATTTGGTAACAAGCAGCACTTAAGGGTCTTACAAGAGTGTTTTCTCTGTCTTTGCAGGCACTACAAGGGCTCCCAGAGATGGGGAGGTCCCTGGGGTAGACTATAATTTCATTCCTGTTGAGCAGTTTAAAGCGTTGGAAGAAAGTGGAGCCTTACTAGAAAGTGGAACATATGATGGTATGTCAGTGATGTTTAATGGAATAGTAATAAGGATCCAGTACTTGCGTCCAGGATCTTAGTCCAAGTGTAGCTCCTTGTGGTACCAGTTTTTCTGCTTACTTGATAGTCATGACAGTAGTAGAGAGACAATAGTTAGTCTATTTTTGGGTTACTGTGAAGAGGAGGAGCGATTTTGTTTTAAAGGTTTCTGATAATCCACAGATTGTCCTTTCAACCACTCTTAATCCCACCAGATTATTTTCACCATTGAATTTTTTGGAAGCATTCTGAAAAGGTTTGTCTGTGCTTGGTACAAGTTTAAGAGAATTTAGTTAATTTTGTGTACACCTCAGAGAACAGAGCCACGTGCTCCTCTCAGGTGTGCATCAAAGGACAGAAGGCAAGAGAAATTCTGACCCAGCAGGGAAACAAAAGCATTTTTCAATGAAAAGTTGAAAAGCACTAGACCAGATTGTCCAAATCTGTAGGAGAGTTAAATGTGGTGAGGAAAAGCATTGTAATGAAGATGGTGAAAAAAGAAAAGAAGATGTCAAAAGTAGACAATCCTGTGAAAGGCTCTGTGCCTCTTGTTTTGCTTATCCCACACTATCTGTTAATATTGTCCAGTCTGTGGAAATCTCCTAAGCAAATTTAGGCTAAACTAGTAGGTTTGTTGGTTTTTTTTTTTGTTTTTTTTTTTTTAATTCCTGAGCTGCACTTTATCTGGCTGTCTCCTCTCTGAGCCTTGCCCTTGCTTGATATTTGCAGAAGGGTTTTCTTTCTATGTGTATTTACATGGTCAAAACCATATCCAGGCAGCAAAAGCTACCCCAGCAGGAATTCTGGGAAGCTTCCTTGCTTTGTGCTCAATTCCCTAATAAAAATCATGTGAGCAGTCAGGAGAGAGGTCAATTGCTGAAATTCTTTTTTCAGCAAACAGCAGATGATTCCTTTGTGCTTTAGATTAAAATATTGAAGGAAAAATATGTTCCTTTTTCTGAAGTAAAAAAGTATGGCTTTTTTATGAAGCCATATCAACATCTTTGTTTTGCAAGTGTATTGTCAGTAGAAAATTGCAGGTGTTAAAAATCAGTTGCTTGTTAACTGGTTTTGTGGAAATAAGTACCTCGTGTCTGCATAAAATTAATTTGACTTCAGTATTGCTCCTGTTGCTCCAAATCCATCTTTTTCTTTAGAAAACTTGTAGCAGGATAAAAGTTTTCAGGTAACCTCTTGTTTTCTGACAACTAGTGCTGCATTAGCAAGAAGTCAATGTATGAATAAATAGGCTTTGACTGTTGATTTGGTTTTGATAGTGCTGATGTCTTCTTTGAGGCTTTAAAATTTCACCAAAATACGTTTGCGTGGGCACTAAACTGGTAACAGCCACTGCTAGTGCCTTCAGCAGTATCAGTGCTTCAGTGATCCTGATTTCTGTCTCATTTTCAGGTAATTTTTATGGTACTCCAAAGCCTTCAGCAGAGCCCAGCCCCTTTCAGCCTGATCCAGTGGATCAAGTTCTTTTTGACAATGATTTTGATACTGAATCGCAGAGGAAAAGAACCACATCCGTCAGCAAAATGCAAAGGATGGAAAGTTCTCTCCCTGAAGAGGAGGAAGAGGAGGAAAAGGAAGCAGTTAATGGCAGTGGAGGGATAGGTTGGTTGACAAGGGGAGAAATTCCCTGGAGTATTGTATGAATGGATAAGGACTGTACGAATAACATTTGTGCTTCCTTAGTTTTGGTGAAGTATGAAGGCAGTTTCTGTTCAGGCTGGTGCTTCTATTTGATTTTGAGATGACCTTTTAAAAAGAACCAGCTGTTCTCCCAGCCAGATGTGCAGTTGCATAATAAAATGCACTGCTTGGTCAAGAACATGTGGTGCTGGATATGGGCCAGTTACATGAGCAGGAAGGAAAAATTTGTCCACCCTTGAAATAACAGACTCCTTCACAGAGTAGAATTCATACCCTGCAAATGTTACTGTTGAATTTTGAGGCAATTACTGAATTTGTACACAGGAGATTCTAAGGAAGTGATTGGTTGAAGGGGCAACATTGGCTCATACTGTAAAATTTTCGGATGATTTTGCATAGGGCAACTATCACACAACCTGAAATCACCCAAGGGGGAGCTCGTGGAGAGAAATAAAGCCAAGCGTGTTGAGGCTGGAGTTGTGTCCAGCAGGACCTTTCTGGGATTGGCAAGATGCCCTTCTCCTTTTGCTGTCATGGTTACTCATTTGGAGGGGGGAGAATTGATGGTGGAGAGGAACTGTCACATTGCATTTGCAGCTGATCCTGTGTGTGACTGTTTAGGGTAGAGTTACACTGACCAGACCTGAGCTAATCTTGTCGTCTTCAGGGCTGGCAACACCGCAGAGGGGCCAAAGGTCAGGCTGGTGGTTGGGCGAAGGTCATGGACATCATCACGTCACAGAGGGTATCAAGCATAACCTCGGTTCTGAAGGGTAGAGGCTTCTATTTAAAGTTTCCTGCAGGAATTTTTGGGATCTTTTTTCTAGTTGTGGCTTGTAGGAAGGTGTTGTTTATTTTACTGGCAGTTTGGGTCTTCTCTACATTTCCTTCTGATTCTTTGAGGAAAATATGTAGGATATTTTTTTTTATTGTTTTATGGCATTACAAACACTGTTCTCTCTGTAGAAATGGCAAAAGAGCATAGTCAACTTGGATTTCTGCCAGTGTTGTTTTTTCAGAGTAGGCTCAGACACATAATATGAGGTTAATTCTGTTTGGCAGGGGAAGAGCAGAGTTCAGTCTTTTCATGTCAGCTTTTCAAAGTTCACAGCTGAAAAAAAAAAGTGAAAAAATGCACATCACATACAGGGACGTGTTTGACATCCACTCGTAGCCAGATTAAGAGGGTGGTTCTTTGTGAGAAACAACATAAGCATCTGACAAATACTTTCCCTGAACAACTGCAGAAAACAAAGAAAAACATTCAGATTCTCCTGACTGGATGAAGCCTGTTCCCAGCTACAACCAGACAAGCAGCAACATGGACTTCAGAAATTATTTGTCAAGGGATGAGACCCTGGAACCACTACCCAAGAACTGGGAAATGGCCTACACAGACACTGGCATGATCTACTTCATCGAGTGAGTAACTCGCTCCTTGGAGGAGAGAAGTGCTGGTGGCTGCAGTCTGGAAAGCTTGCTCTTTCACCTCTCTTCTTCTCTTGCTGCTTCTACTTATTTATGAAATTCACTGTTTTCCTGCTGTCACATTCCTTACTCATAGTCCTCAATGTTGCCATTGTGCGGGAAGACCTTTGGTGCCACCTGCAAAGTCAGTTTGTTTGTTCTGCGTTTTGTATCTCACAAATACAAAGCTGGCTGGGGATTGCGAAGTGAAGTGTGACATGGTAACCTTCTCTATGTCAAATTTCTCTGAAATTTGAGACCTTGTTTAGCTTTTCTTCTCTGCTTGTGTTCCTTGGCTGGGAATGGATGTTTCAAAATGCAAATAGCCCAGATGAAAGCCCAGGATAGGGAAGCAGCTCATGTGTGCACACGTAAAACTGCCTCATTTATGAGTTCTAAGGCAAAAATGAAACAGAAACCTTCCTGAGAGTTTAGCATATGAGGAGGCTAAAAATATATATATTTTTTTCCTATCAGGTAGAAACAGCTGCTGTTCCCATATGAGCTTTTTGGAGGCTGGGGGGAGGATCTGTGCCTCTAACACTTCCCGTGTGCCCTGGAGAGTCTCCAGGGTACTGGTGCCTTTTCTTTTTAGAATTTTATGATGTGACTGAGGCACAAGTAACGGTTGTATTATCTGAAGTCTACAGTTTCCTACGATCGTAAATACTTGAAGGAAAGTTTCTTCAGTGTGACGAAGTTCTCTTACTGGCTTGTCTTCTGCTCCACAGTCACAACACCAAGACAACCACATGGCTTGATCCCCGGCTCTGTAAGAAGGCCAAAGCTCCTGAAGATTGTGAAGACGGAGGTAAGATGTTCAAAATGCGTTTGTCACCTGTCACTGATAAATGTATGAGTTTATCCCAGCTGGATACAGTCCATTACTTCTGTGGTAATGGAACTTCTCCCTGGTAGATGTGACTCTGGAGCTGGCAGCGTAGTGCTGAGTGTCCCCTGTTTGGTGGCTATAGGAATTTGCATAAGACTGGGAAAGTCCGTGGTGTATTTTCCCTGGAGTAGTAGAATCTGGCCAAATGGAAGGTTAATCTGCATTCCTGAGCAGAATATGAGATTTTTTTGTTCCAGTGAGTGTCATTCTTAAGGAGAAAGCTGCACGTGAGTGATGATCTCACTGGAAACTGTTGTGTAGGTGGAATATGGCAGAAGGAGAAGGTCCATAAGTAACAGAATATAGGAATATCATAGCAAAGATATGGCAAAATACATATTGCTAATGATAACTATTGCATATGACATAGTATTTGAATGCAGAAGCTAAGGGAACAATCTGACTGATTTAAATTCCTTCAAGACTTCCAGGTCAGTAACCTCCAGGCAATTTCTGCAACCATTTCCTACACAGTAGGGCAATTTAGTCTGCTAGAAAAGAGTATCAGGTAGGTTGGTCTTCAGCAAATGCCTGACATGTTCCAAAAGCTGAAGCAGGCTCAGAATGACCTGTCATCCTCCAAAATTGCCCAGCCTAACAGCCGTGTATCCATAATGAAGCCAGCTGAGCCTAGGTGTTCTTTAATGAAAACTCTGATATTTGTGGATAGTTTTCCTCTGTAATGGAGAATTCGGTCTTTCTGATTGCAGAACTTCCTTATGGATGGGAGAAAATAGAAGACCCTCAATATGGGACATATTACGTTGAGTAAGTGCTAATTATTGATTTGGCATACATAAAAATTGAGCATAAAATTCTGAAGTCCTTGATCCCCAGTAAGTAGAGATTGTAATGCAGTAAAAGGCTAGGTTGGACAGGGCTTGGAGCAACCTGGTCTAGTATCCATGCTCATGGCAGGGGGTGGAACTGGATGGGCTTTAAGGTTCCTTCCAGTCCAAAGCATTCTGTGAAACGATTAAATATATCCAGGAAAAACAGTTCTGGGGTCACAACTCATGGCACAAACTTCTGGTAGCGCTGGCATGTGAGAAAATCCTCAGTGTGACCTTAAAGACTTGAGGACTATTTTTCATTCGGGAAGAAAAGCAAGTTGCAACCAAAATAATTTATAGATGGAAATGAGCTTATGTCATTTTTCTTAGCTTAACAAAAACAGAGTCACTTGACTTAAGATAACTTTAAAAGAGTAAAAATAACTTGTCGATCATTGCTGTATTCAAAGAGCCAACTCAATAACCACTAAACTGCTGCAGGAGCTCTTTTGAATCTCCTTCAGGTCAAAGGAAATTAAATCTCTCCTTGACCATGGAGAAGAAAAATGGTAGAGTTGAAAATGTAGCTTCAGACAACAAGCAAACATTTTTCACTTAGTAAAGCCAAGGTATTTGAATTATGCTCAAAGTTGTTGATTTTCCCCTCCTATGCTGTACTTCTCTATCATCTACTAGGGAAAAGGTGATGCCTGAGTTTGTAAACAGTATAGGTAGATGGGTCAAGAGAAAAAGCAGCTTTGCTTAGATATAAACTATTACAACTCTGCCTGGTGATTAAAGGGAGTAAAATTTTATTTTAGCAAAGTAAGTAAGCTGAAAGAATGAGCATACTTTCAGTATTGGTTATGAGAGTTTTTTGTTCGTTTCTCCAGAGCATTCATATGACATAATAAAAAATAGTGTTAGTAGATGTATTTTTTTGGGGGTTTGTCTTTTTTGGGAAGTAGTCAGAATATTTTGTGTTGAAATCCTGACCTACTTTTTGTATGCCTGCAGTCATATTAACCAGAAAACTCAGTTTGAAAATCCAGTATTGGAAGCCAAAAGGAAAAAAAAGCTAGGACAGACTGATGCTGGCCCTTCCAAATCAGGTATCACTGAATATTGCGTTCTTTGTCACATATATCTTTATCTGCAAGTATGCTGTGTAAAAACCCAATTCTGGAATTTATCAAGGCATCAGCCTTGTCTTTTTGCTAGCCATTATAGTGTTACCCTCCAAGATCTTTTGTATTTTTTGAAGGATTTTTTTCATGTTAAAATTGAACCGAGGCACTAAGATTGCTTTTAAATAATTTTGGTTGTTCTGAAGCTGGTTGTCATAAACAACTTTGGAGTATATGGAGGGGTTAGAAGAGCCATCTGGAAGTGCAGGTAAAGCCGCACCTGGAGTTTTTATGCTTTTGATCTACTTTAAGCTTGGTATTCAAGGATAAAAATTGTGAACTCGAGGTGGGAGGTTTGCATACAGGTCTGTTGCAATCTGTTCAGGACTCTTTTCCATTCACTGAATTCAGCTGGAAAATGAGTGTAGCACTTTCCTGTCTGTTTGTTTATCCTTTCAAACTGCTTCAGAAGCTGACCAACAATAAACAAATCATTAACCTTTGCGACACCTTAAAAATAAACAAAAAACGTACCAGAATTAACCCTGGTTTCCCGCCCTCCTGTCTCTGTATTCCATTCCAAAGGACTGGGGAGGTCTGTCTTCACTCGAGATCCATCCCAGCTTACTGGAGCACTTATAAGGACATCCCTGAAAAAAAGTACCATGGGATTTGGCTTCACAATCATCGGAGGGGACAGGCCTGACGAGTTTCTCCAGGTGAAGAATGTGTTAAAAGATGGACCCGCTGCACAAGATGGAAGAATTGGTCCAGGTCAAGTATTATTTCTGTAAACTTCCATTTCCTGGGGTACTTTGGAGAACACAGCTTGAGGTGCAGGAGGTTGGATGACTCCATCCACATCCTCCACATAATATTTAATAAATTAAGTATTTTCATATTTGTGAAAGATCTGTGCAGAGCAGTGGCTGAAAAGGAAAAGAAGCAGCATTCTAGATAAAAGTTTACCTTAAGGGCACTTCTGAAGGTTTCAGTACTTCTGCTTTAGCAAAGACACTTGTCTTCATGTTTATTCACAGAATGGTTTCCCTCTCTGTAAGTGAAGTAAAAATAGTATGTTTGAATCCTGGTCTGTTTTGCCTTGTTGCTGCCAAAAACCATGACACCGATTATTAAAACTGCAAAAAGCCCACAGCAGGAGTGAGGAAGCAAAGTTGTGCGAGCTGGACAAGTGAGGAGGGAAGAGGGAGGAGCAACCCATGAAGACTTGCGTGTTTTTTCATGGTTATTATATGTGTAATTAAGTTACCTGTAACCTTACCATAACCTCTGGTTTGCATATTAGGAAAGGCAAAATGCTTCTTTATGTATAACATAAACTCTTACTCTTCAAATGAGTAAAAGAATTCATACTTTGAATGATAAATACTATTTACTTACGAAATGGAGCGATTTCCTGTTTTGTTGTTGATGTATTGTTTGAAATTGTTTGTATGTGGTTCATTTTCCATCTCTGCAAAGATGAAAACAATCCTGCAGAACTGTTGGAATGAAAAGATGTGCAGCTATTCCGATTGTAGTTCATGGAATAAGACAGATCCTGTTTTACTGATGCCTGGGTATTAAAGGGATAGGACAGTTTGCAGGGCATATTGTACCCCACATGCAAAGTTTCACATTAAAATTATGAAAACATGAAACAAGGTTTTGGGATCTGAAGCCCACAAAACTTCATTTTGAAAATGTATTCTTAGCCACGTGTGGCAGCAGTGTAAGAGTATGGAGCATGTGTGTGTGTGCAATCCTAGCTTAAGTTCAGCCAGTCCTAAAATAAACACAGGGCCAAAAAAATCCGATTTATTCTGCATTGGGTTTAGGATGCTCTGCAATATGAGTTAAAGTAGAAGACATCTGCCTGCTGTAGTGTGCATGATCTGCTTCATCTCCCGTGGCTGTACTGTATCATTTTTTAAATCTGCTGCAGATTAAACTTTATATATGTAGCGCACTGTGTCCTGAGATGAAATAGAATAAACGCAAAGAGGAAAGCCTTTATGCTTTTTGGCAATATTACCCATGAGGTAATATCCCAGACACTAGTTATTAATTTGAAGACAGCACTGTGATTTCTTCAAGGTAGGCTTTTGTTGAAGGTTTCGCTTCTGTTTTTGACACCATCAAAATTTCTTTTGTAACAGGCGACGTCATTGTGGACATAAATGGAAGCTGTGTCCTTGGCCATACCCATGCAGATGTTGTCCAGATGTTTCAGCTCATTCCCATCAATCAGTATGTGAACATGACTTTGTGTCGTGGGTACCCTCTTCCTGATGACAACGAAGACCCCGTGGTGGATATCGTGACAGCCACGCCTGTCATTAATGGCACGCCAGTGGCCAAGGGAGATGTTTCCGTGTCCAGCCAAGATTTAGTAGCAGCAACAGTTGTGTTGGACCAGAATGGGAAAGTGTTGGTCGACAGTCGCCTGAACGGCCCTTCTGTGGATTCAGCGGAGCAGAGGGTCTCCTTTGCCTCCTCAGGAGGCTCTCAGATGGAGCTGGTCACCATCCCTCTGGTCAAAGGGCCTAAAGGCTTTGGGTTTGCCATTGCAGACAGTCCCACAGGCCAGAAGGTGAAGATGATTTTGGACAGCCAGTGGTGCCAAGGCCTACAGAAAGGGGATGTCATCAAGGAGATTTGCCATCAGAATGTGCAGAGCTTGACCCACTTGCAGGTGGTGGAGGTGCTCAAGCAGTTTCCAGTAGGAGCAGAGGTGCCCCTGCTTATCTTAAGAGGAGGTACAGACAAAATTGCAGACGTATTGGTTATACGCTTTTAAAAGTCCTATTTTAGTGTGATATCTAATTTGTTTTAGTCTTGACAGCTAAGCAGCATTTCATTATATCTCTGAGCCATTATGTTCTAAGTTTGATTTATACCCCTGACTATTTAGGGTGGGAGCGTGTTGCTGGGGTTTTGTTCAAAGTCTTAGTTAGGTTTTTCTTTGGGTTTTTTTTCCTCAACAATTATATGGTGATATGTTTATGCACTGTCTCTTCCAAGTCTCTGGGGAGTGCTAAAGCAAACACGTGGTCTCCAGTACAATGCAAAGCATATGATGGACTGAGTTTTGTGAGGTTCTCCAAATATATTCCAGTAACCGTGTCTGTAATGAACAGGGGATTGCAGGAAATGGGAAGAAGCATTAGCAAAGAGGTGGGGCTGATCACTGGGAATAGAAAAAAATACAGATTTTTCCTTTGCATATTCATACCTCTTCCTTGATTGTCAGTCACAGACCAGAATGCATCTTCTCCCCAAAAACTGTAGTAGATAGTGTGTGTCTTTCAAAGGAAGCCGAATCTGAATGGATTATGAGGCAGCTTGTGGCTGCTCAGGGTCCCTTCAGGCTTTATTGTAACCCTGACTTCAGCCACTGGCATTTGCAAAAATGTCCGGATCTTTTTCTGTATAAATACTACTATTCCTTAATCAGCTAAGGAAATAATTAGATTTCTTTGTGGCAAGTGAAATTCCTTCAGACAAATTCAGAAGTCTCCTTATCCCATGAGCTGAGGGTTGACTTGGTTGACCAGCTTCTAGCAGAAAGAGAAATAGATATTTTTCATTGTTGTATGGCTTTCAGTTCTAATTGAGACTTCTCTAAAGTGATGGTTTTGGTCACTTTGCCATTTAAAAGCACAGTGAAATCAGCCGCTATTATTTTCACCCCAGGGGCAGCTGATTGTATTACTGAAATGTTGTTGAAACTTGTTGTAACCTGCTATTAAAGTTACTTTCTATTTTCTTCAGGTCCACCCTCCCCTACTAAAGCTGCTAAAGGAGTGAGTATTGGTGATGTATTTAACTTGCTTTTAACTTGTTGTGTGTTTAACTTGTTAACTTGTTTCTGACCTGCTCTGTAATCTCATTTCCTCTGGATTTTAGTCCCTGTGATTACCTGCAAGATGGTTTAGCAAAACCACATCTGCTTAGTAGGAGAACTGTTGGAGTCTAAGTACCTGCTATTAGAGTACCCATCAAAAGGGAAACAAAATACAGCATCTATTTTTTTCATTCCTCAAGTAAGTTTATGATCCTTTGATTCTTCTCAGTCCTCGCATAGAATTAATGGACTGTTTAGTGCTCCCTTCTGGAAATGCTTATCTTTGGATCCATATTTTCAGCAAGTCTGAGCTGTACATTCCTAGCTTGATACTCATTGCTCTTGGAAGTTTGATCTGTCAGGGCATCTTTAATATATATTAGCTCAGTAAAGAATCCTTGGTCTTAATAGAACAGCCTCTGATTTAATAATGCTGATATTAATGCTTATGTTTATTATGAAGGTTTCTGTTGTAAATTAGGCTGGTCAAACACAGATACTTCTTTAAAAATGCTTCTTGTACAGAACAAATCAGGGCAATTTATGAAAACCCCATTACCAGAACATAGCTGTAACTTCTCTTTCTATCTTTATCCTGCTGTTTGAGTGCAACCTTAGTTGTATCCCAGCAGTGGAATGACACAAGCACACATGTTCAGCATGCTGAAAGATAACTGTGCTCAATAAGATTTTCAGATTCTGTTCCTTGCAAGCATCCACCTGCCTGCACTGAATGAATCAGAGCAGAAATCCCTGCAGTTGGAGGGCCCTGGCCCTGTCCGCATGGATCCCATGGCAATGTCCTAAAAACAGTTTAGACTTGGGGACTGGCATTCTATTCCAGCACACGCACATCTGCAACAGCCCACAGAGTGCTCGATGCTCAGTGGCATTAAGCAGTGTGGCAAAATAATTCACTTAAAAAGGGCAAGTTCTTGTGTTTATAAACATACAAGAAGTGTAAACTGCTGAATGGCTCTGGGCAGTTTCTTCTGCTCTTGGTGAAAGGGCAGATCTGGTCTGTTCTGCTCCTGCTGTGGTTTAGCATGCACTGCCACGTGCCAGTTTTCCAGGCTGGGTTTCAGCCCAGAAGAAATATTATTATTATGAGTTATTTTGTTGCATAATAGATTGGGGGTTTAGATGAGGGGCCACAAGGATGTTTGGTGTCCTTGCCTCATGAACAGGAGTGTTGCAGCTGACAGATCATTAAAAGGCAAATAGCGAGTTGTTAATACCTCACACTACCCAGGTGTGTCCTCCTGTCCCGTATGTATATTGCTCCAGCAAACAGCTCATGCTGGGAGCACCTCTGGTGCTTGTGGGGACGAGCTTGTCAGAGGACAGGAGGCAGTGCCTGTGGAGCAGCATGTGCCTCTGGTGCTGGATTGTGGTCCAGAGCCTGGCAGGTGCCTGACAAGGATTCGATGTCTTCTCCAAATGTGATCGGTCCTTTATGCCTCACTTCATCCCATGTGTTGGTAACTACCAGCATCTGCCCATCTTCACTCCTCTCTGGGCACCAGTCACTTCAAACTCTTTTCAAGCCTAGTCTCCAGTAGAAATTCATGTGCCAGTGAGGAAAACTGTAGTACTCTGGTCAGACATATCCACTGGAAAAGCTGTAATTTTGTTCCTTTCTTCCTGTGTTTTTCTTCTGTGTGGCGTTCATTGTCTTTGCACTCACAAGTGTAGTCATGCCTGCCTTTAATGTGGATTTTGCATCTGTTTCAGAAGGACAAGCAGGACAGTTCCGGGAGTTTGGAAGCTGTCAGTGATACCATTCCACAGCCGATGCCCTTCCCGCCCTCTGCTGTGCGACCAGGCTCGCCTAAACTGGACCCGTCTGAAGTCTACCTGAAATCTAAGACAATTTATGAGGACAAACGTAAGTACATCATCTTCAACTTGAAAATATTCAATTATGAAGGAATTTTTTCTTTTGTTGCATGTGCAGTAAAACTACTGAGACTTTGTTGCTAAGTTTGTTAACCTGCTGTGGATAAAACATTTCAAGTAATGCATAATTCAAACAGCAATCAAAAAACCAAAAAAGATAAAGTACGTTTCAACCGTGTTTTCAGTAAAACAGTGTTAATTGCAGAAATAATGTCAAGGATGGTTCTGAAGTAAACTGCAGCAGACCTGCTTATAAAAGTAGCTCTGAGTTGTGTTACAGAGTGGCTTTTATCCTAGTCTGCTGCACAGATGTAGTTGAGATTTCTGCTTTGAAAATTAATTATAACATTTTGAAAAGAGAATATCACTGTATTTCTGGTTACTGTGTTTTGTCACTAGAAGATTTGGAGTGTACCACCAAAGCATAATCCTTCAAGAATCCCTCAATAATCCAAGATAGCTCCTTACGTGTTTTAAAATACTGTTTTTTTTCTTAGCTCCAAACACAAGAGATTTAGATGTTTTCCTGAGAAAGCAAGAGTCAGGCTTTGGTTTCCGGGTGCTTGGTGGGGACGGACCAGATCAGCCCGTAAGTGAAACCGCTCACAGTTATCTCATAGTATTGCTGTTGGAATGATCCTACTCTGTCATCCTCATTTCCCATCTTCCCATCCAGGCAGTTCAGTGATGGCAAAATTGATCAATCCGCTACCTGCCTTTCAGAGATCAGGAATTGGTCCTGATTACCTTTATTTTTTCCCCTCTTCGTGGACTCCAGTCTCCAAGGTTCTGCGCCCTTCCCACTACCGAGCCCATCCTTGGCCACAATTTTTTGTCGGGCCAAGGACACTGGTGGTGTTTCTACAGCTGTTGCTGTGCCTCAGAGCCCTCAGAAGGGCCGTGCTGGTCCCCAGCCTTTGCCCATTGTCACCTGATCCCAGTGGTGAGCCATGCACAGCAGCACAACCTGGGAAGCACCTGAGTGGAAGGAAGCGGTTGCTCCTTCTGTCAAAATTTCGTTAGGCTGTTTCATTCCTTGCAGCCCAGTGAAATGAGGTTTGAGATGGTGATACACCCCTTTTATTCCCTGCTTCTCCCACTGGATTTTTAAGCATGCATTGTGTTGGAGGCAGCTGGGCAAATGCCAGAGCAGACACCCCTGGACGGTCTGTTCTCCAAGGGCAGGTTTTATGAGACTCCCTTCTATTTTCAATCATGCATAAATTTCTCTCTGGGAAGAAGCTCTAAGCCTTCTGCTATATATCAGGGACCTTTCTTTAAGCTGTTTAAGTGGAGAGAAAAAGCTTTTGGAATAGATCTGCATAGATTGTTTTCTGATTACAGTGAAGGAATTCAGTTTTTCCATTCCCAGCTGTGATCCAGTGCTAGCCTTTTTTTCTTCCTCCCTCACTAACAAGCATTTAAAGTAAAGAGCAAACCCAGAGAATGTTACTTCTGTTGCACTTTATAGCATTTGTGGTGTTTGGTTTCCATAATACCTATAGTGTTAGGAAGTGTGGAGCTGATGTCTTGAGTCCTGTGTACTGATGAGCTTCTTAACCTCCAGCAGTACTAGCTGTGGTTACCCTTAATCTTCCATTTAATTGAAAGTGATTGTAGCATATGAAATTGAGTGTGGTGTTCTTCTCTGTATTGTATTTAGTAGCACTTTTTGAGGTGATGGGGGTAGGTAGAACTATTGATGTTTGAATTCAATATCTAATTACCAAAAGCTGAGAACTTGAAGCAGCTTGAAATATGGAACTGTCTATAAGCAACTTTCCAGAAATAAACTTGAGTTTGTTCAAAAGCTTTTATTTCTTCCCCAGTCATTCTTCCTCAGTCTTGGTAAAAAAGAATAGAGTAGAATGAAGGCTTTTGTGTCATAAATGTCTAGGAAATCATATATATGATAAGTACACGGTGTGTGTGCTCATTTCAAAAACTGAGCTTTCTAATAAACCAGCAAACATGCTCAAGGGAGAAGAACTGACAAAAAATATGGATTAATGATTTTTGAAGTATTTAGTGAATGCTTTGAAACTCCAGATTGTCTCCACTAGATCAGCTTGTGCAGAGTACACTTGCTGGCTGCAGTTCTGCTAGAGCTGGACAGTGAGGTAATCTTTAAAAGAGTCTTCCCCAAAAGACCTCTTCTGCACAGATTCACCTGGATTCCAATCACTGTCTGTTCTGATGAACTCACGTTCCCTTTCAAACCCCTGGACTCTGCTCACAGATTTATATCGGAGCCATAATCCCGTTGGGAGCAGCGGAAAAGGACGGGAGGCTGCGTGCAGCGGATGAGCTGATGTGCATTGATGGAGTCCCTGTGAAAGGGAAGTCACACAAGCAAGTTCTGGATTTAATGACCAGTGCTGCAAGGAACGGGCAGGTGCTGCTTACTGTCCGGAGGAAGATCTTCTTCAGTGGTAGGTGTCTGCTTGCCTAGAAAGAGCACTTAGGGCCTGTAATCAAATCCACCGAAGCTGCTCTGGAACTTAATTACTGCACTGGGGCTGAGATTGAGGAGGGTCAGCTATAGCTCTTTAATGGAGAAAAGCAGAATTTAATAGGCTTGGACACTGTTGCTCGCTAGCTTGCACTGCTCACACAGGTAAGGCTGTGAAAATTATGATGCAGGGGTGGTTTTTTCAAACCTTTTTGCAGGCAGTAGTTAGAACAGCCACTAGTGCTAGGAAAATTGCATAATAATGCAGTCTGTTTTCTCAGCATCCCAGAATGGTTTGGGTTGGAAGGGACCTTAAAGCTCATTTTGTCCCACGCCCTGCCATGGGCAGGGGCACCTTCCATATGCTGTATTCTCAAGTCTTTCGGCATTAGCTTGTAGGAAGATTAACTGTATTCAAACGAGAGCTGTTTCAGAGCAAGATCTTGAGATGCTGCAGTTTTAGATCAGTGTCCAGATCAACACTTTAGAGAAGATTAGTCTGTGACTCCACGAATGACAAAGCTGGGGTGGGATTTACAGCTGACAAGGGCCCCCTGCTCTGATTAGCAACTGCTGTTGCCACCTCATGCTGGCACTGACAACTGAGCTTCATGATTGTGCTGAAGTTGCTTTGTGTGATTTGTTCCTTATTTGTTGTTTGTCTATTCCCTGCAAGGGGAGAAGCAGGCAGAGGAGGAGGAGCCACAGCCTGTCCTGACACAGAACGGCTCTCCTCGGCTGAACCGTGTCGACTTTGCCAACCAACCATGCCCGGAGGTCTACGACGTCCGTCTGCAGCGGAAGGAGAACGAAGGATTTGGCTTCGTCATCCTCACCTCCAAGAACAAACCTCCTCCTGGGGGTAAGAGCCATGTCCTGGTGGCTCTGCCTGTGCCTAACCTCGCTGGGGCTTCTCCACGCATATCTCTTCCTGTGCAGTGCTGATATTTCCCTCACAGTCAGCTTTCACTCACACTGGCACAGCCCAGCCAGTAGAGTCTTGGTCTGTCTTTCTTCATATTTATGTTCTTGTTCACCCAACTGTGACATAAATGGGGAAAAGGGAATTTATATCTCACACAACCCATACCCAAGAGTGTGCACTTGTCCCAGGGCAGCATTTGGGATGTAGATATTTGTCAGGCCATAATGATGTTGCATTAATTAATTGGCATTTTAATGGAAGCATAGTTTCAACCTTGGCTTTATATTACCTAATCAGGCAAAAATTCATATTTTGGGGATCTGAGGAAGTAGAGTGTATAGTATGTGGTGGAAAACAATGAACTTGTTACAGTCTTTGAGTGTGTTTGTCTAGAAAGATCATCGAAATGAAAAAGTAGTCTGGTCTGGTATTGCAGTTGTGCGATATGGGTGTGGCTCAGGCATAGTTGTCTCTCGTTCTGCCTCTGTGCTCGTCTCTGGGAAAAGAACTGAAATCAGTCTTTTTTCCGTCCACTTCTCATAACATTTCTTCTGTTCTCCAGTCTGTCCGTTCTGGCCCCATAGCTTTGGTTTCTGGAGGAGTCTGTGCAGAGCATGGTGTCACTCTGGGGTGAACTGAGGGAACTGAGCCAGGAGAGCTGGAGGAAATTTGAGACAATTATTACAAGTGCATATTCATCTCAGAGACCAGGAAAAGCAGTCAGGTCTGTGCAGAGCTGACGTAGCAGTTTGCTGGCCTTGCACAGGCTCCCTGCTCAGGTCCTCACCTGACTGAATCAGTCTCCAGCAGGAGAAGTTTGATATATTTTTTTAAGTTTGTTTAAGGGTTAATTTTTGTTTGCAAGTAGAAAGAGCTTGCCCATGCATCGGAATCTGTGTTACAGTGGATGGCCATAACTCTCTCTGAGCCCACACTGTCTGTCAGGGTCGATGCATGAAATGGAAAACTACTTTATATATGGTAAAACCAACTGTTCTGGTGCACTCCAGGGCCACACATTCTCACTCATCCCTTTGCAGATGTGATCCATTTCCTTCCCATCTTTTCCGTCAGGCACAGCACCCTGTACGTGACAAGGCCATGCTGTTGGGTTGGCATCTTCATTCACTCACAATGAAGCATTCCTCATTATTTGCAGGTGTGTCCTGTACAAGCAGTTTCACCCTTTGGAGCAGGAGAGGAGGGACAAACACTGATCTCTGCTCTGTGGTGACCAGTGACAGGACCAAGGGAATGGCTGGAGCTGTGCCAGAGGAGAGTTAGGCTGAATATTAGGAAAAGCTTCTTCCCCCAGAGGGTGGTGGGGCACTGAACAGGCTCCTCAAGGAAGTGGTCACAGGCCCAAGGTTGCCAGAGCTAAAGCAGTGTTTGGACAACACTGTTCAGGCACAGGATGGGATTTGTTTGGGTTTTGGGATGTCTTCTGCAGTGCTAGGAGTTGATGATCCTTGTGGGCCCCTCCAACTCAGCATATTTTGTGATTCTGTGACTGGCAGTTCTGGGTCTATGTGATGCTTATCTGACGTGCACATGGTAGCATTCTTGAGGCTGCCCTGTGCAGGGCCAGGAGTTGGACTTTGATCCTTGTGGATCCCTTCCCGCTCAGGGTATTCCATAATTGTGTGAATACTTACGGTGCTGCTGTACCTTTTCTTGTTTCCTAGTGATTCCTCACAAGATCGGGCGGGTTATCGAGGGGAGCCCAGCTGACCAGTGTGGGAAGCTGAAGGTGGGTGATAGAATCTCAGCAGTAAACAGCCAGTCCATTGTGGAGCTCTCCCATGACAGCATTGTGCAGCTCATCAAGGATGCAGGCAACGTGGTGACCCTCACAGTGGTGGCTGAGGAAGGTAAGGAAGCTGCCACCACACTCTTAAAGTTGGGTATTTATCACTGCTGAAGTTTATTGGCTTAAATGGAGCATTTGAAGATGTTTGGAAATTAAGGAGAGTAAATGTTAGAATATCCTGAGTTGAGTGGGACCCATGGGGATCATCAACTCCTGGAAGTTGAGTAAGTTGGAAGCGCGTGGTTTGCTCTGGAAGAGCTGAAGGCAGGTGGGACAGAGAGAGGAGCAGCCACAACAAGGTGCTTGTACCCAAAAAGGAGCTAAAATTATTAATAACGCAATGAAGAGTAAGAGAAATTCTCATGTGTGAAAGAGAGAAAGTGCTGCTGACATAGAAACATCCTGTCTGGACCTTGTATTCTCCAGCCAAAGAGAAATGACCCCCCCCTCAGGGGGCTGCAGCAGCCACAGGATCATGCTTAGTGAGAAAATCTTCTCTCCCCGGCTCAGGGGCCCAGCTCCTGCTGCTGCAGGTGCTGCCAGAGCTCTGTTCCCAACGGGGCCAGTGCTGCCAGGATGCTCTCTCCCTGCTCTAAGGCCACAGGGACTCCTGCTTTCCAAATCTCTCCATTTAAACCATGAGTTTTTGCTTTCTCCCATGTTAAAACACACAAATTCCCTAATACTGCATCCCTGCAGCAGAAATATGCTGCAGTTCTGTCTGCCAAAGCTCCCCTTTGGAAAAGGGTCACATCCCACCACACGGGAAAAAAACCTTGACAGGGTTTTCCTGCCAATCTTGCACCTGCAAAACCTGCTGTGTCACCTGAGCAGCAAAGTGCGTCCTAGGGACTGCAAAGTCCCATCTTTGGAGACTGTGACTTAATGACAGCTCCCACGTAACACTGCGTACACTGTGGTATTGTTTCTAAACAAAAACGTAAATATATAAAATCCAGTAATTTGGAGAGAAAAGCTGTTTTCCTGCCCTGCTTTTTTCTTAAATGATGCTTACGGGTTTAATTAAACTCCCTATCATTATTTTGTCAGAAAGCTGGCTTTCTTCACCTTTGAAATAAGAAATACCTAGAGCCAGGCTGTGAATAAAGCCAGCAGATGATTCTCTAATCTCACATTCATTGCAAACATTTAACATGCCATTTCAGCCTGTAACACAGAATTTCAAAGACTTAATGTTCCTTTTTGTTAATGCTTGAAGCAGAGAGACCTCTATAAGTTGTTAGTTTTCTATTAAGATTTTTATTTTTATCAAATCTGGTTCATTCCAGTTTGAAGGAACACACTTCAAAGCAGTTGCCATGGGTGATGTTTATAAAGCAACTGAAGTTCGAGTTGGTTGAATTAGATCTGTTTTCTCTGCAGCTTTTAGTCATCAAATCCAGATTGATTTGGGTTGGAAGGACCTGAAAGCCCATTGGGTGCCCATGGACAGGAACACCTTCCACTTGTTTTCAAAATAAGTTTTCTGAGTATCATATTTCTACCCATTATTTGTGTATGACCTTACATGGACTTTGTGTAAAAACCTTTCCCACTGCCTCAGTTACAGATTTGGAGCCAAAATACAGAGAGAAAAACAGAACCTGGGGAGACTCAACAAAGAGAGGGAAGAACCCCTCAGTAGCAGGTGGTAAAACCAGAGAAAAGTTCAGTCAGAAAAAATCTGTGGCTCAAAGGAGTTGGAGTTGGCTTGTTTGAGATGTAAAGAATTTTGTGACAGTGAAGGAGAAAGAAGCAGAGCCAGTTCCACGGGAGTGGGAATGTATCTCCACTTTAAAATTCCCCTTGATGTAGCTGAAGAAATAGAGCTTAGCTCACAGTCGAGCCCTGTGTAGTGGGGGAATCCAGCATGGATGTGGGCAAGTCAGGGCTTCAGGCACTCAGGGAGAGAGCTGAGCCTCACAAGGCTGGTTCACACCCAGGAAAATCCAGGATACAGCTCCAAAAACACAAAATGCCCTTTTTGCTGGAAGCTGTTGAGCCTCACAAGGCAGAAACCCTGATAGAGTTTGCTGTTCCCTAGCTTTGTCCTCTGAGAGTGGCAACAAAGCCTCTGCCTGGTCCCCCTCCCTCCCCCCCAGGCTTTCACAGGCCTGTGATCTTTGCTTTTCATGGGAATAAATGAATTCCCTTCATGTGCCAGAAGAGATTCTTTAACATTTTTCACAAAAGCAGGAGCCTGTCAGCTTTTGTCATGTATTTGCTGGGAACACACGAGAGGAGGCTGCAGAGGGCTGCAGGATTTGTACAAACAGATGGCATTTTTCTTGCCTATGCTTCTAAATTAAAAATCTGAGTATAAACCAGGAGTAATAGTTGACATTTTGTCTCTAGAGAAAAACCTCTTTAAGGCATGTCATGAGAAAAGCACTAAGCAGATATGTGGAGGGCTCGGGAGGTCTCACATACCTGAGAAATTCAGTATAATATGCTTTAAATTTCTCTTCCCTTAAAATTCTTGAGCACTTTTTTGTATTTTAGTGGAATTTGTTTGTTCTTAATTAAGAAATGCAGTGATGTGCTGCACCTAATGGGGCTGGAACAGCTCTAGTTTTGGTGCTGGGAATGATTGTTTTTTAACCTTTTCAGGGAAAAGGAGTTAATAGTTTATATTTCAGCACAAAAGTCCACCTTGGGCCACTGCTTGCCATTCAGGTTCCAGCTAAGAGGCAGCTTTTTGCATAGACTGTGGTTCTTTATTCTTAAGCGAGAGTGTAATTTTTGTATCCTGAAACATGGGGCTTTTTCCAGAAATGCACCGTATTTATTGTAAAGTGCACACTAACAGTATTTTCCCTGGAGGGGAAAATAATAGGAATTTATTTTAAATGGTTTTATTGAAACCTTATTTTTTACTTAGCTTTTGGGAGAAGGCAAAAGACTTCAACATTCCTCTTGATTGCCTGCCAGTGAACTCCTTCTCTCAAGAGACCAGTTCCTCACCTTGCCTGGAGCTGGGCAATGGAAAACTCTGTTGTGCCTTAAATGAGTTTGGCAATTTCCCTTTGTTTGATGGGGCCTTCACCTCTAAATCCCCATTTCTCCTGCAGATCCTCATTCCCTTACCTTTACAGAGGGGTATTTCTCAAATGGACATTATTCTTCATCTCTTAAAAAAAAAATCTTATGATAACGAATATCTGAACCAATTTCATGGATCTGATCAGCCCTGATCCCCTCTGCCGTTTATCAAGTTGCAAACAGGCTAAAACTCTTCTGTTCATGTCAGGATCCATACAATTGTGTTGCTATTTCCAGAGGAAAAGCAGAGCAAAAGAATAAAAATAAAGAATAAAATTCCTAAGAATTTATTCCATGGAACTGATGAGCTGTACTTGTACTTGATGAGCTGGCTTGGAAAATCCTCTCTCTGTTGTACCCACATGAGCTCAGCTCAAGGTGTCGCAGCTGCGGTTCCTTGGGAGCAGTAGCCCCAGCACTGGTGGTGACCATTGTCCTGGCTGCAGATTTGTGAAGTTGTGACTGTTGATTTTGTTTGGATTCTAGAGCAACGTGGTCCTCCATCAGGAACAAACTCAGCCAGGCAGAGCCCAGCCCCACAGCACCGACCACTGGGATTGGCACCGATCAACCCTGACAGGTTGGGAAAAGGGGCTGGGAATGATGGGAAAAGCTTGGCCAGAGGGATTATTGTGGAGGCAACATCCATGTCCTTTCACCTTTCCTTAGGGGAGCTACAGAAGGTGAAGCTGGAAAAGAAGTTTCTAATAGTTACCGGCTGTCCTGGCCTGAGCACAAGCACATGGCACAGTTGGATGCTGCTTCGGGTGTTGGCAGCCGTCATTCCCAGGTACAAAAATCCATCCAGAGGATGTGGAGACATGGGGAATACTCATCCATCAAGGCACTCTAGTGGCATTGCCACAAAATTCTCAAAAGCAGAATGTTAAAACATTTCTCTGTTGGATACAGGTAGAACGGTTGTGTATAAAAACATACTTAAGTGTCTCACAGAATGTTTTTGCTCATGTTTTAAATGTGATTGTCTCCTTAGGGTAGTTGAACACTCGTTATAGTTATGAAAGAAACACAAAATGCTTGTAATGGAGTGACTACAGACCCTTTGGCAAAGTTTCTTCAAGAATTTTGTGCCTATCTCAGACTTAGAAGGAAAGATGTTCTGAATGTTTGGACTTAGATTAAAACCATTACCCTGAGTCACCCTAGAGCTGGGATGAATGCTGTTTACATGCTCAAAATATAGAAATATTGGAATGTTTTTCCTAGAAAAACAGAAGGTTAAATATGCCTACAGGTCCTCATCTCTGTTTTTTTTAGATCNNNNTTTTTCTTTTTTTTTTTTTTTTTTTTTTCCCCCTCTGACTCCCTACACAGAATGCTGGCTGTTTCCCAGTGGAGTTGGAAAGGGGCCCTCGAGGGTTTGGATTCAGCCTCCGAGGAGGAAAGGAATACAACATGGGCTTATTCATCCTCCGTCTGGCTGAGGATGGGCCAGCAGTCAAGGATGGGAGAGTTCACGTAGGTTTGGCTTCTCTAATCAATTTGTTGATGCAGTTGATACATTAATTTACCCAGAGTGGCAACAAACTTGGATTTTCACAAGCACAGGGTCCCAGAACAGCATCTAGGCCTTTGCCCTTCTTCCAGCTGTCCCTGTGGCCATTGACTTTTGGATGAGAAGTCCATGAACAGCTCTGGCCATCGCAAAGGAATTGTCCACTTTGCTGGGGTTACAGTAGCATCCCTGGGTGTGAGCAGCAGGTACTCGCAGGTATTTTAGGAGCCCCAACAAGAGATTGCACAGTGCACCAGAGAGCTGGGAGGAGAATCATTGTCCAAGTCAGTTAATTTTTAAGGAATGCTTGTGTGTACACTGTGCTGCTGCTGTTCTATGCCATTTCTGGAGATACAATCCTGATTTTTTCCCAAATATTATGTTAATTCTTGCCTTTATGTAAGGAATTCATTCTCAAGTATTGTAGTAGAAGCAAAGTACATGGGTACAACAGAAGGAACAATGAGCAAGACTCTGAAGTTATTGCCCAGGGTTGGATTTTCCGAGGCTGGAGCATCGAGGTCAGCCAGGTGCCCATGAGATGCCATCCCTTGCAGTCCTTGTGCTTCCCTGTTGCTGGCATGTGGCTCTGCCTCTCTTTGTCCTGTATTTGCAGAATGGGGCTGGCACAGATACTTGCTGTGAGGCTTAATTGGATGTGGAATTCTTAGTATTCTTAACTTCTCTTATCCTGTTCTTCACAGTAATTAGCATTTTTCCCCACATGCTTGAGAGACAACATGAGCGTAGCATTCAGTGCTAATATTTTTTTCTCCTAGTCCTCCTTCAAGTGGTGTCACACTGAGCTCCAGGGCTTTGCTTTTTGGGCAAAGCAACCGGAAAAATTGTTCAGCCCAGAGAAGAACCGGAGGTCAGACCTCACTGGGGTCTGCAACTTCCTCCCAAGGGACAGGACCAGTGGCAGGCCCTGGGGGAACGGCTGGAGCTGTGTCAGGGGAGGGTTATGTTAGATATTGGGAAAAGGTTCTTCCCTCTGAGGGTGGTCAGGCAGTGGAACAGGCTACCCAAGGAATGGTCACAACCCCAAGGCTGCCAGAGCTCAAAGAGTGTTTGGACAATTGTGTGTTTGCTTTCAGGCACAGGATGGGATTGTCTGGGTGTTGTGTGCAGAGGCACATCTTCGATCTTCCCATCCTTGACACTAAGCCCCTTCCAGTGCTGGCATGTGTCAAGTCCCCATCCCAGCCCAGAGCACGGATGGGCTGAGCTCGCCCAGCCTGAGGTTATTCACATTCTTGTCATCTGGATGTGGTGTCTCTTTCTTGTTGTACTTTTAACAGTGTGAGGAGGAACTTCTCATCCAGCTAGCTGAGCTGTCCCGGTGTGTCTCAGTCCCAGCCTGTCCATGAGGAACCGGCAGTGACCTCCTTTGGCAGAGTGACTTCAACAAAGCCCAGGAAACCTCTTTAGGCTGCTAATGTTACACACCAGTGACATCTGTAGGCTGCTGCGTGCAGTGCCAGATAGGCTTCCGCTCCCTTGTTTTCCCATTTCCCTTCCCCATTTTGCCTAATAGAGAACTATTTTTGGGGTACGCTATTCCAGCCCCTTTCCAGCAGCCAGGGAAGTTAGCACCGGCTGAAATTACCTGCCCTGTACCTGTGAGAGTTGTTTACTGGCTCCGAGACCTCACCACTGATCTGTCCTACCTGAAATAACAATTCCTCTCCCTACATCAAACCCATTTGTGCAGTGTTCAGCTCGGCAGTGGTTGTAGGGAAGGTGCTATGTCCTCCCCTGGATAAGGTGACCTCAGACGGGTGTGATGTGGTTGATCCATGTGTTCCCTCCACAGCATGATCCAGAATCAATGAAAATATATTCAAGCACATCCTGTATCTGCCTCATCACTTGTAAATAAATAGAAGATGTGGTTAAGATCTCTGGAATCTTTTCCTGAGCAGACAGCCTTCATGCACCTCTGAACCCCTGGGGTCACATCCTGCTTGTCAACTATGGAATAGTGTCACTAATGCCCACTGGACTTTAGCACGAGAAGGAAAACAGAAGCATCTGCCTCTGTTATTTTTTCTTTCTAAATTAAAAACCAGTTCACAGTATCAGAGATTCCCAAAGACTAATCTGCTGCTCTTTTTTCCTCAGGTTGGTGACCAAATTGTGGAAATTAATGGAGAACCTACCCAAGGCATCACTCACACACGAGCCATTGAGCTGATTCAGGCTGGAGGAAATAAAGTTTTGCTGCTGCTGAGACCAGGGACTGGATTGATACCAGATCATAGTATGTTGTCTCAAGGGCTCTTTGGTGTTGAGGGCGCAAGGCAGGGAAGTAAAGTGGGATAGGGAGATTCTTCTGCTTGTTCACTGCAGTAGTTGGCAGTTGCCTTTGTGACAGCTGTGCATTTATTACTGAATTAAGTTGAAAATTAAAATATAAAAATTGAAAAATAAAATATCTGTTTTCAAATACAAGGAATATTTGGGGTAAAATTAACACATGACAGTACATTGGAGTATTGCACAATCTGAAATTATTCCATATTTCTAATTAATTTCTCAGCTCTGTCCAAGCTAATCAAGTTTTTTCTATAAAAGTATTCTGATTAACCCTGATTGCCTTTTAATTTAAATGAAAATTCTCTGTGCTACAGTATTGTTAAAAGTTTGTTTCTGTACATACTTACTTCTGGTTTTAGCCTTCTAAATTATTAAATGCTTTGTTTTTCAAAGCCAAAACTTCAGGAAGCAGGAAAGGGACAACTTTACTCTCCAAAGGCATTCAATTTGATTCAAGGTGATTTCTGTGTCTACAAAAGGAAACCACAACTTTGTAGGCCAAAAAGAAAACCCCAAAAAGCCAAGGAAGAACAGCAGAGCAAATGTTTGCAGGAGCCACAGAGTTCAGAACTGATGACTTTGCATCTGACTCAGTCCCAAGACTGCAAATCAGAGACTTGTGGCAGTGGCAGCAGCAGCATTTTAAAGCAAAGAACATATAATTTCCTAAATATGCATTTTAGTCTCTGTAAGCCCTGATGCTGACACCAAGGTGCTGATGGTTAAACTCCCTAAATTGTAGGGTCACTTTTTCTGTGAAGGAGTTTTTCAGTCACAGTGACCAACCCCAAGCTTATCCTTTCAAAATCCCAAACACAGTTTGAGCTACCAAATACTTTGTGTGTTCAGTCACTTACTGGCATTCACTCAAAGAGTAAAATCTGCTCAGAACTGTCTCAATTTCTTTCCTCCCAAGAGCTAGAAAAGGGTCCTGAGCATCACTACTGGCCCTGTCAGTCACAGAAATTCCCTGAGCTTGAGGGAGAAACAGAATCAGACAAAAGAGAACCTCTGGAGCATGTCCAGGCCAGCCCTTTGTCTAGAGTGGGGCCTGGGATGAGGTGAAGGAAGTGGTGGAGTGGGGAAGGGTTTATGGCCTCTTGCCTTGCTGTTAATCCCACATTTCTGATTGAAATCTTGCTTGCTGTACTCTGTGATTTNTTTTTTTTTTTTTTTTTTTCTGGTATGTACTTCTGGGCTTTTTCTCTTCCTCCTTCAGGTTTGGCTCCTTCCAGTCTGTGTCCCTACGTGAAACCTGAGCAACATTAAGGGCTTTCAGTGCTTTTCTTGGTTTTTCCTTAAAGACTTGGTAAATCTGCATGTCTTGTTTCATCTCTTCCTATTTTTAAAGTGCAAAGCTATGAATAACCCCAACTTTTCACTGTTTCAGATTTCTTTAGGCATAACAGTTCTAGTTCATTAGGTTTTATTAAACAATGTAGGTCAGGGACTTTTTAATTTGAAATTTTGCTGTTTCAAATTAAATTTGAAATTTCAAATTTCAAATTTAATTTGAAATTTGCTGTTTCAACTTGTTTTGATTCAAGTCCTTGTCAGTCCTGCAGGGATCCAGCATTCTGAGCACTAGATATTTTTTTCCAAAATCACATCCTCAGAGTTGTTGTAGAACAACACAATATAGAAATCTGGCTAAATAAAGCTTTGCAAGTATACTACTCCATAATGTTTTTTGAATTGAACTCAGTAGTTTGCCAATTCTTACGTTTTGTGTATTTAATCAAATCTCTTGCTATTTGCTTCCAGGTGATTGGGATAGCTACAATCTTGCTTCATCAAATGTAATATATGAAGAACAGTCACCATTATTATCTTCATCTTCCCATTCTGCTTCCCCATCTGAAGTGTGTTATTTAGCAGTACCAGGAGAAGCTTTAACCAGAGTTCAGCTGTCTGAGGAACTGGAACAAGCAGAGAACACTGTGCCTGACAAGATAAGCACTTTAACTGAAAACCTGTGTGAGAGGAAGCCTCAGTCTTCTCCCCAGAGAACAAAGAACAGATGGGAATGTCCCTCAAGTCCTGCATTTGGAATCACTAAAGGTAGTTCAGAAGCAGGGACCAGAAGGGGCAGATCTGTCAGTCCAGCAAAGTCAGGGGCTGCTGAAGGATACCCTCACATGGGATTCCACAGCCCCAGGAAAGGGGATCCTGAGAAAAACAATCTCTCGCATAAATCTGACAGTTCCAGGAGTGAGAGTAAAACCACAGGAAAAGGGATGAAGAATAGTGACAAAAAGGAGTCTTCCCATGGAAATCGAGGAAGGTCAGCAAGTCCCCAGATGCATCTTGGCAAGCCAGGAAGCACAGAAACAGTGGGAAGGATCCAAACATCCCATTCTGTTGAGCAGCTGAAAGGTGGGAATGGTAAACCAGAAGTCACCAGGAAAGAGATGAAGCAGAAGACGCCGGGAAAGACAGAAGGGTGTTCTGCCGACCAACATTACCCAGTGTTTGGTAGGAATAACCTTCCCTTTAGAGACTCCAGGAGAAATGCCTCTGAGGATGATTTATTAACCAAGTCCAGCTCTGGAGACACAGGTTCCAGCAGATTCAAAACCTCCAGCCTTTCCAATATCCCACTGCTTTCCATGGAGAAACAAAGGAGGGTGGAAACACAGGAAGCTCTTATGCTGAACAGACACCATGGAGAGAGACACATGGAGCTGCCCAATGAAACCAAAGATGGAACTTCCCAACCTGAGAGGAATTCTCCAGTAAGGAAAACACTGATAACTCCTGGGCCATGGAGGGTCCCCAGTGGCTGTAAGGGCACCCCAGCAGCAGGGGTGCCTGGAAAACGGGTGTGACTGACTGAGAGACACTGTTTTTTAGAACATGTTTTGATCAATTTTCCAGTAAGGGTAATTTAAAGCATTGAATTTTCTCACACAGTTATCTTTTTATTTCCCTCAGAAACTGTTTAGAAGGGGGGAAACTATTTGATTTGTTCCTAAATTATCTAAGTTTCATGAAGGACTTTCAGATTGCTTCAGTGAAACCCTTCCATGAGCTGCTGTCCCCATGTCCCTTTGCAGGCCATGTCTGCTGCTCCCAGTGTTGCACTGCTGCAGCTTCCCCGAGTATTGTGAACTCTGAACAAAATTATTTAATGTCTCTATTGCCAATGTGATCCTGACTCACCTCCTGTTCTTGTGCCAAGCTATCTACTGTATCCAGTCAATGTAACCCTTCCCACATGGATTCCAGTCAGAAACAAGGCAGGTTTGGGCTGAAGTGGTTGTTTTCTCTAGAGCAGGTTGCATGTTTACATCAGGAAACCCATGTGTTCTTGCTGGGTCAGGGAGAACACCAGCGAGTTGGTTCTGTCAGTTCCAGGGCAGCAAATGAGCTGCTGATGCTGCTCAGTTCGTATGTTTCCTGGAATTTTTATGCCTAACACAAAACCCCGTAGCTAAATACGGTATTTGACACAATTTTGCAATTTTGCTTTTTCTGACACAGCAGAATCACTTTAGTTCCTTGATTCACAGGGATTTGGGTTGCAAACATCTGTGAGAGGAAAGAAAATTCTGGGTTCTGTTAAATAACACAATTCCTTTGGTTTCACTCGTGGCACCATGACACCCTCAGCCTCAGTGTGGAGCTCATACTGAAGTCCCATCTTTAATTATTTAATGCTAGTTAGGAATTTGGTTTTTTTTTTCCCCTCTGTAGAGTTAAGAACCGACCCTTAGGACAGACTCAGCTACCAGAGCAGCTTTTTCTGTGAAGTTCTTGCCTATGTATTTTAGAACTCTCCCCTATTTACTATGGATGTGTGATCAAGGAGTGTTGATGACAAACAGGATACAGGAGACACACCATCTATGGTGTGGGCTGGCAGAGATGTTTTGTAGAGGGATGTTACCACCAGAACCTACTGACACATCAGTCCTAAGGCTGTAAGAACAACAGAAATAGAAGGGGTTTATTTTATTCACAGTTTTAGTGATTATTTCCTGACAGCTGAGATTTTTAATGACTGCAGAAAAGTGGTGAAAGGAGGCCCTTGGTCCAGTTTGGTGGAGAAAGAAGAGTAAATCATTGAGCTTTACTTACTTAAAATACAAACATGATTTGCTCTTTGCAAGTGGATATCTCATTTTGGCTTTGAAATGTTAAATATTTTTGAAGGCTAGCAAAGCACAGTGAGGCAGTTCTGAGTGGAATTCTTTACAAGTACAGCTGACTGCTCAAGCAGCTTTTAAACAAAGACTTTGGGAATTCAAAAGGCTTTAAAGCAGCTCTGAACTTTGCTCACCTGCTCGACACCAGATGAGCCACTGACACCAGGGTTGCTGTGTAGCATAACACGTACGAATACTCCCTGGGTGGAATATGACTGTGAAATATTTAATACTCTGAAGTAGCCTTTGTAGATATTGCCCTGTGTTCTTCCCCAGAGGTTGGTTGATGTTGAGCTGTGTGCACTCGGCCTGACCACTGAGTCACTGTAGTGACAAATACAGTCCTTTAATTCCAGATGAATTAGCCCCACTGAAATTATTTCCCTGCCATCAACTCCTCTCTATTTTTCTATATGTTCATGTGACCTGATAATGTCTTACCTGTGTGTGATTTCTCCTTCCATAGACCTTGTATCTGTACTTCCTGTATCAGACTTAGCCATGTGGCCTTGGAATGCTACGCAATGTATGGATGTACTGGGTGTAAATGTTTATATATTGTACAGCACCTTTATACAGACTTCTGAGGTTCTGACTAGAGAGAGACCTGTAAATTGCTCATTATTTTTTATATAGATATTAAAAACAAATTCCAGTTCATGGTCTGTTGGTTGTGCACTGTCTAAACCAGATTCTTGCTTGGCTTTCAGGGGTGTGATGCAGGTTTTACCCACAAACATGCTACTCTTCTGGAAAATGAATGCAGTTTATTATTGGAAGTCCTTGATCCCCCATTCAAAAAAACAAATACTCAGCAAAGACGGTATAAAAATCATTAAGTCCTGTCGAAACAGTACAGTTCGACAGGAACAGTACTTCAGTGATAAAGTACTCGTCCTGTAGGTTTATTTGTACATTTTCCTATATAAAATTGTCATCTCCTTTTACATCTCACAACTTTTCCTTGTATAGAAAATAGCTATAAACAATTTAGTACCAGATGCAGTTCTTGTATGGCTTTAGTGCTTGATGTCCCACACCAGTTCTTACTTGTTTCAGTGCTAGCTGCCAGGATTCAGCCCCATTAATCCAGTTTTTCTGTGCATGGCATGGGATGACATGATGAGGCCAGTGCATTCTGCAAATTGTAGAACAATAAAGCAAAAGGAAAGCTTCTGATACATACACTGAGAATCTGTTTAAAATTTGAATTTTTTTATTTCTTTTTGGTTTTTTTTCCGCCCGGACTGCTGGTTCTCTTCTCCAGTGTCTGGTGGACATACCTAGGCCCGATGTTCTCTCATTAGGGTTAGGGTTGGGGTTATG